>JAZKJV010007818.1:0-352615 GCA_037367405.1 Ottelia alismoides | reverse complement strand
TAACATTCATTAACCCTGTATAATCGTGAATTACAAGAGAAACCCCCGAATAATGCTTAACTCTTACATGACATAACCTTGTGTTATGTTCCGTTTGACATGCCCGTTATATTTGACGGTTTCCGTTAAAAGAAGACAAAGTTGCCCTTGATGCTTATTCTTATTTGCAAATCATGCCATGGTCTCTCTCCCTCGTCTAGAGTTTGCCCCTAAGGCCCATCTTCCGCCACAACCGTGCCCCCCCATCCACGCACACCTGCAGCTCCGGCAGGCACGCCTGCACCGCGCACCACCTACAGCTTCCGCACCTGCACCGCGCCTCCCCACCTCCCCCTCAGCTACCATCCTCTTACGAGACTTCTCTTCCTTCCCTGATATTCTCTTCTCTCAATCAATACTTTCTCTCTCTCTCTTCAATCCATCTTCATCCATGCTCCAAATCGCAAAAACATTTGCACTTTCATGGATAAATCACCTATTACGAATGTAACAATGATTTTTATTGATTTTTTTGACAAATTTTCTTGAACAAATTAATTGAAACTTTAAACCAGCAAAACAAATTGACTCGGTTCCCCTGTTCACAAGGGAACTTTCCCTGTTTCAATCCCTTCTCCATTTCACGGATCTCTCTCCCATCGAGATCCCCCTGCCCGCGAGCTGCTCGAGAAGGCCCACGCACCTCTCCCCACCGAGCGCCACCCCCCATCCGCCGATCGATCCCCTTGCTGCACGCCGAGCTTACCCACGAGCTTCCTTCGTGCTTCGTGAAGTCCCCCGCCGTGCTTCCCTGCTCCTCGAAGATCCCCCCGCCGTGAGCTACTCGAAGGGCCCCCGCCCGCCGAGCTCAACGCCACCCCCACCCGTCGATCAATCCCCTGCTGCCTGCCGAGCTCACCCGTGGCTTCCTTTCTGCTCGAGCCTCCCTCCCCCCTGCTCCTCCAAGTCATCCCCCCACCCCCACGTCAATCCTTCCCTGCTTTGTCCGAACCTTACCCCTGCTCGAAGCCCCCCAAGCCACTCATTGACCTGCAACACGAAGCTGCCCTCTCTCACTCGCTCGAAGCCTGCCACGCTGATGCCCTCCCTCACTCGCCCGAAGCCCCCCTGCCCCGCCACGTTGATCCCCTGAGCCGCCCCCGCTACGATGCCCTCCCTCACTCCTGCCGTGTCGATTCCCTATCCCTCGCTCGAAGCCCCCACTCCACCCCCGCGTGGTCCCCTCCCTCGAACGAAGCCCCTCCCCGCCAAGCTTCTCCTCTTGCTCGAAGCCACCGAAGCCGACCGAACGAAGCCTCCCACCGATCGACCTGCTTGAAGCCCTCTTAAACCAACCTGGAACGAAGCTGTTAGATCATAGATTGTCTTTTTTTCTTTAATTTTTTTTATTTTGACTAATACTAGCTGTTTAGATGATATATTAGTTAGATTAACTCACTTATATGGCTGAGTTAAACGTATTAAATTAACGGAGGGGTTATGAGTGTGAGATGGAGTTATTATGCGGGGTTTCTCGTGTAATTCATGATTATGCAGGGTTATGAATGTTATTGCAAAATTACTAAGAGTTATGGGTGTAAAAATCCCTATTTAAAATTAAAAGAGTCTATATATATTATATATACCCTATTTTACATAGGAAAAAAGGGGTTTCCCCCGCCCCTATTTTCCATAATTTTTTAATTTTTTGAAAAATATCACTATGTATATCATCTGTATATCCCTCCAATATGTCATTCTAATATCGTCAGAAATAGAGACTCTATGCCCTCCATTTAGAACGGGTAATTTTAACGGTCTAGACAATGATGTAATCGACATGTTCTATATGAAGTCATATGAGTCTTTATTTCTGATGAAATTCGAATGACATATAGGAGGGATATATAGATGAATATACATGGTGATAGTTTTAAAAAAAATAAAAAAAAATGCCAAAAATGAGGTGGGGCATCCATGTTGGATGCCACAAGGGGGCAGCCTCATTGAACCCTTTTACTTATATGCTTATTATTATTACTTATAATACGTTATATATCTATTTAGAACCCTTAAAAAATTTAAAAGGATTATGCTATATATACTTCTATATATATTATATACTTTATATATTATTTATTATAACTACTGTATCATTATGGCTATATATATATTATATCTTTAAAAAGAAAAAGAAACTAAAAATTTTAAAAATTAAAAAGAAAATAAAATTTAAGAATTTAAAATTTTAAAAAATATATAAACTATTAAAATGCTATAATAATTAAATATAATTAAAAATCCCAAAAACTAAAAAGCAGAAAAAGTGTAAAAATAATTATGGTTTATTTTCGTTAATTGACAATAATTACATCTATCTATAGTTTGCTCTCAATGGTTTGACCCCTATTACTTTGTCACTATAAACATTTTATGTAGAGTATAATAAATTTCACCATGCATTTCCTTATTGTTTTATCTCTATTATGGGTTGATTATTTTTCTAATTTGATTCTTGACATTCTGAGTACTATAAGAGCGGTTGCTATAGCGATTATCAGATTCGATTTGGCAGAAACTACAAGCCCTCCAAGACCGGGCAATGGAACCCTCTCTTCAGTCGATCAACACATACACACACCTGATTTAGACAAAATTCACGGAGTCTAAAATGATGTCTCTCACAAGGCGGAGACAACCGAGGTCGTTGCGGTGACCCGCAATGAATCCTGGACTAAAATCAACAATTAAACCCACACTATAGATATCAAGCAATGACAAGCAATATGAAGTTAAAATTTATTTTTTAACTCTACATAAATGGTGTATAGCAAGCAAGTACGTAGAGAGTTCGAACACAGGGAGCAAACGGGGTAGATGCACAAGAGCGTGTGTGAGTGAAAGTGAAGTGATATCTACACTATGCAAGCAAATATTTTCTGGGTTTTAAATTTTTAAAAATTTTTTAATTTAATTTTTAATTTTGTATTTTGGTTTTTAATTTTATGATTTTTATAATTTTATATTTTATATATTTTTTTCAATATTGGAATATATAAATAAGGTAATAAAAGAGGTGCTACAAGATTTATAAAAATATGCTAAAATAGCCAGAAATTCAGAAATAAAATCTTTTTTGATATTTTTAGGATTTTTTTACTGTTTTTGTGATTTTTGGGTATTTTTCAGAATGTTTTTGGTATTTTTAAATAGCAAAATAAAGGAAAACAGGGAATTAGCTACTGGCTGGGGGTAAAATGGAAATTAAAAAATATCAAACAGCCACAAAATTTTTCCAAACTATTTTTTAAATAAAGATAATAAAAATAGGAAACTATAGAACTTGAGTTTGCAATTTTTGGAGTTTTCTACAATTTTTTTAGATTTTTTTGAAGATTTCAAGTATTTTCTAATTTTTAGGGTTTTTCTTTTGAAATTTTTAGTGGTTTTTGGATTGACACTAAAGTAGGTTAAACTAGACAGTAAATGTTTTTGGAATTTTTCGAGGTATTTTAATATTTTTTGGCATTTCTAAGCTAGACAGTAGGAAAAAAGCAAGTTTTTGATTTTTAATAAATATGAAAATGCATTAAAATCAAAAACTAAAAATAGAGCGTTAAAGAACAAGCATACAGGAGCTTAACTTGAATTTTTGAGAATTTTTCAAATTAAAATGATGCCCCTAATTAAATAGATCAAGCGAGCAAAAATGTTAGAGCCTGGCAGGGGTATATATGCAAAAAAGCAAACATCCTGGGGCAAAGCCACAAAATTTCCACAAAATTTTTATACTGAATCTTGCATTTGATAGACTAAATAACAAATACAAAACCCTGAAGGGTATCGATACAATTTTCCCCAAACCCTACGCGTGATTGGCACGCGCATGGGAGGACCTAACTATAATATCCAAATTCTTCCAGGGCACGCATGCAAAATATCCAAAAGGTTTACACTATCAAACAAAATTCTGGGACTAAATTTAAATAACTAAACCCCAGGGGGGGTCCCTGCAAAATGCCCACCTCCTCACGCGCACAGGCACGTGAGGTGACGTGGCAAGGGGCCTAAGTGCAAATAAAATAAGTACAAGGGTTTACATGCAAATATTACAAAACTTTTACGCTACAGATGAAAGTTTGTGGACTAAATAGTAAATACAAAATGCGCAAGAGTTAAGGTGCAAAATACCCCTTGCGCGCGATCCAACGGCGGAGACTATGCCACTTATCCACGTGGCGAGCGGCGGACGGCCGACGACGCTTCGACAATGCACGGCTGAGATTAGATCTTCCTCGAACGATCGGACGGTGAAGGTGAGGGAGGATCGGATGGATGTCGTGCGATCTGGAGCTTCTCCACGATCCAACGGTGCGGAGGCTAGGACCAAGAACAATAAAGAACGCCGGCGAGGGCGAGCTTCTCCGCCGGAGATCTCCGATCCCCGATGGCGGTTGAGCTTCAAAATGGACGTGGAGACTCCTGGAGTTCTGCTCTTCCTCCTGGGGGCTTCAAAAGACCATGTTGAAGGCCGAGGTGCTCGTTGGCGGTCGGCGGAGCTGGAGAGCTTCGCGAACTCCGGCGAGGCTCCAAAATGGCCTCCAGGCGCGAATGAACTTTCTTTGACCTGCAAAATGGGTTAGGAGGTCCAGGGAAAATGCCTGAACCTTAGGGAGGCGGAATCGATGCGAAATGCGACGTGGCGGTGATTGGCCGAAGGTGCGCTCCGGCCAAGATGGGGGATTGGACGATTCAAGCGATGAAACTTCGATATTTTTGACGGCTTTTGATATTTAGACTATGGCTAACGAAATGCAAGTGAAAAATAGAGGAGAGGGGGCCCTCAATGGCCGGAACCAGAGGAAAAGGGGTACCTCGACCGCCGGAGTTGGGGGAGGTGGTGGAGACGCCTCCGACCTCGTACGCCTTGGCTGAAGGGACCACGGTGGAGCTGTCACCTTTAAGAATCCACAGAGCACAAGAGAGGCGATGAGGGGAGGACCGAAGGGACTCAAATTCTAATCCAAAGTCGGGGGTTCATTTTAAGTGGTTTGACCTAAGGTGACAGGAGCTCAAAGATCGACGTGGAGCAGACGCTACAGTGCTCCACTCCCCAAGGAAATCACCGGTCGCGGAAGAGGGATGATCGAGGCACAGATTTGCTGAAGAACTTATCACGAATAGGTGCAAGATCCGATCGCGAAAAAGCCAAGAAATTGGCTCGAAAACCAATTCTGACAACGGGCGCAGGAGGGGAGGCGACCAGTTGAACGGGGTAAACTGGGGGCGCCACCTGGTTGGTCCACGTGGACTAACCAGGAAAAACCCTGGAAAATAATCTTGTTAATTCATTTAAAAATCGAAAATGATTTTATTATTTTTAGATTATAAAAAGAAAAATGTTTATTATTTTCTAAATTATGTTATGGTGATTTTTAATTATTTTTATGAAGTATATTTTTATAAGTTGCCTTTTTTAGCCCTTATAGGTATAATGTCTATATTTTTTAATTTATTTTTATTTTGTGATTTTAATTTTTTTATTTTTGTTTATTATTTTATAAAATTATAAGATACTTTTGCACACATTAATATATTTTTATTTTATTTTTCTGATGTGTTTTGTACATTAAATAAAATCTAAGTAGGTATTGTATAGGTCTGCATATATGTATTGTATTTATGTATCTGATATATAAGTATTTTTATTTTGAGTTTTCTTTGCATTTTTATTCTGATTTTAATGTACATAATCATTATAAGTAATATTTACATAATTACAAAAATATAAAAATATACAAATAAATAATAAATAATAAATGGAATATTTTAATCAGTACAATTGTACAATGTGGGTCCAAAACTCAACTTTCAAACCGTAGCTCCTCCAAATGCGAAACCACCGCCATTAAATAGCTTATTTTATTCTATATACAATTAAAGGTGAGTTTGATGCATTTGGAGTTTTCAGTTGTGAGATACGGGTCTGGGAAGTTGGATTCTGGATTTTTATTCAGACCATAACTTTTTATGTGTGTATTCTTTTTCAGTGAAATCAATTTTGTATTTTTCTTTATTAAATTATCTACAACTTTCATGTGCAAGGTTTCATTATTTGATGTATAAAAAGTGAAACCAAAAATAGGTCCCAAAATGAATAAAGAATGAATTAATAAATTTAGGTATTTGGCCCTTATCTCCCCCTACTTTGTTCCTGGTCGACCTATTAATCAAGATGCCTAGGTCTCAGGGTTTTGGGTCATAAAACATTTACAATATTTTATTCTTTTTCTTTTCTTTTATTTATTCTATAATTTTGGCTTTAATTACAGTATTTTATACACTAATGGGATGCACATGCATGAATGCTAAGATGTTATATTTAAGGCTATTTACAGGCATTTGCTAGGGTTTTTTATGCCAAAATGATAGAATGAAGATGATGAAATGTGGATTCATCATCCCCTATACTTTACCTTTGCTAGTCCCTAGCAAACACTTATGCAATAAGTGCAAAAAGAAAAAGAAAGAAAAGAAAAAGAAGAACTTGGATTTAGTTTAATTATCAAACTTGTCTTCACAAAATCAAAGTTTGGAGCTTAAGTCTGACCTTTGGAATTTTAGTGCGGGCGGAACCTTAATGAGAACCGGATTTGAAATCCAACAGTCCTTGAGAATCCCAAAACTATGTTCAAGTCTCTCAATAGCCAGGTCAGAAATATCTCAATTCATACGCAAACCCTTACGACTATGAATCTGACTCGTACAGTGTAAGTGATGGTGGCCCTCCCCAACTAGAATGGCAAAGAAACTGACTTCTCCAGTATGACAACCCAATGATTCCCCAATCCAATAACTCCATCCTCGAGGAGCGGGGTATTCCCTTCTAAGTTCAAGTGGCATCCAACTCAAGAGGAGGGGGTGAAGAGAAGAATGGACGGTAGCCAGTGTAGCTACCTATCCTGGGATGCAAGACCAGTGTAGTCAAGTCATCCTGCTGCAGGATCACATATTTGACTTTGGAACTCAAGCTTGCTTATTGGCTTTACAACATTTGAACATACTTTGCAGGCTTTTTATTTTTGTACATGCCTGAACATTTTTTTGAATACTATTCACAACAACATTTACATAAGGAGTTTTTCCTCTTGAAACAGTAGACTATCCCTCTTTTGAAGCTTTATCGCAACCCACAGCCTCCTGTCTTTAGACTTCCCAATCACTGGACGAGTTGGGGTGCACTTCCCTCCCTATAGGAGGACAAATGTTTCCACTTGTGTGCGTCTCATACCGGAAAATCCAATCTCCTCACCACTCCAACTGAGTTGAGCCATGTGAAAGGTGCAGGTGTCCAAGTTAGGTCATTATCAACAAGAATTGTGTGTGTGCTCCAAAATACTCTACTTAGGCAGTCAAGAATCCATTGAACCAAGTCTCGTGATCCTCAAAGAATTAAGTCAACTAGACCTGATGTACCTCATACCCAATTCCTATAAGGTTCCTGTTATTTGGTAGATTTTAAGGTCCAATCAAGCTCTAATCTCCGGATTTTACTTAAACTCGTTCAACTACCAAACTCAATCCGAAAAATGCTCATGCCATGCAATGCTATGCAGAAAATATTTTTGTGATGCGATTTTCAAGATTTTAAACTTTTTAAGGATTTTTGAAAAGATGATGATGATGCTGATGCACATGCCTTTTTTTGTCTTTTTCAAAAAGATTTTTCAAATGTTTTTGGATTTTTTATTTTGCAAATGTTTTTGGATTTTTGAAAACAAAAAGTTATGGCTAAAAACTAGGTGAAAAATATGTACACGGGAGTGCTTCTTAAATATACAAGAAGTGGATTTTAAGAATTTACTGGGTAAGTGGTCACTTTTATACATATATATAGTGGATTTTAGGTGAGATGTATGCATTCCTCAAACTTATTTGACACAAGTTTTTCAACGAATTTTTGAAAACTATAGTCCAAAATAGTTTTTACAAACATTTTACAAACATGTACACACATTTGAAAATCATTTTGCAAAGGCTTTCAAAACAGTATAGATAGATTTTTTAAAATATTTTTGCAACCATTTTTCAAACCATTTGCAAATCATTTTTCAAACATTTTTATTTCACACAAAGAAAATAAATTTTGCAAACTACGCATTTTACAAAGGTTGAAAACATGTAACAAAACGTTTTCAAAATAGTTTTCAATAGATTTTCACAGAGATTTTAAAACTATTTTTCAAACATTTTGCAAAAAACATTTTCACCTGATTTATTAATCAGTACTTACAAAAAGACTTTGAGGAACAAAACACCTTTTTATTAGGGATTTTAATGCATTTTAAAGAATAATTAGCCATATTATTAGGAAAATATGAAAGTACGAGTTATGGCTAAAGTATATACACAGTATATACGACCCCCCTATACTTAGCTTGAGCTATGTCCTCATAGATCGGAGAGAAAAGAGAAGACATAACTCGTACTAAGTATAGACAAGTCTAAAGAATAAATAACTAATGAATGAATCAATGAATGAGAAGTTGACTGTCCCCCCTATACTTAGGATCAAATAATCCTAAGTATAGCAGACTGTACACAACGCAGGGAGGGTCAAGGGTGGGAATGAACAGATCATACTCAGATTGTCTCCCCCTATACTCAGGGTAAAATATCCCTAAGTATAGATAAGAAGAGGAGACAATGTAGAGGATCGAAAAGAATAGAACAACTCGGGGTGCACACCCCCTATACTTAGGACAAAGTACATCCTAAGTATGGAAAATTGTCTATAATGGCGGCACCTTTTTGATAGATAAAGAAAATAGAAAAGGAAAAGAAGAAAAGAAGAAAATAAATCAACAAATGAAAGAGTGATATGAACAGATGGATCTGTACAGCGGAAGATGGAATTGATCATCATGTATGAGATGCAGATGATGTGAGTCAAAGAACACATATCATACCAGAAGAATGGGGGCAACGTCGATGGTCAGCGGATCATGATCTAGATATAGCTTCAGGCGTTGACCATTGACGCGGAAGGTAGAGGACGATGACGGTTCGGATATGTCGATGCTGCCATTGTCATGTACCTTCCTGACCACATATGGACCTTTCCACTTGCTCTGTAATTTCCCTGGAAATAGTTTCAGCCTGGAATCAAACAACCATACTCTCTGATCTGGCTCAAACTGTTTATGGCTGATATGGGAATCGTGCCATATTTTTACTTTCTCTTTGTATTGTAGGCTGTTGGAAAAGGTTGTATCTCTCAGTTCTTCCAGGGCTGCCAATTCTGCTCTTCTCTGTTCTCCTATGCTCTCAGGATCTAACAGTAACTCAGTGACTACCCAAAAGGATTTATGCTTGATTTCCACTGGCAAATGGCACGGCTTGCCATAAATGAGACGAAAGGGAGATGTCCCCAATGGATTCTTGAAAGAAGTCCGATAGGCCCACAAGACCGAGTCCAAAAGCTGTGACCAATCCTTTCGGTCTGGGCTGACAACTTTCTGCAAGATTGTTTTTATCTCCCGATTCGATACTTCAGCAAGACCATTAGTCTGAGGGTGATACAGTGTGGCAACCCGATGGTCAATGTCGAACTCGTCTACAAGGGCCCTAACCTTGTCATTGATGAAATGAGACCCCCCGTATGAAATCAAGACTCTAGGTACCCCGAACCATGAAATGATCTTTTTCCTCAAAAATTTGCACACGGTTTTAGCATTTACGGCTCGGGTGGGGATGGCCTCAACCCATCGGCTGACATAATCAATAGCGAGCAAAATATGCTCGAATCCCTGACTCTTAGGAAACGGACCCATGAAATCAATCCCCCATGCATCAAAAACCTCACAAAAGTGAATGGGTTGCATGGGCATCATGTCTCTCTGTCCGCAGGTTCCTATTTTCTGACAGTCAGTACATCTCTTCACGAACTCATCAGAATCCTTGAAGAGAGTAGGCCACCATAGGCCGGATTGAAGCACCTTCTGTGCTGTCCTTTTTCCAGAATGATGTCCTCCTGCCTCAAGCCTGTGGCAGTATGTGAGGATGCTATGATGCTCTTCTTGAGGAATGTACCTCCTCCAGATGTTGTCCCCTCCCTCATGATAAAGGACGAGATCCTCCCAATGGTAAAACTTGGCCTTCGCCAGGAAGGTCTCGAGTTTCTGCCTGGGCCAACCTTGTGGAATCGTCTTGGTGACAAGATAATTCACAATGTCAGCGTACCATGGGAGCGAGGTGATAGCCAAGATCGCCTCATCTGGAAATGTCTCTGTGATAGGTGCGCTGGGCTCAGATTCCTCAAGATTCTCCAATCTGGAGAGATGATCTGCCACCACATTCTTGACTCCAGACTTATCCTTAATCTCAATATCAAATTCTTGGAGCAGAAGGATCCATCTGGTCAAACGTGCTTTGGCATCCTTCTTAGCCATTAAGTACCGGATGGCGGTGTGATCAGTGTAAATTGTCACTCTAGATCCGAGAATATAAGATCGATACTTATCCAAAGCAAAGACTACGGCCAGCATTTCTTTCTCAGTCACAGTGTAATTCCGTTGAGCGGCATCCAAAGTCCGGCTGGCGTAGTGAATGGAAAACGGTAAACCATCCCTCCTATGTCCAAGCACAGCCCCAACTGCAAAATCTGAAGCATCCGTCATGATCTCGAATGGAAGAGACCAATCAGGCGGCTGAAGGACAGGAGCAGAAACAACCATAATTTTGAGAGTCGCAAAAGACACAAGACACTTATCATCGACAATGAACTCTGTGTCTTTCGTCAGCAGATCAGTAAGCGGTCGGGCAATACGACTGAAGTCCTGAATTAACCGTTGGTAAAAACCAACATGCCCCAGAAAAGACCGCAATTGACGCAAATTGGACGGTGGATTGAGTTTTCTGATGATATCCACCTTGGCCGGATCGACCTCCATGCCCCTGTTGGAGACGATATGACCGAGGACCGTCCCTTGAGTCACCATGAAGTGACTCTTCTCCCAAGATAAAACAAGATTGACCTCAATGCAGCGCTGAAGCACACGGTCTAGGCAGTCAAGACAAGCATCGAACCAGTTGCCATAGACCGAGAAGTCATCCATGAAGACCTCTAAACAGTCACCCACCATGTCCGAGAATATGGACAACATGCACCTTTGGAATGTCGCCGGAGCATTACATAGACCAAAGGGCATCCGTCTGAAAGCATAAGTCCCAAACGGACAGGTGAATGTCGTTTTCTCCTGATCTTCGAGCACAATGGCCACTTGATTGTATCCGGAGTACCCGTCAAGAAAACAATAATGACTCTTCCTAGCTAGCTGTTCGATAATCTGATCAATGAAGGGTAGCGGGAAATGATCCTTCTTGGTGGCCTCATTCAATCGTATGTAGTCCACACAGACCCGCCAAGAAGTGGGTACTCGGGTAGCGATCTCCTCTCCAGACTCATTGACAACTGTCGCGATACCCGTCTTCTTGGGTACCACCTGTACTGGACTAACCCATTTGGAGTCGGAGATGGGGTAGATAAAAACAGCGCTCCACCACCTCGATATTTCTTTCATGACCACATCTCGAAGATTCAGGTTCAGCCGTCGTTGGAACTCACGCGACGGCTTAGCATTGTCCTCAAGATAGATGTGGTGGGAGCATAGATTTGGGCTAAGCCCCTGGAGATTAGCTATACTCCATCCTATTGCCTTGCGGTTTCTTTCAAGAACCTCCATCAGACGAGATTCTTGTTCTCCAGACAAACCTGCTGAGATAATGACAGGGTGCATATCTAGCTCACTCGCAAGGAATCTATACTTCAACGACTACGGCAGAGGTTTCAGTTCTGGACAACTGGGAGATGGCAGATCTGGCTTCTGATATGTCCGTGTGAAAGCTACCAGGTCTGCATGTGAGAACTCTCGCTCTGCATGAATCTCTAACGAAGGGCGGCCTGCTGAATTATCAATGAACTGTACTGGCTCGTACTCTGTCATGGTTGTTGGCTCAGAAGGAATCAGACAAGGCAAATAGTCATCAAAATCATCCCAATCAATGTCTGAGTCTGAGGGATCAGAAGAAGATGAATAAGAATGAAAATCATCAGCACCACTCGTCCCAACACTGTCAGCCTCAAGTGTATCCTCATCCAGGGATGTGCTCTCCCGGCTCTCGACTGCCATAAGCTTTAGATATAGTGAATCTGTAGGCAAGGCGAGGGTCGGTGCTACAGGATTTGTCCAGTTGGATTCATCATCTGTCATCACAAAATCACATTCCTGGTGGATGTCTAGCTCTTCCTCTGTCATTTGCGCGGCTTCGCTGGACTGCTCCGAGCATTCAAGTTCTCTGGCTCTAGTTTCCTCGATCGTCTCTATTTGTATGGTTTCGCTTTCTACGCGAAAACATACCCTCCCACAATTATGATCGGTCACTGCCTTGGCTGTGGCCAAGAATGGACGTCCGAGTATGATGGGGACATCAGTTACCGACTCAGGGATCTCCATGTCCAACACAACGAAGTCCACGAGGAATTTCAGGCTTTGAATGGTAACAACCACGTCTTTCAACAACCCCTTCGGCCTCTTAGTCGACCTATCAGCAAACTGAAGGACTGTCCTGCTCCTAAGAAGAGGACCAAACTCGAATCGGTCGAGTAAGGCTGCCGGAAGAAGGTTGATTGAAGAGCCGTTGTCTAATAGAGTACGATCAAACTACTGCTCCTGAATCTCGCATCTGACATAGGGAGCTCCTGCGTCTGGTCTCTTGGCTGGCAGTTTGTTTTGGATGGTGCAGCAAGTGTCATGGGTGAGCATATGGATCTGATCTCTGTACCTCTTCTTCCTGCGGACAGTAGTTGTCTCTTTCAAATTCTTTTTGAAGAAGGGGATATGCTCATTTGCTTCCTGTAGAGCAGCTGAATGTGGAATCTGTCTATCATCTGATTGCTGAACTCTACCTGCTAATCTTTTTTTGGATTTTCTTTTTTATCCCCCTTCCCCCAGCGGAGTGCTGCTGGGAAGGGGATGGTAGGGGCCTCCTCAGATGGAGGACTAGGAATATGTTCCTGTGCTTGTGAAGGAATGGAATCCATACAATCATCATCATTCAACACATATGGATCCGCAATGTGAACAGAAACCTTTCCTTTATTCATATTTTTGTTTTTCTTTTTGTTACCACAGTCCATAGGTACAAAAGGTGGTAACATCACAGATGGAAGTTCAACAGAAGTGGATGTGGTGGCCTCAGTACCACCACCGGCACCTGTGTTCGTGGCATCAGCACCACACTCTGGCTCCACATCCAAAATGGTGGCATCAGCACCACCGTCTGCATCTGGTATCACGACGGCCTCAGTACCGTCGTCTGGATCTCCATCATTGGTGGCCTCAGCACCACCGTATTCAACATCATCATCAGCGGCATCAGCACCGCTACTCTGCTCCTTTGGCGCTCCTGGTTCAGCTGGTGGTTGTCGCTCAGAAGAGGCGCCGCCGGCTGGCATCCTACCGCTCCTAGTAGTCACAAAATCAGCATCATACAAAGAAAGAGATATGTCACTCAAATAGTCACTAGGAGAGGTGTCCTCTGTAAACTCTACCTGCTCATACTTCCTTTTCAGATTGTTCGGATTTGGTTCAATCTGAGCGGGGATGGAGGCCTTACCTTTGATGATTTCCCTCATCTCCTGCCGGAATTCATCCATTTCTTGCCTGAAGGATGCTCGCTGTTCGGAGAGCAAGCGGGCAAGATCATCAAGAGTTGGGTTCTCAAAAACGGGGGCTCGAGAACCGGATGGGTTTCCCTGCTGGAAATAAGATTGTTGCTGCTGTTGCTGGTACGGATAGTTCTGGGTAAACTGGGAATAAGATTGATGAGGCTGCTGACGCTGCCTCCACTGCTGTCCCTGATAGGCGGGACAAGGACCACTCTGGTACTGTGGCTGGTGGGCATACTGGGGTTGTTGCTGCTGCTGTGGTTGCTGGCTTCTCTGTTGTCCTTGAGCTGGATTCTGCTGTTGGGAGGAGGAGCCACCGTTGCCCCAACAGAATCCGGGGTGATCATGATGAATCCCGGGCTGAGGGTACCGGTCGTACCATATCCCATTGACTTCCATCAATGGTTCCTGCTCGAAGGAGGGTGGAGGAAGAACTGTCAGTGGCTGCTCTGGCTAATAGACCACCATCTGAGTATCCTGAGATGGCGGCTGTGCTGGGTAGTACTGTAGCAGTGGAATCGGCTCTGCCTGGATGTGGTTAACTTGACGGTATGAGGCAGAAGGTTGGTTGGAGCTGCTACTGCTGGGGTCAGCCCGTGACCTGGAAGGCTGCTGGGAATGAGTTTGTGCCTCCTGGACGCAAAGGATCTGCATCTTCAGGTCACTCATGGTTTTGGCAATCTGGTCCATCTGGGCCATGCCTTGCATCTGTTTCTTCTCGAGGATCTCGAGACGGTCCAGCTTCTCACTAATGATGCCCATGTCGGCTGCGGTTGATTCAGCTTGGGCTGCGGCTGCCGACGATGTGTTAGGATCGACATCGATGCGGGCGATCCTCTGGAATGATCCCTCTCCTTGCGGGGGCTTCTGTTGTGTGTAAACACGGGCCTGGGCCATCACGGTTGAATTCTCTGCCATGCCCTCGTAGATGGCCCAGACGTCGTCTTCACCCTTGGAAAAGTACAACCCATCGCAAGAGGCGTTAACAAGCCCCTGCAGCTCCGATGTCAGCCCACAAAAGAAGCTTTGAACTAGATTGGGCTTGGAGATATCGTGATGTGGACACCGGTCGATGAGCTCTCGGAATCGATCCCAAGCTTCATGAAACTGTTCATTAGGGATCATGACGAAATTGCTGATCATCGCTCTAGCTGCATTAGTCCGGCCGAAAGGGTAGTATTTCTTTAGATACGCGGTCCAGAGATCTGCCCAAGTGTCGATGAATCACCCCAAGTGTTTGAGCCAGTATGCGGCTCTGACAACCAAGGAGAAAGGGAAGGCAATCATCTTGATCGTGTCCTCAGTCTTCAGCCTGACATGTATGGTACTGCATATCATTTCAAACTCTTGGAGGTGGAGGTGTGGCTCTTCGGTTGGCAACCCATGGAATTTGGGTAGAAGCTGAATGGTATGGGGCCGCAGCTCAAAATCTCCATGGATCGGCGGGAGTCTGATCCAACGATGAGTGAGGGATGCTGCTGGATTGTGCAATTCCCTCATGATAGTCTGTGGTGGTCTCTCAGCGTCGGGATCACCTCCTCCTGCCTCAGGTCCTCCTCCTCCACCACCGCCACCGCCCTTAGGTCGGTTTTCTCACATCTGTGCTATTTCTCTCATGAGATCACCCATGAAGGTACCCTGGTCACGAATCTGCCTCTGCATGGTCTCCAGGGATGCAAGAAGTGAATTGATGATGGAGGCTTGGTCAATGAAGTATGGAGGGTGCTCATGATCATCAGGATGCTCGCCTCTGTCAGCCATGTCAAGGTTCTCTGAAAAGGCAAAAGAACCCATCTCAGGTACCGTCAAATGTTCTGAGATCTGTGATGCACTAAAATCTGAGACTCTTGAACTGATGGAAGGGGAATGAGAAGGGTGGTCGATGGGGAAACAAGGTGGAAGTGAACTCAGGCTCGGAGAGCGGACTCTCCGAGGTTGTCCTAGATGAATGAGGAGGAGTGCTGGATAGCTGTGCCGACGGAGTCAGCCTAAGAGATCTTCGTCCCATCATCTTGATTATTGGGAAGAGCACGGTGAATGCAGGAGAAGAAGGAAGAAATGAGAAACAAAATTGCACACAATTGTGTTGTGTTTTTGATCTTGACCTAAATAAACTAGCAATCAAACACAAAGCAGGGGAGAGTTCACCAACTCAACACATGAAGCCGTGAAGGTTCGGCTTTTATCTTGTCGGTTTTAGCTTGAATTCAGGAATTTATTTTATTACGAGTCCTTAGAGTGGTACGCCTAAAGGAGAGAGAGTACTACCGGAAAAGTATTCACGTACTTGTCCTCCTCCTGTGTAACCTGTAGCTTGGGATTTTTATGGTCCTTGTAACCCTTCCTGGATCCCTACTCAGCCAAAGAATAAGAGGGAGGAAGCCGATAGGCGAAACCGATACTTCGGACCTCGCTCGCAACGGAATCACCCGTGAGCATGCAAGATCCTACTCGGACGCAGACGGTGAGACAGACACACCTGTGAAGGCGTGGCCTATGCTCGGTACTTCCGACAAGGTCGGTGCTCACACAATAGTGAGTCACCAATGGCGACCAAGCCCTACTCGCCTACGTATGATAGTAGCGCCAATACTTCGGAAATCCAGGCGATACACAAGGCAGCCACAAGCTGGGATTTGGGCTCTAATCCTTACGAAGCACTCTGCTCACTTGGAAGGAGACCTTCCCATGCAACCTGAATACAAGTGAGGGTGTGACTCTCCCCAATCAATGAATCCAATTACCGATTTTATTTTTGGTCAAGGTTTTCTTAGCAGTCCCTTTTTTAATTTTTTTGGTGTTATCGCTTCTTTTGAGTAGATTCAAACAAGCGCCTAACGATTTTTGTATTTTCTTAATCCTACTTTGTCAAAAACAAAGGGAGAATAGAGTCGAAAAAGCCAATGCAAGTCGACACCAAGGTGGAAATCTCACCTTTGTGCCTAAATGATGTATGCAAAGTAAGAAGACTTACAGCGAACCCCAGCTCTCTCCATACGAGATGCAAAGCAGAATTTTATAAACCTAACTACATGCCGGTATGCAATGCGGAAATCGTCCTAAGATAGGCAACTGCTATCGTGAAGAACCACAAGTCAACCACTAGTCCCCAATCCTAATGTCCGGTCTAGGCTCACCCCTCCTTCTCTCGACACATCGAGTTTAGGAGAAGCGCTTGGCGGGATGAGCTCGCGGCGCAGCAGATCAAAGAGAAGTGAATTGACTGTTTAATTAAACTAAGTACAAATACGATCTATAGGTGCATGCAAAGGTTATTAATGTGTTTGGACCTAATCTAATCGAACAAGCAAGCCTAAAGCTAAGGGCTCAATCCACAAAAGAAAAGAAAATGAAAACAAAACCGGAAAATGACAATCGGAAAACACGAAGAAAACCGCAGTGAGCCCCCGGGTGAACAAACACCCGAAAATTAGGCCCGAAGTGTCTGAGAGTCTGAGTCATGTATTATTACAAATTAATAATCACTCTCTCTCACAAAAAGAAAATGCAATCTAACTACTACTCTCTCTCTCTCCTTCTACTCTCTCCTGCCGGCTGGGCTTAAGAAAAGACGGCTCCGCCTTACATGGTTGCTTTGGATCCCCTAGGCGATCCGCCTCGTTCTGCGGTCCCTCGCAAGAAGACAAGAAGAAGATTGGTTAGAAGCTCAACAATATATATCAAAAATGCAAGAGAGACAAAATGAGGCAATGGTAGACAACTAGCATAATCAAAA
Source organism: Ottelia alismoides (assembly GCA_037367405.1). Classification (NCBI taxonomy): domain Eukaryota; kingdom Viridiplantae; phylum Streptophyta; class Magnoliopsida; order Alismatales; family Hydrocharitaceae; genus Ottelia; species Ottelia alismoides. Next base: position 335,171 of record JAZKJV010007818.1, on the reverse strand, counting down.
ATATGAACTACTCGTTGTTGCTCCCCGGCAACGGCGCCATTTGATTTAGCCAAAATTCACAGAGTCTAAAATGATGTCTCTCACAAGGTGGAGACAACCGAGGTCGCTGCGGTGACCCGCAATGAATCCTGGACTAAAATCAATAATTAACCCACACTATAGATATCAAGCAATGACAAGCAATGTGAAGTTAAAATTTACTTTTAACTCTACATAAATGGTGTATAGCAAGCAAGTACGTAGAGAGTTCGAACACAGGGAGCAAACAGGGTAGATGCACAAGTGCGTGTGTGAGTGAAAGTGAAGTGATGTCTACACTATGCAAGCAAATATTTTTGTGGGTTTTTAATTTTTAAAATTTTTTTAATTTAATTTTTAATTTTTTATTTTGGTTTTTAATTTTCTAATTTTTATAATTTTATATTTTATATATTTTTTTCAATATTGGAATATATAAACAAGGTAATAAAAGAGGTGCTACAAGATTTATAAAAATGTGCTAAAATAGCTAGAAATTCAGAAATAAAATCTTTTTGAAATTTTTAGGATTTTTTACTTTTTTTGTGATTTTTGGGTATTTTTCAGAATGTTTTTGGTATTTTTAAATAGCAAAATAAAGGAAAACAGGGAATTAGCTACTGGCTGGGGGAAAATGGAAATTAAAAACATCAAACAGCCACAAAATTTTTTCAAACTATTTTTTAAATAAAGATAATACAAATAGGAAACTACAGAACTTGAGTTTGCAATTTTGGAGTTTTCTACAATTTTTTAGATTTTTTTGAAGTTTTTAATTATTTTCTAATTTTTAGGGTTTTTCTTTTGAAATTTTTAGTGGTTTTTTGGATTGACATTAAAGTAGGTTAAAATAGACAATAGGGAATTTTTTTGGAATTTTTCGAGGTAATTTAATATTTTTTGGCATTTTCTAAGCTAGACAGTAGGCAAAAAGCAAGTTTTTTATTTTTTAATAAATATGAAAATGCAATAAAATCAAAAACTAAAAATAAGGCGTTAAAGAACAAGCACACAGGAGCTTAACTTGAATTTTTGAGAATTTTTCGAATTAAAATGATGCCCCTAATTAAATAGATCGAGCGAGCAAAAATGTCACAACCTGGCAGGGGTATATATGCAAATAAGCAAACATCCAGGGGCAAAGCCAAAAAATTTCCACAAGGGTATCTATACAATTTTCCCAAAACCCTACGCGTGACTGGCACGCACGTGGGAGGACCTAACTGTAATATCCAAATTCTTCCAGGGCACGCATGCAAAATATCCAAAGGTTTTACACTATAAAACAAAATTCTGGGACTAAATTTAAATAACTAAACCCCGGGGGGGTCCTTGCAAATTGCCCACCTCCTCACGCGCACAGGCACGTGAGGTGACGTGGCAAGGGGCCTAAGTGCAAATAAAATAAGTACAAGGGTTTACACGCAAATATTACAAAACTTTTACGCTACAGATGAAAGTTTGTGGACTAAATAGTAAATACAAAATGCGCAGGAGTTAAGGTGCAAAATACCCCTTGCGCGCGATCCAACGACGAAGACTATACCACTTATCCACGTGGCGAGCGACGGACGGCCGATGACGCTTCGACGATGCACGGCTGAGATTAGATCTTCCTCGAACGATCGGACATTGAAGGCAAGGGAGGATCGGACGGATGCTGTGCGATCTGGAGCTTCTCCACGATCCAACGGTGCGGAGGCTAGGACCAAGAACAGCGAAGAACGCTGGCGAGGGAGAGCTTCTCCGCCCGAGATCTCCGGTCTCCGATGGCGGTTGAGCTTCAAAATGAACGTGGAGACTCCTAGAGGTCTGCTCTTCCTCCTGGGGGCTTCAAAAGAACACGGCGAAGGCCGAGGTGCTCGCTGGCGGTCGGCGGAGCTGGAGAGCTTAGCGAACTCCGGCGAGGCTCCAAAATGGCCTCCAGGCACAAATGAACTTTCTTTGACCTGCAAAAAGGGTAAGGTGGTCCAGGGCAAAATGCCTGGACCTTAGGGAGGCAGAATCGATGAGAAATGCGACGTGGCGGTGATTGGCCGGAGGTGCGCTCCGGTCAAGATGGGGGATTGGACGATTCAAGCGACGAAACTTCGATATTTTTTAGGGCTTTTGATATTTATACTATGGCTAACGAAATGCAAGTGAAAAATCGGGGAGAGGGGGGGCCCTCAATGGCCGGAACCAGAGGAAAAGGGGTACCTCGACCGCCGGAGTTGGGGGAGGTGGTGGAGACGCCTCCGACCTCGTACGCCTTGGCTGAAGGGACCACGGTGGAGCTGTCACCTCCAAGAATCCACAGAGCACAAGAGAGGCGATGAGGGGTGGACCAAAGGGACTCAAATTCAAATCCAAATTCGAGGGTTCATTTTAAGTGGTTTGACCTAAGGTGACAGGAGCTTAAAGATCGACGTGGAGCAGACGCTACAGTGCTCCACTCCCCAAGGAAATCACTGCTCGAGGAAGAGGGATGATCGAGGCGCGGATTTGCTGAAGAACTTATCACGAAAAGGTGCAAGATCCGGTTGCGAAAAAGCCAAGAAATTGGCTCGAAAACCAACTCTGACAACAGGCGCAGGAGGGGAGGCGACCAGTTGACTGGGGTCAACTGGGGGCACCACCTGGTTGGTCCACGTGGACCAACCAGGAAAAACCCTGGAAAATAATCTTGTTAATTCATTTAAAAATCGAAAATGATTTTATTATTTTTAGGTTATAAAATGAAAAATGTTTATTATTTTCTAAATTATTTTATGGTGATTTTTAATTATTTTTATGAAGTATATTTTGATAAGTTACCTTTTTTAGCCCTTATAGGTATAATGTCTATATATTTTATTAATTTATTTTTATTTTGTGATTTTAATTTGTTTATTTTTGTTTATTATTTTACAAAAGACTTTTGCACACATGAATATATTTTTATTTTATTTTTCTGATGTGTTTTGTACATTAAATAAAATCTAAGAAGGTATTGTATAGGTCTGCATATAGGTATTGTATCTATGTATCTGATATATAAGTATTTTTATTTTGAGTTTTCTTTTGCATTTTTATTCTAATTTTAATGTACATAATCATTATAAGTAATATTTACATAATTATAAAAATATAAAAATATACAAATAATTAATAATTAATAAATGGAATATTTTAATCAGTACAACTGTACAATGTGGGTCCAAAACTCAACTTTCAAACCGTAGCTCCGCCAAATGCGAAACTACCGCCATTAAATAGATTTTTTTATTCTATATACAATTAAGAGTGAGTTTGATGCATTTGGAGTTTTCAGTTGTGAGATACGGGTCTGGGAAGTTGGGATTCTGGATTTTTATTAAGACCATAACTTTTTATCTGTGTATTCTTTTTCAGTGAAATTAATTTTGTATTTTTCTTTATTAAATTATCTACAACTTTTATGTACAAGGTTTCTTTATTTGATGTATAAAAAAGTGGAACCAAAAATAGGTCCCAAAATGAATAAAGAATGAATTAATAAATATAGGTATTTGGCCCTTATCTCCCCCTACTTTGTTCCTGGTCGACCTATTCGTCAAGATGCCTAGGTCTCGGGGTTTTGGGTCATAAAATATTTACAATATTTTATTCTTTTTCTTTTCTTTTATTTATTCTATAATTTTGGATTTAATTACAGTATTTTATACACTAATGGGATGCACATGCATGAATGCTGAGATGTTATATTTAAGGCTATTTACAGGCATTTGCTAGGGTTTTTGATGCCAAAATGATAGAATAAAGATGATGAAATGTGGATTCATCAACACCCACCCACATACACTTGCATTTAGATACACCAACGTACATACATCTATACACTTTTACACATCCACATATATCCATATACAATATTACATACCCACATGCATAGCCATATACCCCATATATTTACATACAAACCCACAACCACACCACATGCTTGCATACATCCCTACTTTTTAAAATCTAATGGTTTTAATAGGTTTTAACTTTTTTTCGTATTTATTAGATTATTTATTTATCTAAGGAATTTTAATATATGTCACACCAAACAAGAGAGCGACACCCCTCGAATGTAACAACACCTAAGTTAAATTAGTTTCAATATGGGTCAATTTAGTATATTGACCTAACTTATTCTATCCCTATACAGATACCTACAAAACAAACATCAAGAGTCATATAATGTTATGAGGGGCATTTTATTGCTTGAAAAAATAAGCCCACGACAGTTGTGAAATTTTTAACAATATATAACATATGATGGAGGCATCAATTCCCAGAATGTGTTGCACATGCCTTCCATTTTGCAGGGTTACACTTGATCTAGTGCAGAAGGACGCACATGTGTTAATGAGATTTTATGCAATTTCGTGCGGTATCCTAAAAAGCATTATATATGCTGGGCCTATCTAAGATAAAATAGTAGACATTTAGTATTTTATTGAATTAGGATTACATCACAATGGAATTTACCTCTATTGTACATTGAGATTGATTAAACACACACATGTACACACACATTTGCATTATACGTTGATATTAAATTTCATTACACCAACATTTACTTAATTTTTTTGAAAGAAACACAATGATCTTTACATTACTACAAATCACATAAATATTAAGATACTTACATTTAACATACATGTATACACCAAAACACACATACACCCACAACCCACTTAAAACACACACATACACACATACACACATACACAGACCAAAACACTCACCAACAAACACACACTTTAATAACACGCACACATTAGCATGCAAATTTCAATGTTATACACGCATACATACTTGATTAGCAAGCACACATTTATAATTATACTACAAATCATACTATGTTTAAATTAGCGGAAAGCGTGCATTTACTAAATGAATTAGACAAAAACACAAGCACTAGGCATAAATGCATGTACTAAACATCTATTAGTTCTCTTATGCATCGAACACATACAATGCATAATAAAGACAACATATACAAGAAACAACAAATTACTCACTAAGTAAATGTATAGATTAAAGAACGAAAATACAAGAGACATACCTAGGTAATAAACCTCTTACGTCGTTGATCGATGCTTAGCTGGAATCGCAAGGGGAGGAGGTGTTGGAGGTCGAGAACACGAAGTTGAGGGTTGAGAAGACCTGTGCAGGAGATGATAGTAATGGAGATGACCACTAGGGAGGATGATCAATGCTTGGTGAGAGTCGATGGGGAGGAGGCTCGTCGAATACGGAGGGAGGAGGATAGAGGGAGGAGGGTGGGCGGTCGCTAAGTCCAGAGAAGAGAGGGAGCTTTGGATTTCGAAGAGAAGGAAATGAAGTTCCATTTTTGTTTATGTTTCAGAAAATGCAAGAACAAAAGGGAGACTACTGATGGTCTCATAAGGTGCAAAATTGGCCATCTAAATTTTGTTCTCGCACATTTGTTTATGCGACTACTAGTAGTGGGATTGTGGTCGCATTTTCTTATATGATCACAAACTCACAATTAGTGGTTGCAACAGTGTGCTAGTAGTAATATTGTTTTCTTGTAATATGTTACTATTCTATCTTAAACAGTCAAAGTAAAGTCAACATTTAAGAAACTTATAAGCCATTTTAAAAATAGAATGTTAAAAGCCTAGATCTCTGGATAAATATCGAGGAAAATTGTCCTTGATAATTTCTAGGGTTCGAGCTCAATTTGGCCGCTTGACAACCACCCAAAATGCTTGAGCTAAAGTTGACAAATAATAATCCCCACACTTGTAACCCACTCTCACTACTTGTGAGTTTCTAATGTGTGACTATATTTGGGTTTAGGTGCTACAACCCAAAAATCTTACATTGGAAACTCACAAAGTGCAAGAGTGAGTTATAAGTGTGGAATACTACTTAACAAGTTGGGAATAAGCATTTTGAGTGGTTGTCAATGGGTTTATCTGGTCCGAACTCAACAAGTTGTCAGTGTCAGCTTTCCTCAACGGCGGACCGGGGACTTAAGCCCAAGACATTACAAAAAAAAGATCTAACATTTGACCATTATGATTAAATAGTTAGAAATATCGGATTTAGACGAAACCTGACAGCTACATGGAAAAATATTCGTATATTCAATTCATGTTGTTGAATTTTTGAAAGAGATTTTGCAAAGAAAAAGGTTACAATAATTTTAACTAGAGAAGCGGATGCCCCCTCTGCGAATTCCCATAATCAGATGCCCCTGGAGCTAATTTCGAGACTTAGGGCTCGTTTGGAGTTGGTTGGGTTTGGCTGAAGTAACCTCCTGTGAACAGTAGTTGTTTGGATGATTAGAAATGTGACGCGATGTCACATTAATTATGCGATGGAATTCCAACCCAAGATTGCGGGTGGTATACCTTATTGTCTAGGTAACTTCACAACCAAACGAGCCCTTAGAATCCTCCCAGTCAAGTCTCTCCGCTCCACGCTCTTCTTTTTTTTTAGATGATTAATTAATATATGTTTCTCTGGATTCCGAGAGTGAAGAGAGAAAGCTACTCCATGATTAAGGGAGAGGCGGAAATGATCATGAAAGATGCGAAATAAGCAGAGATGTTGCAAAAGTGAGTGGGAGACATTAATGGCTACAGGTTAACGCACAACGTCTCGATATTCTTCGTCGTGAGTGATGGCCAAGCTGTGCGCACTGAACCCCATGGTGATCCACCAGCTCGATCGTAAGCAGATGAGATGCAACATCTGCCAGCACGATCGTAAGCTCGATTATGGGAACCAGCTTGTGTGTAAAGCATCCTCTAGGAAAGGAAAGTCGAGCCCCATTGCCCTGCACTGCAGTCTCTGCAGCGGCGTCTCCTTCTTCTCTCTGCGCTGCAGTCAAACTGATCTATATCGGTTTTTCTTTCCTCCCTCGGCCATGCTCATACCAGCAAAGCTGTTTCTTTTCCTTCCCCATTCCCACCGACCGCACAGGAACAACAATCTTTTTTTTTTTTTTTTTTTTTGAAAGTTTTTCACTATAAGCTGTATCCAAAAAATACAAATGTTGGGCAAAAGCCCAGTTTACATATGTAAGTGTAAAAGGCGGCCCAGAGAATAACAAAAATCTGGGGCAAGGCAAAACAAGAAAGAGCAGCAATCCCAGAGGAGACAAAAATCTGGGGCTGACTCTGATTCGGACTTTTGTCCATGCGAGAAACCACATTTGCAATGATGTAACTAGCAGGAGCAAGACGGCCAGAAGTCCACCGGTTGTTCCTTTCTCTCCAAATCTCCCAGCAAACAGCAGCAAGCGCGAAACAAAGACGGCTACCAACCGTCGAATTACTCGAGTTCAAAATCCAGTCCAAGGAACAACAATCTATTTCATATGATCATACTGCCTTAACCTAAAGATCTTCAGCTTCTACTCTTGTTTAAACCAAATCAACTTCGATATTCTTCAGCTGCCCCCTCGCTCAGTTTCTACTTTTGAGTTTCTCCTTTTTGCTTTTACGAGGGAGAGAGGATAAGAACCAAGATTCAGCGTCTGCATCTAAATTTGTATATGCGTGCATTATTTTCTAACTATAGCTATAAATGATCATGTGGTGTTATGATTAAATGTGACCAATCACGTAATAATGTGGTATATATTGCGGCCTTCCATCACATTCACATGTAGAGTAATTTAAATAGAAAAGGCATCTGCACGATTTTGACTGCAGGCATCCAACCACGAAAATGGTCCTTGAAAGCGGACACCATGTGATGTGAAAACTGAGAAAACTGGAGTTCTTCATGCAAAATATCTAAGGACACGGCCCTGATCAGTCACGTCTCACTCGCTTAAAGGACACCAGTTCCCTCGAAATCTCTCCCTTTAGGAGAAGCGTTAGACAATTTACGTCAGATTATTCCTCTTTAACGAGCTTGTTTTTAGAAAATCGAGATCATGCAAATGTAGGAAAAAAAGTAGAAAACTTCCAAATTTCATCTCTGGTCAATTACCATAATTTCAATAATATCCACCTCACCTGCATGGGCATGGAAAATACTTGTTTCCTTGTGTGTGCCATAAATTATCAGACCTGTCTCCTTTCTTTTGGCTCATAATAAATAGGGCCTCTCCTCCTTCCATTCCACGCCACTGCAGAGAACGGCAATGCATACAGCAAACATGGGCTGCACCCTCCTCTTCCTCGCAGCGGTGGTGGTGGTGGTGGAAGCCTCCTCCTCGACTGCAGAGCTGCAGAGGCTGCGACACCTCGGAAGTGGAGATGATGGTTCGCTTAGTGTTCTCGTCGTCGGCGATTGGGGGAGGCATGGCTTCTTCAACCAGTCCCTCGTGGCCGCTCAGGTGCACTACATGATCGATCCCTTCGTTCTCTCTGTTTATTTCAGATGTTTCGTTGATGCTAACGTTCTTTTGTTTACGGTAATGATCGAACATCTGATCTTGTACCATTCCTGAGGTCTCCTCCTCCTGCTCCGCTTAGGATTCCACATCGATTTAAAAAAAACTGAAATATAAAAAGACTTCTGGATCGATGTTCGAGGACTTGTTCGTGCAGATTGTCGCGTTGCGTTTTTTTATTTTAATGAAGGATGGATTTAGACTTTTAGCGTTACGAAGAAAGCCATGTGTTTGGAAGAACGAAAAGGAAAGGAGAGAAATGTGATATTTCTTTAATTGATTCCATCTGTCCACGGAAAAACGGAAACATAAATATTTTTACTCTTTGGCGAACTTTTCAAAACGAGAGAATGAAAAGCAAATGACCGATCTCTTTCCTTTCACTGTCATTTCGTCTCATCCGAGAAGGGAAAAAACGTCTTTCTGTCATTTCCAGCCTTCTTTAAATCGAAGCAAATGGCAAAATGAAAGGAAAGGAAACTCTTTTTCAATATTACTAGCAAGATATTACGTGCTCGCCTTCTCGTTTCTTCTTTTTTCCTCTATTTTTTCATCAATAAAAATATCTTTCCTTTTAAAATAGACGGAAGATAATTAAGATTGGTTTCTCTTTTTGTTCTTCTTAAAAAAAATTAACATTCCCAACGTAAATTTGAACCGTATCCCCATAAATTATTATGAATATCTTTTTATCCAACAAAATTACATATATATCTTATAGATATTTTTTCTATTGTTTATCCGTACTTAATCTTAAATATACATCGGTTATCTTTGTACGTTAAACATATAACAATACACATCGGGTTTAATGGAGCTACCCCGTCCTATATTTCGTAATTTTTTCATTTTCTTGGAAAATACCATCATGTATTTTAATCACTATATCCCTTTAATATGTAATTTCAATTTCGTTAGAAACAGAGACTCGTATGCCCTCCATCCAGAATAAGTAATTTTAATTTTTAACAGTCTTAGAATTGATGTAATTGATCTGTTCTGGATGGATTGTATAGAAGTCTCTATTTTCGATGAAATTGAATAGCATATTAGAGGATATAGTGATGAAAATAAAAGATGGTATTTTCTAAAAAAATAAAAAAATCACCGAAATGTGGGGCGTGGCAGCGAACGGGCAGCCGCATTAAACCCATAGGCATTATACGCATAAAATATCATAAATATAGACATGCCAATTTAAAAATATAAACAAATAAAAAATATTATTTAACATAGTTTATTGTTCTTTTTGATCGTATTATTTTTAAATATAGTTTCTTGACATTTAAACATGCTTTCTTTTATTTTAATAATTATAACATATATTCTGCAAAAGATTTAAATCACAAGTGATACATATATTAGGATGATAATTATATTATATTTCAATACTATACTAGTATTTTCCTATCTCATCAATACAATCCGTGCAATACATGGGGTATACACTACTGTGTGATATGAACCTCTGAGTGCTCTTATTCTTAAGAAAAAAGGGATGGAGGATAAGAAATAATTTGGAATAAAGAATAAGTGAGATTTAACTTTTGTTCTTGTCCTAATAGATAGAATAGATCATGTAAGAATGATGTGTATCATGGGGTGTCTTTGTATGAGATAAAGTCTCTTCTTCTCAAGATAAATGGATGTTATCTTGTGACATGATTCCAAGTCTATTCATTAACCACTTGGTAAGGCATTAGGGCTATGATCGAGAAAATCTTCTAGGTAGGACATGGTTATCCACTAACTGAGGTACTGGTACAAATAAAAATATTAAGTGGGTCCAAAATGATTGAATATACTTCCACAAAAGTAATGTATGATAAGGAATATCTTAATAATATTAGTTGAGTAAAATATAAAAAAATAAATATTATTCGTTGTAATATTATTTTTCATTCTATATTTTTGAAACAAATATAGGTAGCAAGAATTCATGTTACAAGTCCTGAACCATTATTTTTTAATTATTGTTAAATTAATGACGATTTATTTTAAATTTTTTGAAACATTCACGAATTATTAGCAAGAATATGATATTAATTGTGAATTACAAAAAAAAGATAATTTTGCAATGAATAATATATGCCGTTATAAATTTAATATTGGAAGATATGACACCAATAAATATTTAAGTTATTTGTTGCCACCGGAGAATTCAATGGCATTATAGCAACCAGTGTTACTTATTTTAGCATTCGCTTTGGTAGTGACTAGTTGAGGAGATTAAAATATTTACTATGCTTTTCATCGAACTTTGGTTACCCGATGATTGAATACGATTTAGCTATGGATTCACTTATTATAACATATGACGAGTGTTTTATTGTTACAGCAATGGCAATGAATACATACCATATTTTTAGCAAATAATTTTGTGAGACCTTCAACTCATCAAAGGTCAACATTTAGTTACACATATTATTGCTACAACACATTTTCCTCGTAGTTATTATGGCAACAGAATTTCACTGTCACAAAGGTTTTCATAGTATGTAGCAATTTGAATCAAACAAATATCCTATAAATATGTCGATGGAAATTCTACACGCCAGCTAGTGTTACATTGCCCCCAAGTGATTTTTTTGTTGCGGATCTAACAATAATATTATCCATTACAAAATCATTTTTCTAATTGAAATTGGTAATAAATGACTTCTCGCAAACATAGCGCTAGCAATAGTTCATGTGGCTACAGTTATAAATCACCTTTCTATTTAAATTTTGTACAAATTCGAAGAAATATACAGCGGGTATCAGTTGTTACAGTAACAGTATTTAACAATATAACAACGGAGATGTAATTACATAGGCAGCTCATTTTTTAACAGGTATATTTGATTATCACATTTTTATGTACAAAATCGAGAAAAGTAAGACATTAACATTCTAAGCAAATTAATAAATACTTTACTCTATGCAATTACTCGTCAAAAAGATGTCCTAAACTTGAACGTTCATATAGATGGGAAGAACTGCGGAGGAACTGAACATAGACTTCGTAATCTCAACGGGTGATAACTTCTACGAAAACGGACTTACCGGGATCGAAGACGAAGCCTTCAAAGAGTCCTTCGCCGACATATACACTGCCCAAAGCCTCCAGAAGCAGTGGTACAGTGGTAAGATCTCTCAGCCACAACTATACCTCTTCCTTATTTGTTTCAATCGGTTACTTGTGCTTTTGATCGATCTCTAATTAAATCGCAATGGATATAATTCGGGCTCAGTTCTGGGTAACCACGACTACCGTGGAGACGTGCTAGCTCAGCTGAGTCCCGAGCTTACTCAGATCGACAGTAGGTGGCTATGCATGAGGTCCTTCATCGTCGACGCAGGTCCAAAAACCAGCAATTCTTCGTCATCTCGACAAACATACAACCATTTGTTGCCTGTAACTTGCACCATTTTGTTGCCAAACTCATCAGGTATAGCGCAGTTCTTCTTCGTGGACACGACTCCCATGGTGCAAAAATACTGGTCCGATCCGGAAGAGCATCACTACGACTGGAGGGGCGTGGAGCCTCGCGAAGACTACATTGCCAATCTCTTACAGGCAAACTCACCAAGTCAAAATTACTTTCGATCCATTCGCATTTCTCAGCTAATTCAATCTGACTAAATGGATGTGTCTTCCATACGAAGGGCTTGGACTCTGCACTAAGATCTTCCACGGCAAAGTGGAAGTTCGTTGTTGGGCATCACACTTTGAGAACCGTCAGCGAACATGGCGACACCGAAGAGCTCGTGGAGCTTCTCCTCCCGATTCTAAAGGTAGTTATTAGCTAGCAACAGATAATCAATAGGTCCGTTCGGTTCGGGAATAAGCATGAATAAGGATTGTGAATAAGGAGAATAAGGGTCTATTCTTTGTTCGGCTGGAGAATAGGAATAAGGAGAATAAGGTGAAATAAAAGTAGGTAAGGTGGGATAAAGATATGAATAAGAGTGAAATAAGATGGAATGAGGAGGAATAATCGTACTACGAGAAACCGTGTCGGATAGAGAATAGGCCCCTTATTCCAGGACCTATTCTCCAAACGAACAGGCCCATAAAGTATTAGCATGACCACACTTACAATTGGGATCTGGCAACTTTTCTTTTGCAGGCAAACAATGTTCATCTTTACATTAATGGACATGACCACTGCCTTGAGCATATTAGCAGTAACAACAGGTATATCGAATTTCAGGAAACATTACTTCGAAATAATGACATTGCAATTCGATTTAGACATGCACACATTCCTGCTATTTTTTTTATGCAGCCAAATCCAATTCCTGACAAGCGGAGGAGGGTCCAAGGCTTGGAGAGGGACGTACAATCCGACTTCGGAGAAGCTGAGGTTCTTCTACGATGGGCAGGGATTTATGTCCTTACAGGTCTCCAAGGCTAAGGTTAAGATTCGATTCTATGATATCCATGGGTATGTCCTGCATAGATGGTGTCTGGAGAAGGGACATCGCCCGTGGAGACCATGACTGAGCTATACACTCCTTTAGAATCAAGCCCAAACATGTCCAGTTAATATGATTATGATGTAAAATAATAAGATGATTCATGTTGAATATTAATGCTCGGAAATCATGTGCATTCTGGATCGTTTTAGCGAAGGGAAAAAGATTGTTTTAACTGTGTGATCGGATCTGCCTGTTCAAAGAAGATGAAATTTCTCCCAATAGATTGTTGTCCTGATGATTTCAGGTAAAAATGCAACCTTTCGAACAGCATAAACAATTCAAAAGAAATTTCGGTTCGGAACTTGTTAAAAATAAAAAAGAGATTTCCCGGTCAAGTATCTTCCAGACCTGGAGAGCATCCCAGAGAAAGGGTTCTCAGTTGAATGGTCCCTGATCTCGTATACATCCGGCTCCTACTCAAAAATCTTAACAAAAGGACAGGAGACTGTTTCCAGTAGAACGGGCAAAGAATTGACTCGTAAAATTTTCATCCAAGGCCTAGAACTGTGACTGGAATATTTATGATCATCAGCTGGTGATTGAAGTAGACTCCCTGTAAACGCTCGAGACCTTTGTGCATTTCTTAGTACACGGGATTGATAGCTTGTAGATATGATTCTACAAGTGGTCTCCATCCTTTGGAGCCACGCGGGATGAAGAGGGCCTCCGCCTTCTGGGTGATGGCTCTCGATCTGCTCCTTCGTTGCAAGATTATGAACGCCCAAACCTGGGTATGGACTGTGAAGATGCACATGCAATTAGACTTGTGATGCACGCGCCAGACATATCATTCCATTGTACAAATTGTTGATGATATTTTTGAGGTATCAATCCACCTACTTTTTTCTAACCTTGGAATTAAGTTCATGCACTATGACTCTTCTCTGATGGAAACTTGCGCCTTACACAACTTCATCGTCTCATTCAAATCGAAGGAAGAGCAAGCTCGAAATGCCAATAGTGTATCTAGAAATTCCTTCGGATTCAAGACTGGATACGGGTAGAAAGATAGTGAAGCAGGTGATGATCTAGATGCAAAGCCCAGGACAGCCGATAGAACCCTTTGTTTGGGTCCACCACAGGGCACTACCCACTGTAGCTGTGAAAAAAGAAAGACCAATCGATTGAACTACATATGACTTGGGGGCAAAGAGCATGTGGAAGCTACTGTGATGTTTTTATTGCTAATGGCTTCACTACCTATTCAGACCACACAAAGGAAAATGTATATTGAAATCTCCACTCAACATTCCTGCTCTCTTCAAGAAATCATCGTGATTTTTTTGAATTGGATTTCATGGCTCTTAAAAAAAGAAGATTTATTCAATGAGGTGTTAAAACATTTAAAAAAAGATTTTTTATCAGTTGTCTCTTTGAGATATTACAATTTTAATTATATTTTTTCTTTTTTTTGAGAAGATTAGTTGTGCATCCGACTTCTTGTCATTCTATCACGTGTGCCTCTCGAGTTAATGGTAAGATGCAAACAAATGGACACGGATATGGATACGGATACGGATATAGGTACTATCGTATCCTTATTCGTTTTTGAATACGAATACAGATGCGGATATATATATTGACGGATATTAAAACTATCTTACCATATCCTTAAAAAACGGATACCGATCGCATACAACTAATGATAGAAATATTCTAAGAATCGACTTAAATATGTATGAATTAGATGGAAAGCACATGATATAAATTTAATAAATGTGTTTGTATAATAAAATTTATATAAATATAGTAAAAGACGGTATAGAATTATGTTATATAGGGTTAAAAACAAATATATGACTATATGTATATACGATACGGATACAAATGTTTGTGGATATCAAAATGATATCCTTATTCGTATCCATTTTAAAACGGATACGGTTGTCAAAATCCGTATAAAACGGATACAGTGACGGATCGGATATGGATATATCTGTAACCGTTTGCATCCTTAGTTAGTGGCCCTCCATACCCAATGCAAATGGATGTTAACTTTGAGGATACAAGGAGAATTAATTTTAAAAAAAAGCCTCGAAAGTCGTCCAGATCCTCTTCCTCCTTCTATCTCATCTTCTTCATCTTCCTCCCCTTCTCTTCCTTTTCCCCAGCCTCCTGCTCCTCCTCCAGCGCCTCCTCCCCTCGCCCCAAGCTCCTCCCCATATCATGCACCTCCTTCTCCACCCTCACTCCTCCTCTGCCGCCTCCTTTGCCTCGAGCTCCTCCCCCTCACCCCCACCGCTCCCAGCCGCCTCCTCCACCAACCACCTCCAACTCCAAGTACCGCCACCTTCTCCCCAACCCGCCCCTCCAGCCCTTCCTTCCACCCCCTCCTCCCCAGCCCGACTCTCGCACCTCCTCCTCCGCCCCTCCTCTTCCCCTCCTCCTCGGCCCACCCCCTCCAGCCACTCCTTCTGCCCCCTCTTCCCAAGCCCGACCACCTCCAATCACTCCTTAGCTCCTCCTCCACCCCTCCTCCCTAGCACGCCCCCTCCAGCCCCTACACCGACCACCTCCTCCTACCTATCACGTCCCCTCCTCCCCAATCCATCCCCTCCGTCCCATCCTCCTCCTCCCTAACCTCACCTCATCCAGCTCCGCCTCGCCCCCTCCCAACATTCTTATTGAGGGTCGACCCGACACCGCACCCCTTGCACTTCCGCTAAAATCTTGAAGGTCATCTAGAATCGAGAGTCTCACGCTTGAGAATGCCATCAAGGAGGAGACGACCATGCATGGTAGCGAGAGCAGAATAGGTCGAGCTTGTGGGGCTAGGGGAAAGGAGGGAGATACTTTGTACTAACCATGATGTCCCTCTAACCACACCATAGTTTGAATAAATGATGACTAATTTAATTCTTTGACGTCCAATCTTACGGAAGAGCGCAAGTGATAATGTAGAAAGAAGTAAGTGACGCAATTGATATTTCCAAAAAGGGAGGGACATAATTGAAATTGTAATTTCTAAGAGAGGCATAACTGATAAAAATCCTGAAAAAGAAGAGGAAAAAAGAATAGAGTGAAAATTCCTAGTAACCTTGGAAATGATGGGTAGGATATTATTGACCTTATAATTAAAAAGCTCCGAAATCCTTATTAAAATTATTTAAAAAAATCTATAAAAATTTAAAAATATTTATTTCTATCTATGAATTTTGTCTATGTTATATATTATATATTAAAAATAGTTTTAGAATTTGACATTATTATATATTTTAAATTCCAAAATAGTTTGGCCTATTATTATAAGTCACTGTTTTAACATTTTTATCCAATTAAAAATCTAAAAAAAATATTACAAAATATCAGAAAATTACCAAAAATAGAGAAAAATATAAAAAGAGATAACAATAATTTATTTTCTCAACTTTGAGTAAGTATAGCTATATCTATAAATATAAAAGTCTACATTATATATATATATATATTCATATTATTAATATTATTATTAAAAACGTCAAAAAAATATTTTACTACCTCTAAAAAAAGGATAGCACCTTAGGGTATTTCCCTGATTTTCTACATTTATTATATACATATATAATATAGGATTTATATTTACATATAATATATATTATTAAAAAGAAATTAAAAATCAGAAAATAAAAAAGAACAAAAAAATTATAAAATTAAAAATTAAAAATGTAAAATATTAAAAAGAAAATTAAAAATATGTATATATATTTTCACAATATATCATATTTGCTACATGTGTTCGACCTCTACAATACATGCACCTATACACATCTTTTGTAGAGTTGTAATAAATTTTAACTTCATATTTACATTGTATTTATTTATTTATTTTTGTGGATTGATTGTTGTTTGACATCCGAGTATTGTGAGCGATCGCCACAGCGACGCTGTTCTCACCTTGTGAGAATACATTTGACCATCGCAAAATCCGTGTCAACTATGGGTAAGTTTGACTGCCATAAATAATGAAAAACACATAACAACAAGACATGTTTGTATATGTAATTTGTGTGTATACATGTAGATATACATATATGTATATGTACATGTATATGTGTATTTTTATGTATTCGAGTTTAAAGTGGGTCCTAAACCTGATTATGCATAGTTAATAACTTTCAAGGGTTTAGATCGGATATCTAACGGATACATCCAAATTGAAATCCCTACTTATCACTTGCACTATACATCCATGCTTATCACTTAAACTATACATCCTTTTTTATCACAAATTATACTTGGACAATGCAACTACAGTGTCTATCACACTATTTTTTACACATACAACTGAGCTTGTTACGTCTCGTGCTTAGTCCCTAGTACATTATCGAGGAAAACTGACGCTGACAACTTGTTGGGTTTGAGCTCAAATGGATCTGTTGGCAACCACCCAAAATGCTTAAGTCCAAGTTATCAAGTAATAATCCCCGCCACTTATAACTCACTCTCACACTTTTTGAGTTTTCGATGTGGGACTATCTTTGGGGGTATGGGTGTTACAACCTCCCTCACTTATATTCGCAACGTCCTCGTTGCGACATGGTACATCACTTATTCCTAGTGGCAGTGGTGGTTGCACGCTCCCGGCTTATGTCCCTTCGGATAACCCTTTCCACTATCAATGGTAACTCACTCTGATACAATTTGTAACATCTCGCGCTTAGGTCCTCGATCCGTTATCGAGGAAACTGGCAGTGACAAGTTTTTGAGTTTAGGCCCAAATGGATCTAATGGAAATCACTTAAAATGCTTAAACTTAAATTATCAAGTAGTAAACCCCACCATTTATAACTCACTCCCACGTTTTGTGTGTTTTAGATATGATAATCTACATACTTATATTAAAGTGGGGTTTTTCACCCGACTCTTGCCACATGGTTGCATGTGGTATATGCATTCTTCCTCTTTACCTTTGCCTCCCATTCCTCCAAAGTTGCTGCTGACACGTCTCTCCCCCACCCCCCCTCTTCGGACGCACGTTACCCTGTGCACACATAACCTTAGTGGGTTTTTCCAACTTCATTCCATTCCCCCCTCGCCCAACATTAGATTAGCCCATGAACCCTAACCCTCCCTCGCCCACCCCCCCTCCGCCGCCGCCTTCTTTGGCTCAACCACCACCTTTCCCCCATCACCCTCCCTCCTTTGATACCTCCAACCAAAAAACACCCCCGCTCCCTATACCGTCATGGCGGGATATCTGCGGTCAGCCCCCCGCTGACCCCCCTCGCTCTAGAAGGATGGCTTTCTCTCCTCCGGTCCTCATGGAGGGTGAAGAGGTGGCCTTCGTCGATGAGGCTGAGTCTGGGGCCCTGGATAGATTATGGGAGAATACCCTAGTATTCTACGTCCTTGGAAAGCGACCTACTTCAAGATGCTCTCTAACTTTGTTCATATGGTCTGGAAGCCAACTGGAGAGGCAAAGCTCATTCCCTGTCCAAACGGCGTCCAAACGGCTTTTACTATCTCAAGCTCGCACGTGAGGAAGACTGCCAAATGATTCTAACGGGAGGCCCATGGCTATTCCAAGGAAGGTTCATGGAAATCCATCGATGGGAAGCTGATGTTTGTCTCGAGAAGGAAATGCTTGCCGAGCTCCCTTATGGGTTCGTTTCCATGGTCTGAGCCTCGGGCATACATCTGAAATCATTCTAAATAAATTGGGCAGCCTGCTTAGAACCCCGCTGTTTATGGACGCCGCGACGGCTTCGGGGCAAAGTGATGGGTATGCAAGATGTTGTATATCCATTCATGCCTCAAAGATTATACCCCCTTCTGTCCCCCTTGTTTTCTTCTCAGGGAAAAGGTTGAGCATAGGGGTGGAGCTTGAATGGCACCCTCCTACATGTGCCCAATGTGTTTCCTTCGGGAACAATACAAAGGATTGCCCATATATGCAGCAAATCTTAGGCGGTTCCACAGAGGTTGCTTGCAATGAACCTGTACGTGAGGTTTTCATGATGGGTCAACCGTCTCCAATAAACATCTCGGGGAACGACAGCGATCGAAACCTGGAAAACGAGCCCATGAATGAAGATGTGCAACAAATGGCGCAGGAGGTGGCTGATAACTCCTTCATCAATGCCACGACCTCCTCACAAGGGGAGCTAATCCTATACCAAAAATGATTAAGCGGACCGTGCAGCAGGCGAAGGCGACAAGCGGCCTCCCGTTTGGTCATAAGTCTCTGATTCAAAGAAGAATCGCAAACCCACGTAGACAATTCCCGGGACGCGCGCAGACAAATAAGAATCGCTTCGATCTCAATTGCCCATTCCCAAAGCAACAAGGAGCAAGTGGGAACGCTACTGGCTCGTCATCTATTAATATTGACGATGCCACTAATAGGGATGACATCCCCATCCCAGATATTATATCATCAAGCAACCCTTCCTGGTTCACGACTACTCACAGGAAGAAAAAGGGAAACATGCAGCAACCTCCAATCTCGGAGCACCCTGCTCCATATCATAATCCCCCCAATGAAGGTCGCGGTGTGCAACACAAGGGGTCTGAATAGACCAAGGAAAATGAGGTTGCTCCTTGAGGACCTCGTCAGAAAGGGAAATGAACTAATCGGCCTTTTAGAGACCAAAATTAGACCGGGAATCGAGATCGAAATTCGCCACCCTAATTCCAAATGGTTGGGAATTCACTCATAACGACTCACCGCTTGGTAGGATCTATGTTCTCTGGAAGACTTCCGCGTGGTCCTGCACTCAGTTCGATTACTCCTCCCAATCCATCTCCTTGGACTGTATCAACAAAGGGGGACTCACAATCACCTTGACGGTGATTTACGGATCCAACTCCTCATCTGAACGAAGGGACTTATGGAATCTCCTGACCCAAACTGCTCCCAGGATAAGCTCTCCTTGGCTTGTCGTAGGAGATTTTAACGTCATTCGATTTGACCATGTAAAAAGGGGGGGTCGGCTCCCGCAAAGAGGCCCTATGGAAGATTTCAATGTATGTATAAATAGTTGTGCGCTAGTAAAACTTAATACTAGTGGGAACAAATGGTCTTGGTCGAACTCCTCTATTGGTACTTCGAGAATAGTTGCTAAGCTGGATCGTGCCTTGGTGAACAGTTTGTGGCTCAACATTCTTCCTCAGTCGAGCTGTGTCCTCTCTCCGCTTGTATCCAGTGACCATCAGCTGATCACGATCGAGCTCTCACAACCTCCAACCAGGCCCAAACCATTCAGGTACTTCAATTACTGGCAAAGTCGCCTTGGGTATTTAGATGCCGTGGAATCGGGTTGGAATATGAAGGTGCGGGGAAACCCCCTCTACTGCGTGGCAACAAAACTAAAAAACATCAAATGCTGCCTGAGATCTTGGGCCGTGGCTGAAGGGAACATATTTAAGGATGAAAAGCACGCCTCCTCTTTCCTCCAATGTATCACAAATGCCCTCAATGATGACCCTCTGGACACGGGTTTGGCTGTACTGGAAAAAGAGACCAAGGAGTATATAGAGAGCATCCAGAGCGACCTGGAATCGGCGTGGCGACAGAAGAGCCGTGTTGATTGGCTAAGACTCGGAGACAGAAACACAAAATTTTTTAGTCTGGCTACCAACGCATGCATCAATCGAAATAACATCCCGATCCTTATCGACGAGAACGGGTCCTCATCGATAAACCTCTTGAGGTAGCTACGGAGGCGATAAACTTCTTCACCTCACTTCTTGGCCCTGACCTTCAACGCCCGGTTAGACCGGCCCCTCCACCCCTAAACGTGTCCTCACTGATGATGCCAGGAAGTGATTATCTCGACCATTCAGTGAGAAGGAAATTTGGGATGCGCTACACTCTACCGCCTCGGATAAAGCTCCAGGTCCGGATGGTTTCAACGCGGGTTTTTACAAATTCCTTTGGGGGCTGATCAAAAATGACATCATTGCAGCTATGGATTTCCTTTGCAAAGGCGGTAATATGGTTAGGCAAGTGAACCATGCATTTATCACTTTGGTCCCAAAAAACTCGGCATCCTCCAGACTGGCGGATTTTCGGCCCATTTCCTGTTGTAACATCCTATACAAATCTTTGCCAAGGTTCTTGCTACCCGCTTGGCGGATGTCCTCCCGCACTTGATCTCCCTAAACCAGACAGCCTTCATCAGAGGGAGGTCCATTGGAGACAACATACGCCTCGCCCAAGAACTCCTTTGGGGCTTTAACAAGAGACGATGCTCCAATAAAGCTTGCCTAAAAATAGATCTAACGAAGGCTTTCGATTCTATCGAGCACTCCTTCATCCTGCACTCTCTCAGGGGCATGGGATTCGATGATACCTGGATTTGGTGGATAAGGAATTGTATATCCACTTCTTCTTTCTCCATTCTACTTAACGGCTCTCCGAATGGACTTATCACGGGAACGTGTGGTCTTAGGCAGGGAGATCCCCTGAGCCCTCTCTTATTTGTTATCGGTCTTGAATCCCTTACTGGACTAATAGATGCTGCAACGATGGAGGGTAAGTATCGCCCTTTGGGCAATGGCAGGACTCCCGCTCCTACGCATCTCATATATGCCGATGACTTGCTGCTATTCACTAAAGGACCGCTTCCGCTATCATGGAAATAAAGGAGATACTCAACGAATTCTATCTGATCTCGGGGCTGCAGATGAATGCACGGAAGAGCAAAATTATCCGCCCAAAATTCTAAAAGGATTTCTTCGCCGCTACGCTACGTATTGTCATCCTCAGCCAATGCCTCCCAACCACGTATTTGGGGATTCCCCTAACCTCCTCCTATAGAGGAAAAATCATATGCAGGACTCTTGAGGACCGGGTCACTGTTCTATTGGATGGTTGGAAAGCCGGTGCGCTCTCCATGGTTGGGCGCTCTTAGCTTATTACTTCGGTGATTGATGGAACTCTACTTTACTAGACCGTGGGCACGTATATTCTGAGAAATGCGGTAAAAAGGATTGATTCGATCTGTGCTAATTTCTTATGGGGTAGGAAAATACATGATATCGCTTGAAATACCATTTGCCTCCCTGATGAATTCACATTTCATCATCTTTATTCTATCATTTTGGCACCAAAAACCCTAGCAAATGCCTGTAAAAAACATTAATTCTATCATTTTAGCATTCATGCACATAGGTGTAAATAGTGTATAAAATGTGGTTTTTAAAGCCAAAATTATAGAATAAATAAAAGAAAAGAAAAAGAATAAAATATTGTAAATATTTTATGACTCGAATCCCCGAGACCTAGGCATCTCGATGACTAGGTCGACAAGGAATAAAGTAGGGGGAGATAAGGGTCAAATACAATGTGTTCCTATTCATTCTTCAATTCATTTTGGGAGCTATTTTTAGTTCCACTTTTTATTCATCAAATAAAGAAACTTTGTATATGAAAGTTGTAGATAATTTAATAAAGAAAAATACAAAATTGATTTCACTGAAAAATAATGTACAGAAAAAAAGTTATGGTCTGAATAAAAATCCAGAATCCCAACTTCCCAGACCCGTATCTCACAACTGACAACTCCAAATGCATCAAACTCACCTTTAATTGTATATAGAATAAAATATCTATCCAATGGTGGTAGTTTCGCATTTGGCGGAGCTACAGTTTGAAAGTTGAGTTTTGGACCCCTATTGTATACTTGTACAGATTAAAATATTTAATTTATTATTTATTCATTATTTTTGTATTTTTATATTTTTATAATTTTGTAAATATTACTTATAATAATTATGTATATTAAAATCAGAAATAAAAATGCAAAGAAAACTCAAAATAAAAAAATATTTGTAAATGAAATTCACAGGTATTATACCTATGTACAAACCTGTACTATATCTACTTATATTTTATTTAATAAACAAAACATCTCAGAAAAATAAAATAAAATTATATTTGTGTACATAAAAGTATTTTATAATTTTAGAAAATAATAAATAAAAATTAATAACATTAAAATACATAAAAATAATAATAAAAGGACAAAATATGTAGATATTATACCTATATAGGCTATAATAAGTAACTTATGGAATAAATCTCATAAAAATAATTAAAATTCATAATAAAATATTTCATAAATTAATAAACATTTTTTATTTTTTAACCAAAATGAAATTCATCCATTTTCTATTTTTAATCAATTTTTGAAATCATTTTTAGAGGATTTTCCTGGTTGGTCCACGTGGACCAACCAGGTTGGTCTGACAGTTGACCTCGGTCAACTGTCTGACCTCCACCTCTAGACTTGTCAGATGCGTTTTTTTCCCATCTTCTCGCCATTTTCTAGGCTCAACCTTGCACCAAATCGTGTCGAAGCCTTCAGAGTTTTTGCTCCTCGATTAGTGGTGAATCACGCCCAAGTGATTTCTTGGGCTGAGGACCACTAATCGAGGCGTTTGACCCTCGTTCCTCTCACCGTCCGTCAACCCTTCAAAAGAGTATCCCGGACTTTGATTCAAACCTAATCCTTCTTCCGCCATTTCCACCCTCAAACCCCTAGCCCTTCGTGTTCCTGGTGACAGCAGGCGTCGAATCGAGCCTGGGTTTGAAGCATTTGGCGTCGAATCGAAGAGATTCGTCCCTCGCCGGAGCTCCGAAGTTCTTCTCGACGTCCCTGGTGAGTCTCTTCCCCTTCTACTTCCATTTTCTTGTAGCTGTAACTTAGGATAGGTTAGATCTATAGGAGCATTGTGTGTCTTTGCGTGAGTCGTCGTGTTTGTGTCGATCGAATCCGCGGCGGAGCTGAGCTCCGCCTGCCGTTCCCGTCCATCCCGAGCATAGACCCGACCACCTGTCACCTCCACTCTCTTCCCCTTCACTCCGTCCTCACGCTCCACCCCTTCACCCACCTCGATCTCGCCCAGATCGAGTCAACCGAGCTCTCCTCCCCGCCGCTCAGCAGAGCTCCCCATCCGAGCCACCTTCCGCTCCCATCGCTTCATCAAACCCCACCATTGCCCTCGCCTGGTTTTTTGCGCTTCTCCCTTGCAGGTCAGAGCCCAAGAGAAGGCTCCATCGAGCCTCGAGGTTCCCAGGAGCAGCTCCCCAGGTCGCCTTCGCCGTCCGAGCATCCCACACCGCCTCCGCTTCGTCGAGGCCACCATCTGACGCGGAGAGGCCCCAGGATCATTTTGCCCTTGATCCTAGGGCCGGAGCGGCCGTGTGTCAGCCGCAATCACCGATCAAAGCTCGTCGGGGAGGTGTTCTTCGTGAACCTCCCCCTGCCGTTGGATCAGAAGCCATCTCCAGACGCTACGCCAGCCGTCTGATCGCCTGTTGTGCCCAGTCGTTCGATCAGCCATCCAAATCTAATCTCAGCCGTCCAGGACGAAGGGGTACCAGCCGCTCGATGCTCGCCATGTGTCCAAGTGAATCTCCATCAGCCGCACGATAGAGAGCTTGGGTATTTTGCATCTTAAGCCCAAGCATTTTTATATTTACTTTTTTAGTCTCAAAACTTTCGTCTGAAGTTTAAAAATTTTTGTAATAATTGCACTTAGGCCCTCACACTTTCACTATTTGCACTTCAGTCCGCGCCACGCCACCTCACGTGACTGGGGCGCGTGCTTTTTGGACCTTTTGCACTTTTTAACCTGAACTTTTAGGTATTTGCAGTTATATCCCTGTGCGTGGTTATTTAAATATGATTTTTGGGTTAATTGCATGTATGCCCTGCCGGCTTTTGATATTTACAAATATGCCCCTGTGAATGGTATATCACGTGTTCTGCGCGTGTCTTTTTGGCGAAACTTGCACCTAAGCTCCTGGATGTTTATATAATTGCATTTATACCCTACTAGGCTTAGGAATTTTGTTTGCTTAGTCTATTTATTTCACGCCTCATTTAATTGCCAAAAATTCTCAAAAAATAGGTTTAAGATCCTGTTTGCTTCTACTTTCATGCCATATTTTTAGTTTTTAATTTTATTGTATTTTTATATTTATTAAAAATCAAAACATGTTTTTTCAGCACTGTCTAGCTTAGAAAATACCAAAAAAATATTAAAAGGCCTTAAAAATTCCAAAAATATTCTCTGTTGTGTATTTTGACCTACTTTACTTTCAGTCCAAAAATCACTAAAAAATTCAAAAGAAAAACCTTAAAAATGCAAAAATACATAAAAACTAAAAAAATATAAAATCAAAGAAAACTCAGAAAAATATAAACTCAACTCTTATTTGTTCCATATTTTATTAACTTTATTTGAAAATTAGTTTGGAAATTTTTTGTGACTGTTTATTATTTTTAATTTGCATTTTTACTC
Source organism: Ottelia alismoides (assembly GCA_037367405.1). Taxonomy (NCBI): domain Eukaryota; kingdom Viridiplantae; phylum Streptophyta; class Magnoliopsida; order Alismatales; family Hydrocharitaceae; genus Ottelia; species Ottelia alismoides. The sequence continues at coordinate 310,087 of JAZKJV010007818.1, read as the reverse complement.
CCAACCAGTACCAATTTCACTGTTTTCTTTCATTTCAGCATTTAAAAATACCAAAAACATTTTGAAAATTTCCGAAAAATCATAAAAACAGTAAAAAATTATAAAAAGACCAAAAAGATTTTATTTTTGAATTTTTGACTATTTTTGCATATTTTTACAAATATTTTATCACCTCTTTTATTACATTGTCTTTATTTTCCAATATTGAAAAAGAAAATAGATAAATATAAAATATAAAATTATAAAAATCATGAAAATTAAAAATCAAAATACAAAATTAAAAATTAAATAAAAAAATATAAAAATATAAAAATTAAAACCCACCAAAAAAATTAGATTGGCTAAGTGGTTCATTAGACCTAGGTTTGGATTTTTATCTATACTCTACACCCTTGTTTCCTGTGTTCGACCCCTACTTGCTTGCCATTATACATTTATAGTAGGGTATATAAATTTTAATCCTTGCTATTGATTGATTGATTGATTCTGTGGGTTAATTGTTGAAAAACGAGGAGGCTTGAGTAGTCGCATCAGCGACAGTGACTCTGATTTGTCAGACCACTATTTAGCGGCTCTCGCTTTTTCACTTTTCAAATGGCGCCATTGCCGGGGATCATCGGCTTGTAGAGTACCTTTGGGTCTTTTATTCACTTAGCCATTTTTGCTTATTTGTTTTTCTTGCATAATTTGTTTTTGAACTGTCTGACATCTCTTTTATTTTCTTGCGAGGGACCGCTGACCGAGGAGGATCGCCTAGGGGATCCTATGTATCCTTGGGAGGAGAGCCGGCTATTCTACCCTAGCCGGTAGGAGAGAGCGGGAGAGCTAGAGAGAGATAGTTGTTTTTATTTTTGTGAGAGAGAGTTATTTGTTTAATTTGTAATAATACAGGACTTGAACACTCGGACACTTCGGGCCTAATTTCCGGGTGTTTATTCACCCGGGGGCTCACCGCGGCTTTCTCGTGTTTTCTCGACTGTCATTTTCCGATTTTGATTTCTTTTTCATTTCTTTTGTGGATGAGCTCTTAGTTGTAGGCCCTTGATTGATCGATTAGATTAGGTCCAAACACCCTAACCAACAATTGCATGTACCTATAGATCGTGCTTGGACTTAGTTTAATTAAAACAGCGAAGTCACTCTTTCTTTGATCCGCGCGCCGCGAGCTTTCCCTGCAAAGCACTTTCTCCTAAACTCAAGTGTGTTGAGCAGAGGAGGGGGGGAGCCTAGACCGGACCTTAGGATTGAAGATTAGTGATTAGCTTGTGGTTCTTCACGTTAGAAGTTGCCTACCTTAGGACGATTTCCGCATTGCATACCGGCATATAGATTAGGTTTATAAATTTCTGCTTTGCATCCCGCATGGAGAGAGCTGGGATTCGTTGTAAGTCTTCTTACTTTGCATCCATCATTTAGGCACAAAGGTGAGATTTCCATCTTGGTGCCGACTTGCATTGGCTTTTCCTGACTCTTTTCTCCCTCTGATTTTGGACAAAGTAGGATAAAGAAAATACAAAACCGTTAGGTGCTTGTTTGAATCTACTCAAAAGAAACGATAACACAAAAAATTAAAAAAGGGACTGCTGAGAAAACTTTGACCTAAATAAAATTGGTAATTGGACTCATTGATTGGGGAGAGTAACACCCTCACTTGTTTTCAGGTTGCATGGGAAGGTCTCCTTCCAAGTGAGAAGAGTGCTTCCTAAGGATTAGAGCCCAAAACCCAACTTGTGGCTGCCTTGTGTATCGCCTGGATTTTCGAAGTATTGGCGCTACTATCGTACGTAGGCGAGTAGGGCTTGGTCACCATTGGTGACTCACTATTGTGTGAGCATCGACCTTGTCCGAAGTACCGAGCATAGGCCACGCCTTCACGGGTGTGTCTGTCTCACCGTATGTGTCCGAGTAGGATCTTGCACGCTCACGGGTGATTCCGTTGCGAGCGAGATCCGAAGTATCGGTTTCGCCTATCGGCTTCCTCCCTCTATTTCTTTGGCTGAGTAGGGATCCAGGAAGGGTTACAAAGACCTTAAAAAGCGCAAGTTACAGGTTACACAGGAGGAGAACAAGTACGGGAATACTTTTCCGACAGTACTCTCGCTCCTATAGGCGTAGCGGCTCTAAGGACTCGTTGAAAGATAAATTCCTGAATTCAAGATAAAAACTACAAAGATAAAAGCCGAACCTTCACGGCTTCACACGTTGAGTTGGTGAACTCCCTTGTCTTGTGTTTGATTGCTAGTCACATTTAGGTCAAGATCAAAAATATCGCGCCCTTGCGCAAAACTTTTGTCTTCCCTCCAGTTGACCCTTGCTCATTGTGAGCCTTCTACTGTTTTTCACTCCTTTGATCCCTTGTTGACCTCCGTATCTTTCATCCACATCGATCTTTCTCTTGATCTTCGAGATGGCGACGAATGGGCGGTTCAGTCGAGGCTCTGTCGGCACCCACATCAGTTCCATTCGCTCGCCCTCTCCAATAATTCAGGGCGATTCCCGAGAACCCGGTTCAAACCCTATGAACCGATCTCCAGACTCCCTGTCTTCTTCAATAAACCGGGATCACTCTCGTCCCGAATTCTGTCTGTTTTGGATGGCAATTGATTTCACTCCTTATACATCGCCATCCTTAGCGAAATTCTGTGTTGACCTTGACACTGATAACATCTCTCTATCTGGTGCTGCAATTCAGACTGATCGGGGCATTCTACCATGTGCAGACTTAGAGCCCGAGTCAGCAAACCAAGCAGAATTCGAGATGGCAGGAGGCAGAGGAAAAGGACCACAGGCCCTACCTGAACCAGAAGTCAATCCGGGGGAAGGACAATACACCACGCAGGGCGAGGTTAACAGTCAGTTGCTGGCTTCCATCCAAGCCATTCAGCAGCAGTTGACTAATCAGGCCCTGGCCCAGACAGCCTTCCAGGACATGCTGAACGATCTGAGGAGGAGGGCCGATGCGAGAGACGGCCGACGAGAGGATGATCCGAACTTCGATCCCATTTTCCATGAAGTCAGGGATGAGTTTTCAGTGGGACCCGAATATGAAGCAGCAGAAGAAGATCCACCGCAGCCCAAGCCCACACTCAAGGAGATATACAACCCAGGAGCAGGGCGCATCACTGAGTGGATTCAAGTTCTACGTATGCATGCTCACTTCGAGCTGAAGCCGCAATTTCTGTCATTGCTTCCCACTTTCCATGGGAACACCACTGAAGAACCGTACATTTTTTCTCAAGAAGTTTGGCCGCATCTGTTCCACTGCTCACTACCCCGGAATCCCTCTGGATGTAGTCAAGATGACCGCGTTTCCCTTCAGCCTTCAAGACAAGGCCCTGTATTGGGTTGACCATCTTGGGAAGGTCGTCACCACCTGGGAGGAAGTGAAATCTGCCTTTCTCCATAAATTCTATCCTCTCGGGAGATTAAATCAGATGCGTGCCCGGATCTCCAGTTTCTGCCAGCAGCCCCACGAGACCATTCATGAAGCGTGGGAGAGATTCAAAGATCTTCAGGAGAAGTGCCCCCACCATGATATTCCAAAGACCAGTCTTGTACAACACTTCTTTGGGCGGCTATCATTTGAGAGCCAAAAGCTTGTAGATGCAGCTTGCGGCGGTTCACATTTCAACAAGGACGAGAACGTGGTATGGAACGTCTTCGAAGAAATGGCTGAAGGAGAAGCAGCCCAATCCTCGTCCAGAATATACATGAAGCCACCAACCGCCATCAGCAAGCCAGTGAACATGGCTTCTCACACCGAAGACAAGGATGAGAGCTCCAACCTGAGCATTATTGGGAGCCACTTGTCCAAGGTGGATATCATTGAGAAGAGCTCACAGGACCTCGAAAAATTGGCAGTTATTGAGAAAAGGACCCAGGGTCTGGAAAATCTCGACCAGATTTCCCAACAGCTGGAGCAGCTCGTCCGTGCTTTAAATGCAAACATGTGCAACGCTGTGTCTACTTCTGCCGAGCCGAATGCTGAGAAGAAGGAGCCCGCAATGCAGCAACACCCTCAGCCGACTCCACAGCAGCCCCAACCTGTCCAGCACGTGTACTACGTACAGGCCCCGGAGCAGCCCCCGCAGCCCCAGACACAGATGGTTGTATACCAACCGGAGCCCCAGCCAGCATGCTCCGAGCAGTTCTCTCCACCCCCGCCACTGATTCAGGAGATCAATGGCGTATGGAACAACGAAGCGCAGCTGACCCGTCCTCAGGGACATTCTCAGGGTCAAAAAATGGGCAACAGGCTCTACCAGCAGCAGCAGCAGGGTGGGAGACCCTTCCAGCCTTCCTACCAGTATCAGCCTCCATCTCAGGGTAACACCTGGAGGCAGAATTGCCAGCACGGTCCTCAGCAGTCCGGATATCGCGGACAGGGATATCATCAGCAACCGGCTGCTCACTACAATCAGCATAATGCACCATATTCCTCCAACCCTCCTTCTCACCAATTTCACAAGGTTACCAGTCGCAATCGCATCCGCCATATCAGCATTCTAGACCCCAGCAGGGAGACTCCTCTGAGATTGTGCCGGTCAACCCGGCCCTAGCCTGTTTGGAGCAGTTAATGAAAAACATGGTTGAGATGAACCAGAAGATCGACGACCTGACGGCAGCCAAGACCGCCATACCAGCCCAGGTCGAAGCCAACCCGAATAATTTCCGACGCAAGGAGCAGGTAGCCGGTAGTGTCCAACCCGAATCAGGTGAATTAAATTGTTTTTTATCTAATGTTGTTACTCTCAGGAGCGGTAGGACACTCCAGCCATCGGCGACGGCGAAAGGAAAGCATCTTGCATCTGACGGGGAATCGCCAGTCCATCCAACACCAGGGCCGAGCAGTATTTTGGGAGCAGCACTAGAATTCAAAAAATCACAAAAAAATGAAGAAAATAGAAAAACACAAAAAGATAGCAGCAACTGCGGTGAAGAACAGCAAGCATTGGAGACGCCTACACCTGCTTCACAGCCAGTTCCTGACAGGAGGCGCACTACACCTGCAGCGAGTCCACCGCCAGCCCCACCAGCCGAGCCTGTCATTTTTGGTCCACAAATTGTAGATGAATCCATTCCTTTTTGCCATCTACCTGTAAACAACAATATGGATAATATTTTGAATGAAATTGGTGAAGATTTTGTAAATATTCCTTTTCCAGAAGCAATGAAAAAAACACAAAAAAATGAAAATTTTGAAAAGTGCTTTGTCTGATCCTGCCATCATAGAAATCATTCAGAATTTAGTGCTGAATATGTCATTGATGAAAGCTCTTGAGTACATGCCAGCCGTGAAGAAAGGATTAAAAGAGGCATGCACGACCAAGCGCAGGCCGAACCCCCACAATTCCAGAAGCAAGGGTGGAAAGTCCGAAAAGCATATCCTCACAATGGCCACCGTGAACGCCATCAGCAACCTCCCGGATAAAAAGCCAGATATGGGAGCACCTCTTGTACGTTGCCAGATGTTTGATCAGGAGTTCGAGCGAACACTTCTCGACAGTGGGTCTTCTGTCAATTTGATGCCAGCCTCTCTACTCACGGAGTTCAGGTTAGGACCGCTCAAGCCTACAAAGATGATTCTGCAGTTTGCAGACAAGTCAGTCAAGCGGCCTAGGGGTCTGTTGGAGGACGTAATCGTCACGGTTCAGGGAAAGTCATTCTCGGCCGATTTTGTGGTCTTAGATATGGACGTCCCCTCTCCATTGCTCCTTACCCCGATCATACTCGGAAGACCATTTCAGCGGACATCAAACGCAGTAGTGAATTATGGGATGGGAGAAATCACTTTTGACGTTGGCAATGAAATAATCAGAGTAGAGACCCTGTCTGAGGGAACATCAGCCGAGCAGACATCTACATCATGTGCAAGGGTGATTGAATATGCTGACGACTGCGACTTTCTAGCAGAAATTCAAAGATACCAATTTATTTCTGGATGACAATGAGATCCATGAACTCCTCTGTCCCGAGGAGGAAGTGGAGTGCGCAGTCGAATTTCCCCTTATCAATAAGGATGAGGAACTCGCTGATGTGCTGCAAGAGACTGCCGTGGGAGTGATGTGCCTTCAGAACCAAGAGCTGAAGTATGAAGAATCCTTGAATGAAGAAGAAATTATTGAGGAATTCTGTCAGGATTTGAGAGAAGAAACAGATCAGAATATGGTGGACACCGAACAGTTGAATGAATCACCACCTGCACTGATAGCTGAAGTCACCACTGAAGCATCTCAGACTCCGCCGTAGCTAAAACCTTTGCTCTCCAACATGAAGTATGCCTTCCTTGCGGGAGAACCTAATATGCACCCGGTCATCATCAATGCCCATCTGACCGAAGACCAAGAATCTCGTCTGATGGAGGTTCTTGAACGTAACCACAAGGCGATAGGCTGGCAAACTTCTGATCTCCATGGGATCAATCTGTCACTCTGCTCAACCGCATCTTTATGGAAGAAGATTGCAGGCCCTCTCGAGAACTGCAGAGAAGATTAAATCCGAACCTGCAGGAGGTTGTTATGAAAGAGATACAGAAATGGTGCGATGCGGGATTTATCTATCCCATCTCCGACAGCAAATGGGTGAGCCCGCTGCATGTTGTGCCCAAGAAATCAGGGATCACCATTGTGAAGAATGACAAAGGAGAGGAGATTGCTACCAGAGTACCCACTTCTTGGCGAGTATGCGTGGATTACAGAAGACTTAACCTCACTACCAAGAAGGACCACTTTCCTCTACCCTTCATCGACCAGATCTTGGAGAGATTGGCCGTGAAGGAATACTTCTGCTTCTTGGATGGATACTCTGGGTATAATCAAGTTGCTATTGCTCCTAAAGATCAAGAGAAGACCACGTTCACCTGTCCTTTTGGCACATATGCCTTCAGACGGATGCCGTTTGGGCTATGCAACGCCCCAGCCACATTTCAGAGGTGTATGCTTGCAGTTTTTGCCGATATGGTGGGCAACTTTCTCGAGGTCTTTATGGACGAATTTTCGGTCTACGGAGATTCCTTTGATCAATGCCTGAATTATTTAGACCGAGTCTTACGGAGGTGCTGCGAAGTCAATCTTATGCTCTCATGGGAGAAGAGCAACTTCATGGTGACCGAAGGAATTGTGCTAGGTCACGTTGTTTCTAAATGTGGTATGGAGGTTGACACAGCCAAGGTGGACGTGATTTCCAAACTTGAGCCACCTACAAACATCAAGCAAGTCCGGTCATTCTTGGTCCATGTCAGTTTTTACCGACGTTTCATCAAAGATTTCAGTAAATTGGCCAGACCGTTGATTGAGTTGCTCGGCAAGGACAATGAATTCATTGTAGAAGACCGTGTGCTCCTTGCCTTTAATCAGTTGAAAGAGCTCATCACGCAGGCCCCTGTCTTACAGCCACCGATTTGGACTCAGCCTTTCGAGATCATGACCGACGCGTCAGATTATGCCATCGGAGCTGTACTAGGACAGAGGAAAGATAATGTACCATTTGCGATTCACTACGCTAGCCGAACGCTCGATGAAGCCCAGAGAAACTATACTGTCACTGAAAAGGAGCTGCTAGCGGTAGTTTTTGCCTTGGAAAAGTTCAGATCATACCTCCTTGGATCCAAAGTAATCATTTACACTGATCATTCGGCCATTCGGTACTTGCAGCAGCAGAAGGATGCCAAACCACGTCTCATTCGGTGGATCCTTCTCCTCCAAGAATTTAACTTGGAAATCAAAGATAAACCTGGGGTGAAGAATGTAGTGGCCGATCATCTATCAAGGCTTCCTGAACCAGAGTCTCCTGAGCTGAACTTGCAGTCGATCACAAAGACCTTTCCAGATGAGTCAATTCTGTTTGTCGTCTCACTTCCTTGGTATGCGAACATCGTGAACTATCTAGTTGCCAAGAAAATCCCACAGGACTGGCCTAAATTGAAAATAGACAGGTTCTTGTCTAAAATTCATTTCTATCAGTGGGAAGACCCATATCTGTTTCGTGAGGGAGCAGATTGTATCTGGAGAAGGTGCATCCCTCAGGAGGAAGTTCCAAGTGTCCTCGCTTTATGTCATGATCAAGATTCTGGAGGACATCATTCAAGCAAACGGACGGCAGCAAAAGTCCTTCAAAGTGGCCTCTGGTGGCCTTCATTATTCAAAGATGCAGATGAGTATGTCAAATGTTGCACTGGCTGCCAGAAGATGGGTGGAACCATAGGAATGAGAGATACGATGCCTCTGAAATACATTCAGATCTCAGATGTCTTTGACGCATGGGGCATCGACTTTATGGGCTTGTTTCCTAACAGTCAGGGTTATGAGTATATTCTGCTTGCTGTCGATTATGTCAGTCGATGGGTGGAGGCTATTCCCGCCCGAGCCGCCGACAGTAGGACTGTCTGTCGATTCCTGAGAGATCACATCATAGCACGGTTCGGGATTCCCAAGATTCTCATATCTAACGGGGTAGCCATTTCATAAACAGAGAGGTGAAGAAGCTGACCCAAGAATTCTACATTGAGCATCGTGTTGCTTCACCCTACCACCCGCAGTCCAATGGCTTAGCTGAATGTTCAAACAGGGAGATCAAGACAATCTTACAGAAGCTTGTCCGTCCGGATCGCAAGAACTGGTCTCAGCTGCTTGATTCCGTTATTTGGGCTTATAGAACAGCGTACAAGTCACCCTTGGGAATGTCCCCCTACCGCCTTGTATATGGCAAGCCATGTCATATGCCCGTTGAAATTATTCACAAATCTTTATGGGCCATTAACATCTGTAATTTGGACTCCAAGCAAGCAGGAAAAAATAGAAAACTGGATCTGAACAGATTACTGGAATTCAGAGATTATGCATATGACAACAGCCTGATGTACAAGGAGAAGGTCAAAACATGGCATGACAAGCATATCCGTCGCAAGTCCTTTGATCCAGGCCAGAAGGTGTAGTTGTTCGATGAAAAATTGAAGATCTTTCCAGCCAAATTGAAGAGCAAATGGACTGGGCCGTTTTTGGTTAGGCAAGTGCGTGACAACGGAAGTGTATTGATATCCAATCTGTCAACTGACGCACAGCCATTTGTAGTCAATGGACATCTTCTGAAGCCATACCTTGAACACGATACATTCATGGTTGTCGTTGACTCAGTTCAAGTAATCTATGAGGATGAGCTGAAGATCTCCAAAGAAGTAGAGAAAAGCGAAGCACAACAAAACATTTTTGAATGATTTTTTTTCGTCTTTTTCTTTTTCTTCTTTTCTTCTTTTCAATGTCTTTTACCCTCTCCTACCGAATTGATGCCATCCCTTTCATCATTGCTACACTTAGGATGTACTCTATCCTAAGTTTAGGGGGGATGCGCATCCCGAGTTGCTCATATCCACTTTCATCCCTTTTCTTCTTTTCTTCTTTTCTTCTTTTCCTCTTCTATTTTCTTTATCTATCAAAAAGGTGTCGCCCCTTGTAGATAGTTTTCTATACTTAGGACGTTCTTTGTCCTAAGTATAGGGGGGTGTGCACCCCGAGTTAATTCTATTCTTTTCGATCCTCTCCATTGTCTCCTCTTCTTGTCTATACTTAGGGATACCTTACCCTAAGTATAGGGAGAGACAATCTGAGTACGATCTGTTCATTGCCACCCTTGACCCTCCCTGCGTTGTGTACAGTCTGCTATACTTAGGATTATTTGATCCTAAGTATAGGGGGGACGGTCAACTTCTCATTCGTTTGTTCATCCATTCCTTTATTTATTTATTCTTTAGACTTGCCTATACTTAGTACGAGTTATGTCTTCTCTTTTCTCTCTGATCTATGAGGACATAGCTCAAGCTAAGTATAGGGGGGTCGTATATACTGCGTATATACTTTAGCCATAACTCGTACTTTTGTATTTTCCTAATAAATATGGCTAATAACTCTTTAAAATTCATTAAAAATCCTTAATAAAAAGATGTGGTTATTCCTCAAATTCTTTTTGTATATATTGATTAATAAATCAGGTGAAAATGTTTTTTTGTAAAATGTTTGAAAAATAGTTTGAAAATCTTTGTGAACATCTATTGAAAACTATTTTGAAAATGTTTTGTTACATGTTTTCAACCTGTGTAAAAATGTGTGGTTTGCAAAATTTATTTTCTTTGTGTGAAATAAAAATGCTTGAAAAATGATTTGCAAATGGTTTGAAAAATGGTTGCAAAAATATTTTGAAAAATCTATCTATACTATTTGAAAACCTTTGTAAAATGATTTTCAAATGTGTGTACATGTTTGTAAAATTGTTTGTAAAAATTATTTTGGACTATAGTTTTCAAAAATTGTGAGAAAAACTTGTGTCAAGTAAGTTTGAGGAATATTTACATCACACCAAAATCCACTATATGTGTATAAAAATTGATCACTTACCCTTGTAAATTCTTAAAATCCACTTCTTGTAAATATAAGAAGCACTCCCGTGTACATATTTTCACCTTGTTTTCAGCCAAAATCTTTTTGTTTTCAAAAATTCCCAAAAACATTTGCAAAATTAAAATCCAAAAACACTTGAAAAATCTTTCTGAAAAATACAAAAAATGCATGCATCATCTTTTCAAAAGTCCATAAAAAATTCAAAAATCTTGAAAATTGCATCACCAAAAATATTTCCTGCATTTTGCATATCATTTGCATAGCATGAGCATTTTTCGGATTGAGTTTGATAGTTGAACGAGTCTAAGTAAAACCCGGTGATTGGAGCTTGATTGGACCTTAAAATCTACCTAATAACAGGAACCTTATAGGAACTGGGTTTGAGGTACTTCAGGTCTAGTTGACTTAATTCTTTGAGGATCACGAGACTTGGTTCAATGGATTCTTAACTGCCTAAGTAGAGTATTTTGGAGCACACGCACGACTCTTGTTGATAATGACCTAACTTGGACACCTGCACCTTTCACATGGCTCAACTCAGTTGGAGTAGTGAGGGGATTGGATTTGCCGGTATGAGACGCACACAAGTGGAAACATTTGTCCTCCTCTAGGGAGGGAAGTGCACCCCAACCCGTCCAGTGATGAGGAAGTCTAAAGACAGGAGGCTGTGGGTTGCGATAAAGCTTCAAAAGAGGGATAGTCTACTGGCTCAAGAGAAAAAACTCCTTATGTAAATGCTGTTGTATATAGTATTAAAAAAATGTGTTCAGGCATGTACAAAAATAAAAAGCCTGCAAAGTATGTACAAATGTTGTAAAGTCAATAAGCAAGCTTGAGTTCCAAAGTCATATCATGTGAGCCTGCAGCAGGATAACTTGACTACACTGGTCTTGCATCCCGGGATAGGTAGCTACACTGGCTACCGTCCATTCTTCTCTTCACCCCCTCCTCTTGAGTTGGTTGCCACTTGAACTTAGAAGAGAATGCCCCGCTCCTCGAGGATGGAGTTATTGGATTGGGGAATCATTGGGTTGTCGTACTGGAGAAGTAAGTTTCTTTGCCATTTCAGTTGGGGAGAGTCACCATCACTTACACTGTACGAGTCAGATTCATAGTCGTAAGAGTTCGCGTATGAGTTGAAGTATTTCTGACCTGGCTATTGAGGAGACTTGAGCAGAGTTTTGGGATTCTCAAGGACTGTTGGATTTCAAATTCGGTTCTCACTAAGGTTCCGCCCGCACTGAAATTCCAAAGGTCCGACTTAAGCTCTAGACTTTGATTTTGTGAAGACAAGTTCGATAATCAAATAAAATCCATATTTCTTCTTTTTCTTTTCTTTCTGTTTCTTTTTTGCACTTATTGCATAAGTGTTTGCTAGGGACTAGCAAAGGTAAAGTATATGGGGATGATGAATCCATATTTCATCATCTTTATTCTATCATTTTGGCACCAAAAATCCTAGCAAATGCCTGTAAATAGCATTAATTCTATCATTTTAGCATTCATGCACATAGGTGTAAATAGTGTATAAAATGTGGTTTTATAAGCCAAAATTATAGAATAAATAAAAGAAAAGAAAAAGAATAAAATATTGTAAATATTTTATGACCCGAAACCCCGAGACTTAGGCATCTCGATGACTAGGTCGACAAGGAATAAAGTAGGGGGAGATAAGGGTCAAATACAATGTGTTCCTATTCATTCTTCAATTCATTTTGGGAGCTATTTTTGGTTCCACTTTTTATTCATCAAATAAAGGAACTTTGTACATGAAAGTTCTAGATAATTTAATAAAGAAAAATACAAAATTGATTTCACTGAAAAATAATGCACAGATAAAAAGTTATGGTCTGAATAAAAATCCAGAATCCCAACTTCCCAGACCCGTATCTCACAACTGACACCTCCAAATGCATCAAACCCACTTTAATTGTATATAGAATAAAATAATCTATCCAATGGTGGTGGTTTCGCATTTGGCGGAGCTACGGTTTGAAAGTTGAGTTTTGGACCCCTATTGTATACTTGTACAGATTAAAATATTCAATTTATTATTTATTCATTATTTTTGTATTTTTTATATTTTTATAATTTTGTAAATATTACTTATAATAATTATGTATATTAAAATCAGAATAAAAATGCAAAGAAAACTCAAAATAAAAAAATATTTGTAAATGAAATACACAGGTATTATACCTATGTACAAACGTGTACTATATCTACTTATATTTTATTTAATAAACAAAACATCTCAGAAAAATAAAATTATATTATATTTGTGTACATAAAAGTATTTTATAATTTTAGAAAATAATAAATAAAAATAATAACATTAAAATACATAAAATAAAAATAAAAGGACAAAATATGTAGATATTATACCTATATAGGCTATAATAAGTAACTTATGGAATAAATCTCATAAAAATAATTAAAATTCATAATAAAATATTTCATAAATTAATAAACATTTTTTATTTTTTAACCAAAATGAAATTCATCCATTTTCTATTTTTAATCAATTTTTGAAATCATTTTTAGAGGATTTTTCTTGGTTGGTCCACGTGGACCAACCAGGTTGGTCTGACAGTTGACCTCGGTCAACTGTCTGACCTCCTCCTCTAGACTTGTCAGATGTGTTTTTGTCCCATCTTCTCGCCATTTTCTAGGCTCAACCTTGCACCGAATCGTGTCGAAGCCTTCAGAGTTTTTGCTCCGCGATTAGTGGTGAATCACGCCCAAGTGATTTCTTGGGCTGAGGACCACTAATCGAGGCGTTTGACCCTCGTTCCTCTCGCCGTCCATCAACCCTTCAAAAGAGTACCCCGGACTTCGATTCAAACTTAATCCTTCTTCCGCCATTTCCACCCTCAAACCCCTAGCCCTTCGTGTTCCTGGTGACAACAGGCGTCGAATCGAGCCTAGGTTTGAAGCATTTGGCGTCGAATCGAAGAGATTCGTCCCTCACCGGAGCTCCGCCGTGAAGTTCTTCTCGATGTCCCCGGTGAGTCTCTTCCCCTTCTACTTCCATTTTCTTGTAGCTGTAACTTAGGATAGGTTAGATCTATAGCAGTGTTGTGTGTCTTTGCGTGAGTCGCCGTGTTTGTGTCGATCGAATCCGCAGCGGAGCTGAGCTCCGCCTGCCGTTCCCGTCCATCCCGAGCATCGACCCGACCACCTGTCACCTCCACTCTCTTCTCCTTCACTCCGTCCTCAAGCTCCACCCCTTCACCCACCTCGATCTCGCCCAGATCGAGTCAACCGAGCTCTCCTCTCCGCCGCTCGCCGGAGCTCCACGTCCGAGCCACCTTCCGCTCCCATCGCTACATCAAACCCCACCATTGCCCTCGCCTGGTTTTTGCGCTTCTCCCTTGCAGGTCAGAGCCCAAGAGAAGGCTCCATCGAGCCTCGACGTTCCCAGGAGCAGCTCCCCAGGTCTCCTTCGCCGTCCGAGCATCCCACGCCGCCTCCGCTTTGCCGGAGGCCACCATCTGACGCGGAGAGGCCCCAGGATCATTTTGCCCTTGATCCTAGGACCGGAGCGGCCGTGTGTCGGCCGCAATCACCGATCAAAGCTCGCCAGGGAGGTGTTCTTCGTGAACCTCCCCCTGCCGTTGGATCAGAAGCCATCTCCAGACGCTACGCCAGCCGTCTGATTGCCTGTTGTACCCAGTCGTTCGATCAGCCATCCAAGTTCTAATCTCAGCCGTCCAGGACGAAGGGGTACTAGCCACTCGATGCTCGCCACGTGTCCAAGTGAATCTCCATCGGTCGCACGATCGGGGAGCTTGGGTATTTTGCATCTTAAGCCCAAGCATTTTTGTATTTACTTTTTAGTCTCAAAACGTTCGTCTGAAGTTTAAAAATTTTTGTAATAATTGCACTTAGGCCCTTACACTTTCACTTTTTGCACTTCAGTCCGCGCCACGTCACCTCACGTGACTGGGGCGCGTGCTTTTTGGACCTTTTGCACTTTTTAACCCGAACTTTTAGGTATTTGCAGTTATACCCCTGTGCGTGGTTATTTAAATATGATTTTTGGGTTAATTGCATGTATGCCCTGCCGGCTTTTTATATTTACAAATATGCCCCTGTAAATGGTATATCACGTGTTCTGCACGTGTCTTTTTGGCGAAACTTGCACCTAAGCCCCTGGATGTTTATATAATTGCATTTATACCCCTGTCAGGCTTAGGAATTTGTGTGCTTGGTCTATTTATTTCACGCCTCATTTAATTGCCAAAAATTCTCAAAAAATAGGTTTATGCTCCTGTTTGCTTCTACTTTCACGCCATATTATTAGTTTTTAATTTTATTGTATTTTTATATTTATTAAAAATCAAGAACATGTTGTTTCAGCACTGTCTAGCTTAAAAATACCAAAGAAATATTAAAAGGCCTTAAAAAATTCCAAAAATATTCTCCATTGTGTGTTTTAACCTACTTTACTTTCAGTCCAAAAATCACTAAAAATTTCAAAAGAAAAACCTTAAAAATGCAAAAATACACAAAAACTTCAAAAAAATATATAAAATCAAAGGAAACTCAGAAAAATATAAACTCAACTCCCGTTTGTTCCATTTTTTATTGACATTATTTGAAAATTAGTTTGGAAAATTTTTGTGACTGTTTGTTATTTTTAATTTGCATTTTACTCCCAGCCAGTACCTATTTCACTATTTTCTTTCATTTCAGCATTTAAAAATACCAAAAACATTCTGAAAATTACCCAAAAATCACAAAAACAGTAAAATATTATAAAAAGACCAAAAAGATTTTCTGAATTTTTGACTATTTTTGCATATTTTTACAAATATTTTATCACCTCTTTTATTACATTGTCTTTATTTTCCAATATTGAAAAAGAAAATAAAAAAAATATAAAATATAAAATTATAAAAATCAAAAAATTAAAAATCAAAATACAGAATTAAAAATTAAATATAAAAATATAAAAATATAAAAATTAAAACCCACCAAAAAAATTAGATTGGCTAAGTGGTTCATTAGACCTAGGTTTGGATTTTCATCTATACTCTACACCCTTGTTTCCTGTGTTCGACCCCTACTTGCTTGCCATTATACATTTGTAGTAGGGTATAATAAATTTTAATCTTTGCTATTGATTGATTGATTAATTGTGTGGGTTAATTGTTGACAAACGAGGAGGCTTGAGTAGTCGCATCAACGACAGTGAGTCTGATTTGTCAGACCACTATTTAGCGGCTCTCGCTTTTTCGCTTTTCACTCCCCAAGCGGGAGGGGGGTCTCAGTATTCGCCCGGTTGGCTCGTTAATGGACGCAATGGTTTCATCGTGGGATTTGGAGGCTGCTGTCCTCTGATGCCTCCATCTGGGTTGTTTACATGAGATCAAAGTACGTTTCAATGGGCTCTTTCTGGGATCTTCAACCTTCTCCCTCTCACAATCGTATTTGGAGAGCATTTCTTAATGGCAGAGTCCATGCCCGTAAGGCCATCTCCACTGATGCCCCCTGTTGACAAGATTTTTCGTGGTTTAAGGTGATGATTTTATCAAGTCGTTGTGTTACCACGAACAATCAAGTCAATCAAATAAATTACAGCTACGAGCACAACGGAGATATGCTAAATGTATGCGGCAAGTAGAGGTTCGATCCACAAGGACCAAGTAAATTTGCAATTTCAATTTATCTTATGATCTTAATTTATATCCTAATCCGAGAGAACAAAATGTAACTCTAAATTTTTTATTAGAGAACCTTATAACATGATGAACCTAAAAATGATTGAACTACTATCTAATATCTTTGAGAATTTTGTTTAGGGGTTTTTTGGATTTTTATGGTATTTCTAATACTCACAATATATTTATAGGACAATATTGCGAATACATTAGAAACTAAGGGCTAGTTTGTAATTGATAAAGCTAACTTGAAGCTAAAAGGACTAGTATGCAATTTACCTAAAATAAAATGATGCAAGTGACAGATCACAGTAAATTAACAAAGGATTTTTTACTCTAAAAACCTTGCATTAAAGTCCAATTCAAATAAAGTATGCAAATAACATACAACAACATAAGAAGACAAAAGACAAATGATGATAGAAAAAGAATGTCCTTCTCTGTTCGAGCCCTAGAAACCCAAAATGAGGGGGAGCAAGATGGGCGACAACGTGCGCGGGAGGTGCAAAGAACTGTGTGCAACGGCACGGCTGGAGGATGCGAGCGCGTAGTCATGTGGACAGCGCGCAGCTTGGAGGTCGCAGGAGTGCGAGCACACGGGGGCACGCAGGGATGGTGGCCGTGTGAGCGGCGATCTGCCTGGATGAGAGGTTCGCACGATCAACGCACGACGGTGCAGGTCGCCGCGGTTCTCAGGTCGCTGCTTGGAGGAAGAGGGCGCGCAGAAGGTAGCGCGTGCAGGAATATGCGGGGAGCGGCTGGCTCACCCGTTGTCCCATGGCTTCGGCCGTTGAGCTCGAATCTCGTCACAAGATGGGTAGAGATTGTGGGCGCAGTGGACTGTGGTGTGGACAATGGAGATCGGTCTGGGTTGGTTTCCCTCAAAAAACGGTGATGGTGTCCTGCCTGTCGTTCCTCCCCTTCTGAAGATGGTGTAGCTTGTGATTTATAGGACGTCCAGAAAGACGAATTGTGGCGCTTCAGCTGCTACTTTAGAACTGCAGGTCATGATAAACAGGGGGTACCAGAAGAACTCTGATTCACGCTATAGATGGCGTGCGATAGACGATCCTCGAGGGAGTTGAGGCGCCAATGGTTTGGTTTGCGAATGTCGAAGGTATCTGCGTCGGGAGTGAGCAAGGGCCATATCTCCTGGCAAAGATCGCTAGAGATCATGTCATATCTCCTGCATAAATAGTAATAATGAGAATCTGAGCATATCGTGTGCATGGAATGCACAATGTTGGATTATAGTCAATTGGGATGCATAGCTCCAGGGAATCACGTGATGTCTAGCCATTAAAATATAAATAAGGTGGCTTGATTGATTTAGTATCATTAATATTATATGTGTATGTTTACATAACTTTGTTTATGGATTCACGTATGTATTCATGACAGATGGGTTAAGCTGATCGGATTATACTATAGGTGATAAATGTCTTTAAATCAAAGTCAATTTTCAAGATTAGCAATCATATCTATTACGTGCAAGTCCATTATAAAGCAAGACAGGGGATATAAGAAAGAATCAAATTGATGTATCTATACTTGTTAAAAAATGAAATCACGATGGCCAAAAGATTGTGCTTTTACCAATTTATAAATGCAAGGTATATTGAATGCATGCGGTGTAATTTGTAAATAAAATGCACGTGAGTTTCATGTAAAAGAGTTCGATTCTCACATAACTTAAACCAATTGACACGATGAATCTGGGATTTATCACCCCCCTCACTCCTGGACTCTTGATGGCAAGGGCTTCTGCTTCCACAACGCCTATGAACTCGTCCGGAAAAGAGTGGTGCCTCTCCTGTGGCCTCCTGTGATTTGGGGGGAAAACATCCCCCGAAATACTCCATTACTTCTTACAGGATGGCCCGACAACGTCTGCCTACCACCGATAGGCTTGCTAGGTTCAACATTTGTGAGCAAACGCTATGTTACTTATGCTCCGGCCACCCAGAGTCAAATAACCACATCTTTTCGAATGTCCTTTCTCGTTTGATATTTGGATCTCCTCCAGCCAGCGGTTGGATCTTCCTATGCCGAGTATCTCGACAACCCATGAGACCCTCCTCTGGATTGCTGCATGGCCTGATGTCGTGATTCGGAAAAGGCTGGGCACGGTCCTAGCTGCTACGATCTACTTCATCTGGGATGAAAGAAACAGAAGGTGGACCAAGGGCCCGCAATCACCCGGTGAAAACATCGTCAACTCTGTTCTTACGAGCTGTCGCATCCTTATAGAATGATGGAATTGAGTTTTTGCTTTGTCTCAATTCCTCCATGATACCAATCCCAATTTCACTTGCGTATATTCTGTTTTCTGATTTTCTTTTTGAGAATGTAAATGTGGCTGCGTGCCACCTTTTGTAATAGTGTTACTTACTTGGAATACAATACTTACCAAAAAAACTTCATTCCATTCCAATACTATACACGTGGCATGCTTTCCATCTTTCTCCATTTCTCTCCTGCGGGTACGTCTCTCTCTCTCCTGCGCTCTCTTACTCTGTTCCGTATTAAAGCTGGAATCTATTACATGCACAGATTCTACTTCAGCACAACATGTGGTAACATACTTTGCTCTCTTCAGAGATGCACACAACATGTGCGATGGGTAAATCCTTTCTCTCTCCTTTTCCTCCCATAGAAAATATCATCTTCCTATATTTAGAAAGTATGTAATAAGTAGCAACCACCATACCTTTCTTTTGGTTTCCTTTCTCTGTCCACAAGTTTCAAAATTTTCCTTTTTGGCCTTTTGGTTCCCCATCTTCATAGCCATCGGTTGAAATTGATTTTGCATGTTAGTAATTTTTCATAGCCCTTTTTGGCCTTTTGATCCTGAGTTAGGGTGCCTATTTTTGCGTATCTAGGCACCGATTTAAACCCTATATGAGTCTGTAAATTCATCTTTACTTCATCAATACAATTACTTACCCATCTAAAAAACTTTTCATAATTATCTCTGTTTTGAGAGTCTTGTCAATATTAATGCAGAGGTTTATAACATGACTCTCTCTTTTTATTTTTTTATGCCTTTTCAATGCATATTTTCATCAGTCCCATCTACTAATTTTTGTTATTGCATATCGAAAGTCACTTGATATGTAATGTCAAATTAATTAATTAGTAGTTTATGACGGAGAAGATACAAATTGAAATTTCTTTCAGGTTTCTTTCAGGATTAATTAGTAGTTTAGATGTAAACATAAGACTTGTTAAATTGATTAATTAGTAATCATTATCTTTAATATAACAAACTTAAAACAAACAGTATGTATACTTAAAAATGCTCACAATTAAAATTAAGGATTTTTACCCACCAGACCCTATAAACTTTGCCAATCACCTCCACGACCTTTTGCATAACATAATTACCCTACCGACCATATAAATTACCCCAAGAACCCTCGCGAGCTTCAAACAGAGTAACCACAAAGTTCATAGGGTAAGAGTTGACAAGTTTACGGGGTCGAGGGAAGAATTATGTTGTTTCAAAGGTCGTGGAGGTAATTGGCAAAGTTTATAGGGTCTGCCGGGTAAAAATCCCTTAAAATTAAGATGCAATCAATTTAATGTTTATAGCATGTTTTAATGTAATATACATTTGAATTTGTTAACAATTTGTGCTTAAATTTAATCATTATGATTTGTAATTCAGGTATAAATTAAATTCTCCAAAAATAATGCATCGATTACAGATAATCATATTATATTCTAAAATATCATATTCGTAAACCTTTACGAAATTGGATGATAGTAGTTAAAAAATATGAGATTTGTAAATTTTAAAAAGTTGTAAATTGATTTTTTAAGAGAAATCAAGTTACCTTGTCCTTTTAGAAATAAATAACATATACTTATTGCTATTACTACGATGGGATTGCATATGTTATTTATTAATTACTTAATAGCATAATAAATGCCAGATAATGTAATGGTATAATCAATTATATTGTGAAGAATAAGATAATGCATATAATGTCTTTTAAGTAAATCATCTATTAAGCATTTTGCTGAAAAATCATTTGGAAATACTTATTAATTAAATAGATTTTATATTATGAATCAAATATAAGTGATTTATTTAATACTCTTGAAGCATGACGAACTTTTCCTATTTTCCCTAAAACATTTTGTTTGTTTGTATATGATATGGAACTAACATCTAAAACTTATATATAATACAATTACCTTTTTTTTTCCTAAAGTTATTTCCATATTTTATAGTACTATTATATATTGTAATTTTTTTGGTAATCACATCAACTTTTCTAACAAATAGATTGGCTGCCAAGCGCGGGATGTGAATACTAGTATAATTTAAAGTTACGAGTGTTATGAATCTTTTATCTTGCAACCACGTGGACACCCAGCCTGTTTACATCCTTCGCAACCCTCCTCCCTCGTTCCCTCTGTCTCCCCATTTCTCTCTCCCATACTTTGTGAAGCGCCGCCTCCATCTCCTTGCCCTCCTCGGTACCGACGTCCCGCAGCATGAGGCCCAGCTTACTCCGATGGCCGAAGACCCATCGCCCCGGAGGGAGCCCGAAGCCAACGGACCCACCAAACCACCCCTCTAGCCCAAATCCTCGCCTGAACCATCAGTAGAGCGAGACAAAGCACCAGTACTGAAGCATCATTTGAGCAGATAAAATGATTCACTGTAGATCTCTACATTATTCCGTTCAGCCTCCGATAATCCGATTGAGATTCATGCATGAACGAAGAGACCCACATGAGAGCCTCTACAATTGAGCGCAATGCCTCCAGAGTTTACGGAGATACGAGAATCGTTCCAGTCCGCCGCGAGCAGTAGAAGCATCGAGGATTACTGGAGATCGATCTGAAGAATGGGGAAAGAACAGGGCTGAACCGAAGTTCAGCCTCAGAGTCTTTCTCCACCATCCGGGTTGGATCGAAAATCAAGGGCTCGTAATACACCCAGTGGGCTTTCATTAGCCCCATGATCCAGAACAAAATCTAAACCGCTCGCCGCTGAAGGAACCACGTGACCAACATGCGTGGACCAATTGCGAACACCACATTGGACCATTTGCCGTATTGTGTACATATCCACTTGGACACATCACATGCTGAACACGCGGTTGGTGGTAAAGTGGCATGAACGATCCCTATACTATTACAAATTGCGTATAGGTCCATTACAGGTTAAGGCACATGGGGTACTACGTAGGAGTAGGATGGGACATGGACCGGGTTCGGATCGGGCCCAACCTAGCCCAGCCCAGACCCATTTACGAAATCGGGCCCACGGGCCGAGATTTCGGCCTTAAAAATTCTAGTAAATGCGTGTAAATACCCTTAATTTATGAATTTTATCATCTATGCATTTGTATGTAAATAGTGTATAAAATACGATTTTTAAAGTCAAAATTATAGAATAAAGAAAAGGAATAAAATATTAAAAAAAATTTATGACCCGGAATCCGAGACCTAGGCATCTTGATGACTAGGTCAACAAGGAATAAAGTAGGGGGGTTAAGTGCCAAAATCCAATAAAAATACTTTTTTTATTTTCCTTCAATTTTGGGACCTATTTTTAGTTCTACTTTTTGTATTTCAAATAAAGAAACTTTAAACATGAAAGTTGTAGATAATAAAATATAGAAAAATACAAAATTTATTTCATAGAAAAATAATGTACAGATAAAAAGATATGATCTGAATAAGATTCTAAAATCCCAGCTTCCCAGACCCATATCTCTCAAATAAAAACTCAAAATATATCAAAATCACCTTTAATTGTATATAACTTTTAATAAGCTATTTAATGAAGTAGCTTCATATTTTTTGGAGTTACGGTTAGAAAGTTAGGTTTTGGATCCCTATTATATATTTGTACCGATTAAAATATTCATTTTATTTATCATTCATTATTTTTATAATTTTATATTTTTATAATTATGTAAATATTATTTATAATATATGTACATATAAAATTGGAATAAAACACTAAAAAAATACAAAAAAATGTAAAGAAAATACATAGGTAAAATACCTATATCTACACCTATATAAATAATACACATATTTATTCAGTTGTATATATCATATCAGAAAAATAAAAATAAAAATATATTTACGTATATAAAATTAAGTTATAAATATATAAAATAATAAATAAAATTAATAAAATTAAAAATACAAAATTAAAATAAAATATTAAAATATATAGATAAATATACCTATATAGCCCTTAAAAAGGTAACTTGTAATTAATTACCTCAAAAAATAATTAAAAATCATAATAAAATAATTCAAAAAATAATAAATATTTTTTTAATAACCTAAAATTAATAAAATCATTTATTGTTTTTTAAGCGAATGTATAAACATTTTTTCAGGGGATTTTTCTGTTGGTCCACATGGACCAACCAGATCTTCCCGTTGGTTGACCTCGGTCAACTCTCTGACCGAGGTCTGTACTATGTCAGAAACGAGTTTTTGCCTTGATTTCTCCGATTTTTGGAGGACTCATCTTGCATCATTTCGCGATGCGGTCTTCTTGACGTTTTCTCCCTGAGGATCGATGATTCACGCCCAAGCATTGCTTCGGGGATTGGATCCACGATATGCTCAATATTCTTCGATCTTTGAGCCCTGTCAACCACCTGTACAAAATCCTCCTCCGAGCATCTTTCGAATTTGAACCCCTTTTTCCCTAGCCTAGTGTTCCTCTGAGTTGTTTTGGACCCCTACTCGTGACAGGCGCAACCCCAGCTGCTCGAAGCGTGCCATAGAGAAGGCTTTGGCGGTCTCCACCACCTCCGTCGGCAACCGGTGTTGAGGTCCTACTACCCTGCCTTTCGGCTGGTGAGGTATGTTTTCTTTATTTTTTTCTTGTATTTCTAGGGTAGCTTTAGCTGTAGGAATCGATCCACACTTTCCTTCTTGACTTTCACCCAATCGATAGCCCTTCGCCGCCCACCGTCGGAGCTTGCTCCAACGAGTTCCTCTTTCGCTACCTTCGCATTATTTCACCGTCAGGAGGGTCGAGGTACTTTGCCCTCGACCTCCTTAACCCTTCCTTGCAGGTCCTGGACTACACCGAGCCATCTGGAGCCATTTTTGCCCCCGTCGGAGGTATCTGGAGGTTCATAGCTCCGCCACCCTCGTTGCTGTGCTACAACGCCTCTCCAGCGATTTTGCGGCTTCTGGCATTTAGAGAACACCTGCAGGAGTCGAGTCGGCCTTTTTGAAGCTTGAAGGAGCGTCGGGGGTCGCGGATCGAGGTCGGGGAAGGTCGCCTCGCCGGCGATTCTTCCATGTTTTTCCTCCTGGACCCTCCGCCATCAGATCGAGGTCGTACCCCAGGCTCTACAACGACCGTTGGATGCGCCAGCTGGCCACCGTCAGATCGTCAAGGGGCCATCTAATCATGGCCGTGGATCGCGAAGCGGCATCGGGCTTCCTCAGCACGCCACGTGGCAAGTGATTACCTAGCAGCTGTCCGATCGCCCTTTGCTTGGGTATTTTGCACCTTTACCCAACCAATTTTTGTATTTATTTAATAGACTATAAACTTTCCTCTACCGTTTATTTATATTTGTAATATTTGTGGATTAGCCCCCAAACTTTGCATATTTGCATTCTTGTCCTAACCACGTCACCTCACGTGACGTGTTACGCGAGGTGGCATTTTTGCAGCCTGGTCCTTAGACCTTTTGGATATTAGTGTTTAGTCTATAAACCTTTTAATGCAATTTTAACTTTTTGGTAAATTTGCAAGTAGGCCCTTGGCTTTTAAAAAATTATATTTCTGCCCCCACTAGTAGTTCACGTGTCTACACGTGATCTGTAGCGTTTTTGCAGAGATACCCTCATGACTTTGCATATTTATGATTGGTCCTAAAAGTTGGATATCCAGTTTATAATTTTATGTGAAATTTTACACTCAGTCCCTACACTTTCAAATATATACAAAAATACCCCTGCTAGGAGTGTAGTTTCTCTTTGTTTCTAGTAATTATTTCATGCAACTATAAACCTCTAAAAAATCTAAAAAAATAGCCATAGATTCCTGGAACATGGCACTTTGATGGTAAATTTTTATTTTACATTTTTGAAGCTTTTTATTTTTATAAAAATAAAAATAAAAAACTTGCAATTTTGTCCTTGTTTGCAAAAGGAAATACATAAAAATTATAAAAACATTTTGAAAAATTACCAAAATATATATATATTGTGTCTTTTTGTATTTCTAACCTTTAGACTAAAAATCATTTAAAAATATAAAAGAAAAATCAAAAATAGAAAACTCTAAAAATCTTTATAAAAATTTATAAAATCCTTAAAAAATTAAAAATTGTGTTTTCCATCTCTGAATTTTATTTATTTTATTATATTTATTTTAAAATTAATTTGGAGAAATTTTGATTCGGTTTTATATTTTTAATCTCTATTTTAATTCCGAGTATATATTTAAACCTTGTTTTTGGGTATTTTTTATTTTATAAATATATATTAGCGAAAAATCTTAAAAAATCACTAAAACAGTGAAAAATTATATAAAACCCAAAAATCTTTATTTCCTATATTTTTTATTTTTTTAACTATTTATATGTATATGGATTTTTACTTGACAGACCCTATAAAATTTTTAAATTACCTTTACGACCTTTTGCATAATGTAATTACCTTATCGACCCTATAAATTACTGCAAGAACCCCCACGAACTTTAAACAGATTAACCCGCAAGGTTCATGGGGTAAGAGTTGGCAAGTTAACAAGGTTGAGGAGGGAATTATGTTGTTTCAAAGGTCGTGAAGGTAATTGACAAAGTTTATAAAGTTTATCGGGTAAAAATCCCATATATATTATCTTTCTCTCACCTATATTGAATATATAATCTTTATATAGCTTTATATATTAAAAGCAAAATAATTAAAAAAATATATAAAAAATAAAAAGAAAATACAAAATCAGAAAATTAAAAAGCAAAATACAAAATATAAAATAAAAAAATTAAATAAAAATTTAAAAAAAAAACCCACAAAAAATAGCCACATATATAGTCAAGTACATCACAGTCGCTTTTGTAAGCATTTTTGCCTTGATCTATCATGCTTGGTCCTTGTGTTCAACACTCTACATATACTTGCACCTATACACATCTTTGTTGTAGAGTTATAATAAATTTTAACTACGCACACTTGCTTTTCATTGTTTGATCATTTGTTTTGGGTTAATTGTTGATTAACTCGGGTTTCGTGAGCGGTCGCCTCAGTGACATTATGATCCCATCTTGTGTGGAATACTTTTAACCATCGCAAGATCTGTGTTATCAAATGGCACCGTTGCTGGGGAGCAACAACATATAGATCAGCTTTTTGATTGATTGTGATTATTTGCCTGTTTTTATGCCTTCATTATTTTCTTATTACTTGATATTAATTTATTATCTGTCTAATCACATCTTCTTTGTTGCCTTTGTTGTGAGGGACCGCGGATCGAGGTGGATCGCCTAGGTGATCTAGTGTATCATTGGAAGCGGAGTCAGCCATTCTACCCTAACCAGCAGGAGAGAGTAGCAGAGGACACTTAGAAGATTTTTGGGAGACAGTTGTATTTTATTTCATAGTAATTATTTTTGTAATTTTAAGTGAGAGAGACCCTTATTTATTGTAATAATACAGATACTTTGGACACTCGGGCCCAATTTGCAAGTGTTTGTTCACTTGGGGGCTCACCGCGTTTTTGTCGGTTTTCATCGCATTTTCTTTTTATTTGTTTCCCGATTTTGTTTTATTTTTTTTGTGTGATTGAGCCATGGTTGTAGGAACTGGTTGTCGTTAGCATTAGGTCCAAACACCTAATAATCTTTGCATGCTCCTATAGTCTACGTTCGTACTTAGTCAAATTTTGAAACATTGTTCTTCAAGATAATAATAATTTCTGAACTTAGGTTGCTTTCATCAGCTGGCATTTGCATATAGTGTAGGTTTCAATTCTTCTGAGCATCCCTACATGTAGAGTGCTGGAGGCAAGGTGAGCATTTACGCTTTAGCATTCATCATCGTTTCATCATTTGCATTTCTTTTCCGCTTCTCTACCTCTGATTTTGATCATCTAGGTGCTTAAAAGAATTGACTCCTCATTAGGCGTGCTCATTTCTCACTAAAAATCTAAAAAAAGTGATAATAAATAAAATTGGGTCCTCTAATATTACTTAACTCTAAAAATACTAAAAAGAAAAAAATTTTGGGGGCGAGTAATCCCCTCATTGTCTTTGCTTTTATTTGCTCGCGCACCACACTAAGGATTGATGCCCAAATCCTATTCATCCTCCTAAGTGTTTGTGCAATATTTGGACTTCTCACCTAACTCTAAAACAAATAAAGATAAAAAAGACCGTTCTTTCACGGTCTCTACCAAGTTGAGCAGGTGAATTGAGGGTTTATATTGTGTGAGTTTGCTTGTGATTGCTTGTGTGTATTCTAGATCGTCTCTGGCGCATTTGCACCTTTTCTTCACTTCTCTTGGCTTGACCATCTGCTCTCCTGCTATCATTTTCCTTTTGTTTCGAGATGGACCACTGGAGCGATTTTTATCCGGATTTTCACTGATCCCTCATACCCTCCAGCCGGTCAACCTCCCTTTTATCAGGAGGATCCTCCTCCCATTTTTTCTTACTTTTGTACATATCCACCTCAGCCGCAGATTCAGACCTCAGATTTTTATCCACATCCACCCTCAGATTTCCCACCTCCACATTCCCCTTCACATCTACCTGAGACTGAGCTGTTAGTGTCACAACCCATCCCTCTTATCCGAGACGAGCGTGACAATAACCTAATTAAAACCTCATTGTAAATCATTCTTCTATTATAATATTTAGTCATTATCCGAAAAATTTTGACAGAGTTTCCTCTATAATATGGATCTCTCAACCGCTACCTGCACCTAAAACGACCTCTTTTTATGACAAAACTTTGTATTCCAATCAAGATCACATCAACCATTGAATATAAACATCATCTTTTACCTTTCTATTATACAAGATCTACATATCCATCGTCATTACAACCATCCATTCTCGCATATCCATACAAAATCCGCAACTTTGTTTTCATCAACCATCTGCTAAGGTATCAAAAAGTTACCAAAAACTAAGGTCTTTGATGGCGCAACCTCCCGCTAGTGATGTGCAACTATACACGTTCCTCCCAAGTTTCCAGTTCAAGATTTATCTGTAATAATAATAACAATAGAATGGTGAGTCTAAACCCATGAATGAGCTTAGACCCAGCGAGCGGATCTCAAGCTTTTGATAAACTACTTTATCAACATAATTTGCATTGTATCAAATAATTCTTTGCTAGAAAACATAAAAAATATCTGCATGTATCAACATGTATCATTGAGTAATTATGACATGAAATAACATTTAGAAATCTTGACAATCTTACCATATCATATTCATTGTCACACTACCCCTGAAGGATATTGAGAATCCTCAAGCGCATCACGGAAGCGTGACGATCGCATCGAATACGATCGGGGTGACTAGTCGTACTAGTCGCAAGATGCAGCGGAATTTAAAAATTTTAAATCAAACGATGAAACCACATGATCACGAGAACACTTCTCGGATCGTTTCATCAAACCACAAAGTATAAGGAATACCGTTGAAGCATGGTTGTGATCGCGAGATCTTAAACAAGAGATCCTCCTGTCTCAAGTCCGATCCACGAAGAACGCACTTGCGGGCACGATGATGAGTCGCGTCCCTCCCGCAATCCTTGACGAAGATTCAAGCAATAGATCCCCTGATTTCGTCAAGCGAAATCCGTCGTCTTCCTCTACAGCAAGTAGCCACGAAGAAGAAGCAGATCTTCGAGTCGTCGAAGGCGAAGGCGAGAACTTCTCTCCTTTCTCAACAATGGTGGTCAGCCACCCTATGGAGAGAGAGAGAGAGCACGAGGAATGAGAGGGAGAGAGAGAAGTAGAGTAGGCATCTACTTGGTGTATCTTTCAAGGGTTAAGGCTACCCTCTTTATATATTAGTTTGGGATCCAATGGATTTCAATCCATGGCTCTCAAGGTCCAACGGTCATTGTAATCCAAGAGCCATCCAACGGCTATGATTGTTGTTGGCTAAAAACCAACAACATTAATTTATATTAAATTAAATATATGTTGAATTATTATCAACACAATTTAATTAACATAAATTAATTTATTAAGAGATAATAAGACAACAAATAAGAGAGACAACAACCCTCCTAAAATCAAGGAGGCGTCACCTATGACTAAGGCATAGATGACGCCACCTTTGATTATTGGTGGTTTTGTCTCCTTTTATTTATATTATTATTTCTTAATTATTTGTTATAATTATTATTGCAATAATATCCACCAAATTAATTCCAAATTAATTTGTGAATATTTCAATCATGCCATTGAAAAATATGTGAATCATATTCACATCCCAAACTAATTTGTAAATTACATTTCCAATTAATTAACTAATGTGGATCCAATCCACATTAATAATTAACAAATGTTATTTACTATATTTCTCTCTCTCTGATATATTATAAGTCTCATTTATAATATACACAGATATTCTCGATATCACTATCCACGATCTGCTTATCCTTGATAATTAAATTCCATTTAATTATCTTGGACAATCATTCTCTCAACATGAATCTTATTCATATTGTACTTGATAATTAAATCTCATTTAATCATAAATACCTTCTTGCTTGGATACTAAATTCATCACAGGAATTATTGTTGAACTTCTTCAAGAATAATGTGCCTTCTCCGCAGATACTTGGAGATAAGGACAGAGCGATTGTATTGTTCCACGTATAGTGACTTGGATGTTGAGATCTCATCTCAAATCCAGATCTAACGGACCTCTCATAGATGCTTGATTAAATCAAGTCCATATACTTAATCTTCTCATTGCATCTGAATCACATTCAGATCGATGTCCAACATTTGGACTAAGATCAAGTTACTTCTCTATTGAGAGGAGTCACTAAAATCCAGACCTGTTTCATCACTCCCTCGGACTGGAAGTGTCATGATTATACAATCGTTTATGATCACATCACCCTCAGGTATTCCCAATACCTGCACATCCTGCATACTGGAAGACCAATGATCAACCTGAAGATGAAGATCTATTTTATATTTTCTTTAGGGTTTGATCACCAAGTTTCTCAATCTTCGTCATTTGGGATTTGGTATCGATCATATGCTTTCCCAAAGCATATATCATACCTTCAAATTCTTGTCATGCTTCCAAAGCACGACGACCATGCATGGAATTTGATCGGTCCCAATACCTCATGAGTGAGCTCATGTCTTCCGGTTCACAAGTGAACCTGTATGATCCCTTTAAGAGATCGTATTACTCATATGCCCTTATATGCACACCAGCTCACCGGTGTATAGACCTTGATTAGGTCATCAACCTAATGGTCTTCCAAATGTACATACTTAGACATATAGTAACACATCTATCTCTAGTCAGAGGATGTGTGCCTATGCTGTGACAGTGTTCAACATAGGACTTAGGTTATCTCGATCTTGCTAAATCAACCTATTGACCTAACTAATCTGACACTCCGAATCACTATTCCCATGCAGAGGACCTGCATCAAGAGGTCGGTCAGATATCAACCTATGTGAGAAAGGATTGCCATCTCCTACTCAGGCTGGAGATCATCTCTTAATAATCATTTGACGGTGCTTGATGAGTCCTCTATCTAACCCATTAGATATTCATCCAAGCACCGACCTCTATGATTCATTTAATGAATCAACAGCTGTGTGATCATTAAGATGGCCATGGTACGTAACCCTAATTGTACAGAGGGACCTATTATGCAACATATTTATTCTTCATTTCAGATCAGGGAATGATACGTGCAATAACATTTATTGCATAATGGCTCGCCATGGGCTCGCATGTCCAACAATCTCCCACTAGCCCAAAGAGCCATTAATGGGCTAATCATTTAAACGCACACTCATGTGACAATCATAGGCTATTTAGAAAATAGCTAGGTAAGCTGATCAGTCACTCTGTTCCCGCGAGACTACGCCAAGTCCTTTTACGACACTTGCATATCCCCAGTAACAGTGCTCGCATCTAATGCACATGTTGCATCTAATGCAACCAATACTCAATCTTGTCAGTCAAAGTATCCTTGATACTACAACTCAAAGAAATATTATTATAACTAGCATGTAATTTCTATTTTCCTTATTAGAATACCCTTATCCCTGGAGATCTCTATCTCCTAAGGTATTCGCAGTTATGACCTTTTAGATCTCCATCTAAAAGTCTTAATTTCTTGAAGATAAGACTTAGAGATCACTATCTCTAAAGCCTTATCATCTTTGAAGATATTGTTATTACTGCAATTAAGTGTTCTATCTCCATAGTAGGATTAGTAACAGTTTACTACTCCCACTGCATGGCAGATATCTGGCTTTTGTACACATTTAGTATACTTTCAGCTTCTCGTAGCTGATGCACAAAAGGGCAACCAGTTTTTAGCATTCACTTCCTCAACTCTTTGAGGTGTTATCCCTTTAGATAGGTCAGTACCAAATCTTAAGGTAAGAAAGCCTTTCTTGGAATTTCCAGAATATGGAACATGTCCAAGGTGTACTACAAATGTGACAGTCCCAATACCCTCTTTTCTTTGCTTCTGAACACCTTCAGAACTAAGATCTAAGAGGCATCTTTGAGATCATATCTCAAGGTATGGAATAACCAGATTACAAAATACTTATTATCATCCTTATATCATTCCAAATGATTAGGATATTATCTACATTTAGCATGATGAACACAATGGCACTCCCACTAAGCTTCACATGGTGCACTAAGATTATATCTGAAATTATAACATTTATAATTTCATTAAATCTTATGTTCCAACAACAAGAAGCTTATTTGAGTCCAAAGATGGAGTTCTTTAGCTAGCACATCTTACATTTCTCAACCATGAAGCCTTGGGGCTACTTCATGTGAATATCCTCAAAGAGGTATTCATAGAGGAATACAATCTTGACTCACATCTTGAAGATGCCATAGTCAAATTGTGTAGCTAGGGTTAACAATATTCTGATGGGTTTAAGCATGATCACTGAAAAGCAAGCCACATCGCAATCGATGTCTTCTCTTCGGTGTGTAGCTCATGGCTACGAACCGTGCTTTGAAGGTCTCTACCTTCTCATCAGGTTCCCTCTTTCTATTGAAGATCCATTTACACCTTAATGGGTCTAACCCTTATAGGTGGATCCTCGAGGGTCCATATACAACACATGTATATGAAATCTACCTTAAACCTTTATTGCTGATATCCATCTTTCCATGTTATGATCCTCAGGAGTTTCATCACATGAAGTCCGATCATTGTCAGACTTAACTGACACAAGGAATACATCCTTAAACTCATTTGAAGAGGTATTAGTGTTTCATCTTTAATTATCCCTTTTAGTTTCCAATTTCTGGAGCCTCGTTATCTTCTCAAGATTAAATGAGTTCCTATACTTCATTTTCATCTTGATTCTCAAGAGAGTCATCCTATAAGAATCATATTCTCAAAGATGAGATATTTTAAGAATCTCAAGGTCATAAAGTAGGTATCCAATACCATCCTTTATTTTCCTAATGAAGTAGCACTCTCAAGTGCTAGATTCCAGCTTACATGCATGGAACCTTATTAAGGATATATATATTGTAGTCTCTACTACACATATATACCTAGAAACTAAGGGATAATTATGCTAAAATTCATCATTGATCAAATCATGTCACACATGATCTAATTGTATCTTCCTACAACTCCATTGAGTTTAGGTGTGTCAGGAGGATTGAGATAGAAATGATATTCATATCTCCATAAGATATTCTTTGAATTCATCTAATAGGTACTTGCTACCTTGGTTAGATCAAATTCATTTAATCTTCCTTCAAACTTTGGTTCTAAACCAAAATTACGAAATCTTTGAACATTTCAAAGGTTTCCTAGGTGAAGAGAAGAAATCTCATATCATACATGATCATCAATAGATATCACATATCCACAATGTTCACTATGATATAGATGATTCATATACATCAATATGTATGAGATCTTGAATACCTTGACATCTTACACCTTTCCCAAAAAAAGGGTGTATTGGACATTTTACTTTGAATACAATATTCATAAGTATGTAAGATTTGAAATTTTAGACATTCTAAAGTTTCATCTCTTACTTGTCTATTGATCAAATCAACAGGCATATGTCCAAAACTTGATGCTAAATCATTTCCAAATGATCTTTATCCTCTTATTGATCTTATAAGGTTTAACTTTCAGTATTAGAAATCTCAATGATTCATTCATTAAATTTCTAATTTAGTAGAGTCCACCAGATGCTAGATTATTATCTGAAATATATCCATCATAACTCTTTATGATAGGTTTATTCCAGAATTCATGTTTATTTCCAACATTTAGAAACAAACAATGAGTGTATTCTAATATCTAGGTCATAGAGACATTCTCTAAGACTAAGGCTCTCCCACTGAAATTAAGAAGTATATTAATCCAACAGAGATTGTTGCAACAATTGCATCAATGTCTATGTGGATAACTATCAACCTTAAGATCAAATTTTTCCAGTCTTCTAAAACATGTGCAACACATTGCAAGTGTTGTTAGAAGATTGAGATACAATTATCAGACTTTATCTTATCAAATAAGCAAGTCAATTTCAATGATCAAATGTAGATATAGATTATTATGATGCACTATCTGAGTCCTTCTCTAAGGATTCTAGACAGACTTGATAGTCATACTATCAACACATCAAGTTATTGCAGTATAGGCATTCATCCAACTCTTTGGATGTCATATGGAAGTCACATAAGTACAATCAACTCTTTGACTTTCCTTCTCACATGGGTCCGACCCACGCTTCCACTGTGCTCTTTTCATCTATAAACAACCATTGTTCAATACTAAGGATCTCTCATGTTAAATTCAAAAGAATTCAATGTAAGAGCATTTCAACATTTATACATGCTTCATTAAATTCATACAATATGAATATTATGAAGCTTCATGAATGACTAGAGTATAGACAATATAATGATGACACTCATCATGTCTACATCCATCTAGACTCCTAAAACATTGGTTCAGGTAGGTATTCAAATATTTTGAATACACCATCTCTTTCGAGCCACCATTCTACATAATGCAGAGAACCATGTCATTCATGATTAAATGTTTAGAGCACATATGTATGCCAGAACATCTTCTTAGATTTTTTATAAGGATTATTCGACAATTACGATCACCATCGACATGTCACTTCCAAAGTACACTCGATGAAAGATCAAGACTATAGAGACATACAAACCCTAAGGTGATGTCTCATTGTCTTATTTAATCGTCATTCCTCATTATGTTGAGGAAACTTGCACATTGCCACCACATATATTATGTGTCCAATTGCAAGTACAATATCTGGATCATGAGTCCAATCCATGATATTTTACTGGTTATTATTGAGTATAACATTGAGTGGGTTTTATGAAGGATCATCTGAAATAAGAAATTTGCATAAGGGTATATATATTATATATACATATTTTACTTTGATTTAGGAATTTTAAATCAAATTTGTCTTGCTATGTCTACTATGAAGATTATTCCCTAATCGTCTTTCAAAGTAAGAGATATACTTACTGCTATATCTCAAGCAAGATCTGGGATCTCCTCTCTATCTTTATCACATCCCAATAATATGAGAACCTGTGACTCAAATAAAGAGAAGCGGGAACACATTCCGCTTTGTAAGTCCAACTTGCATTTCCCAATTCGATCTTTAACACCCGGGCCCACAACCCCTAAGATGATGTTGACCCGTTGCTAATTGAACCAACCGTCAACATGCTTAAAACTCGCTATACGCAATCCAATATTGCCCCAATAATATGAGGACTCGAAATTGGGGTCACTACGTATACGGCCTTACTCTTTCGAGAAACAAAGAACCCGATCCAAATAATTGTATATAGGGTCTGTCACTTCAGACAGGCATCTCCTATATACAACTTTTGGTGACGAAATTCTTTGCCTTGACGGGAGACCATGGATGTCACTTATGTGATCCTCCACCTCTTATTCAAATTAAAATAATTAATTATCGTGAATCATATTCACATAATTAATTCTTACAAGGGAAATACACATCTATTCTTAATAGAGTGTTTCATAGGATATAATTAAGTTAATCACATTAAATCAATCATCAATCCTATTATCAATCAACAAACTGTGAATTTTACTTGAATAGTAGGTATAATCTCAAAGTACGTATTATTTCGAATTTTAATAATTAGAAATACACTTTGATTTCTCCGACATTATCCAATCCCTACCCGCTGTCATGGCCAGTACCGGCGAGAGTGGGACGGACCACATACGTTGTAACCCGCTACCCCAGCGATCTATGACTAGACACCATATCCACCTCAGGAAAGGATAATGCCAGATAGATCATCATGTACTTTGAGATGCTCATCGGTCTTTCAACCGAAATTATACCATATAATATACATCAAAACCTTTTTTATTATATTATAAGGAGATTTGCTAAACAAATCCCCAATCCTATTCAAGCAAGAGGTTTTGCATGTAAAAGTTGTCCTACAACTATTTAGGATGACCTAGGGTTTTTCATGAAAACAATGTTTGTTGATGATTAACCAATGATCAAGATCAACTATCTTATCATTATGGTTTAGTGGGATGTCATTCAAGGAATTGATTATCATCTTTAAATATTCCACAAATATTTATCAATAACCAATTTCAGAAAATTAACAATTAATTTTCATCAACATTTATTTGAATGACTATCACAAGGTTCATGATCAAAAAATGTCAATTTCCAGCAGTGACCCCTTATCACTACAATTAACT
Organism: Ottelia alismoides; assembly: GCA_037367405.1. Taxonomy (NCBI): domain Eukaryota; kingdom Viridiplantae; phylum Streptophyta; class Magnoliopsida; order Alismatales; family Hydrocharitaceae; genus Ottelia; species Ottelia alismoides. The sequence goes on along the minus strand of JAZKJV010007818.1, from coordinate 275,046 downwards.
TATCTTGATCAATTTAAATCCAAAATTCGCAAAATTAGTGCCTTAAGATTGCCAAATTGATTTAAAACAGAACTTAAGTGATATTTCACGCATTTTGAGGTATAACAAAACCGTAATTAACAAATTAGTCACGTTCTGTTCTGCAGTTCCCGCAACTGTGAATACATGCATATTCAAACGGCCATATCTTGAGAAAATTAAATCCAAATTTAGTAAACTCAAGTCCTATGGTTTCCTTGTTTAATGGGAAACAAAATCCAATTGAATATTCCGTATTTAAACAATTTAAACAGTGCCGAAAAAATCAATTAGACAGAGTTGCGAAAAATCAAATGCGCCAAAATTTTTCGCGACCATTTCAAACCCAAGTCGTCCATGGTTCATGGATCATATCCAAAATCTTTTTCGACCTAAGGCTCTGATACCACTTGAAGGATATTGAGAATCCTCAAGCGCATCACAGAAGCGTGACGATCGCATCGAATACGATCGGGGCGACTAGTCGTACTAGTCGCAAGATGCAGCGGAATTTAAAAATTTTAAATCAAACGATGAAACCACATGATCACGAGAACACTTCTCGGATCGTTTCATCAAACCACAAAGTATAAGAAATACCTTTGAAGCGTGGTTGTGATCGCGAGATCCCAAACAAGAGATCCTCCTGTCTCAAGTCCGATCCATGAAGAACGCACTTGCGGGCACAATGATGAGTCACGTCCCTCCCGCAATCCTTGATGAAGATCCAAGCAATAGATCCCCTGATTTCATCAAGCGAAATCCTTCATCTTCCTCTACAGCAAGTAGCCACAAAGAAGAAGGATATCTTCGAGTCGTCGAAGGCGAAGGCGAGAACTTCTCTCCTTTCTCAACAATGGTGGTCAGCCACCCTATGGAGAGAGAGAGAGAGCACGAGAATGAGAGGGAGAGAGAGAGAAGTAGAGTAGGCGTCTACTTGGTGTATCTTTCAAGGGCTAAGGCTACCCTCTTTATATATTAGTTTGGGATCCAATGGATTTCAATCCATGGCTCTCAAGGATCCAACGGTCATTGTAATCCAAGAGCCATCCAACGGCTATGATTGTTGTTGGTTAAAAACCAACAACATTAATTTATATTAAATTAAATATATGTTGAATTATTATCAACACAATTTAATTAACATACATTAATCTATTAAGAGATAATAAGACAACAAATAAGAGGAGACAACAACCCTCCTAAAATCAAAGGAGGCGTCACCTATGACTAAGTCATAGGTGACGCCACCTTTGATTATTGGTGGTTTTGTCTCCTTTTATTTATATTATTATTTATTAATTATTTGCAATAATTATTATTGCAATAATATCCACCAAATTAATTCCAAATTAATTTGTGAATATTTCAATCATGCCATTGAAAAATATGTGAATCATATTCACATCCCAAACTAATTTGTAAATTACATTTCCAATTAATTAACTAATGTGTATCCAATCCGCATTAATAATTAACAAATGTTATTTACTATATTTCTCTCTCTCTCTCTGATATATTATAAGTCTCATTTATAATATACACAGATATTCTGGATATCACTATCCACGATCTGCTTATCCTTGATAATTAAATCCCATTTAATTATCTTGGACAATCATTCTCTCAACATGAATCTTATTCATATTGTACTTGATAATTAAATCTCATTTAATCATCAATACCTTCTTGCTTGGATACTAAATTCATCACAGGAATTATTCTTGAACTCCTTCAAGAATAATGTGCCTTCTCCGCAGATACTTGGAGATAAGGACAGGGCGATTGTATTATTCCATGTATAGTGACTTGGATGTTGAGATCTCATCTCAAATCCAGATCTAACGGACCTCTCATAGATGCTTGATTAAATCAAGTCCATATACTTAATCTTCTCATTGCATCCGAATCACATTCAGATCAATATCCAACATTTGGACTAAGATCAAGTTACTTCTCTATTGAGAGGAGTCACTAAAATCCAGACCTGTTTCATCACTCCCTCGGACTGGAAGTGTCATGGTTATACAATCGTTTATGATCACATCACCCTTAGGTATTCCCAATACCTGCACATCTTGCATACTGGAAGACCAATGATCAACCTGAAGATGAAGATCTATTTTATACTGTCTTCTTCAGGGTTTGATCACCAAGTTTCTCAATCTTGGTCATTTGGGATTTGGTATTGATCATATGCTTTCCCAAAGCATATATCATACCTTCAAATTCTTGTCATGCTTCCAAAGCACGACGACCATTTAATGAATCAACAGTTGTATGATCATTAAGATGGCCATGGTACATAACCCTAATTGTACAGAGGGACCTATTATGTAAATTATTTATTCTTCATTTCAGATCAGGGAATGATACGTGCAATAACATTTATTGCATAATGGCTCGCCGTGGGCTCGCATGTCCAACAACCCCAACATGTCGTACTAATTCATGAACCGTGTAAAATTGCCTAGGGAGAGAAACTCAACCCAAGACCGTGAAAATCATATCATTTCATGTTAATCGTCCCAAAGACCAAGTACATTTCGCATACGGTCCAAAGTCCATTAGTATACGAAATGCGAGCCAAAATCTCTCCTGAGTCATAAGGAGTAGGCCATAGGTATACCCCGAGGAGATACCTACCCCAACATGTAGTGACTTGTTCATGATTTTTCTGGGGAGTAGGCCATAGTGTGCATTGATCTTATATTATATCATGGAAAAATCTTGACAACACATCTTGTAAAACTTGCATCCTTATATCTTGACAAATTTCATAAATCATAAACTGCATCTGTATTGCGATATGAAAATCATAATTGAACTTGATAAATAAAATGTAAGGACAAACTCACATGAAAATTAATTACTGTAAAAACCTTCATAAGCATGGAAATCTTGTGAAATCATTGCTATATAATTTAGCGAAAACTAACTATTTTTCATAGAAAATATGTTGGAACCATTCACCAGTGCTTGTTATATTTAAACCTCAGGTTTGCCTTCCCAACAATGAGGTTACAACTCCTATATATTAAATAAAGTGTGAGTATGAGAATAAACTAAACCATGCAATTATAGATGCTTATACTTATAATCTTGCATTATAGTAATGATGTTTAACTATTTATGTAGCTATGTATATTTGATCAAGGAACATTACTAATGTTGCATTTACATCTTTATGCTCAATCTTCCTCTTTTCTTTTCCAACTTTCTCGGATATGCATGTATATAATCCTCAAATACCTTAACTGGTATACCTACTGTATAACTTAACTATGGATTTGTGTTATTTATCCTGTTATGGAAGCATATTCTTGTTTTGGTATTGCATCATCTCTTCCTCTCCTTTCTATGAGAACTTGAATATATATAAAAAATAGGTTCTTACGGGGTTATTGATCTTTATTCCATCTATGACTATTGGATCTTAAAATAATGGAAATTGAAATAATAGTACAAGGAAACCATATGTCACCACCCTTCTTGTTCTTTAACACAGTATTATTTATCCCATCATGCACGCATTACTCTTTATATTCTATTTAATTATCTTATCAAAGGGTCAAATAATTGTATTAAATATATGGTGATACTTTACGTATTAACAAGAAAGAATCGTATAGATAAACAAAAATAAACTTATTTCAACAACTTCCATATTTTTTGAAAGAGAATGAAATCATCTAACTGATCTAAAGGGGCTGATCATATATATGGATATATTTACAAGTTCCATGTATTAAAAGGATCATTAGATAACTTAAAATAACTAATGATACTCTACCTAATTCTCGATACTGTATAGATGATATTACTGAAACATTTTCCCTCCAACCTACAGATATTCAAATGCAGCAAAACATCGATGAGACAATAAATACTCTTTTGGATATTTTACTTGTTCTAATAGGGTCATACATGCCATGCAAGCAAATAATCAATAAGAAACAACTCAGATTACAAACCTGTATGATCCCCCTGTAGACGTGTCCCTTAATGGTGTTGGGTTTGCCATGCACGTTAAAAGGTACTCCTATCTCAATATATGATATAACCATTCCTTCTATAATTAATTAATCAAGAAATAAGAAATTGCAAGATAACCCATTACCTTTATAGAATTTAAAGTCACCTTTATCCTATCTTATTTCTTTAGATAGGCTACGTATTTATTAGTCTCACCATTGAAAAGTCTAATTAACTTTAGTGTTTATAACTCAAAATACCCTACCTTTTAAAAATGTATAAAATTTGTAGAGCAATATGTATATTATTAGTCTGCTAATCATCCATTTATCCGTAGGGTATTCTTTTAGGGTGTAGATGAAAGCCAAACCTTGGATCTTTTTTTTATAATAACATGTAATTAGAACGTCATATTTTTCTACCTCATCCTTGAACCTTAGTTTTATATATATATATATATATATATATATATATATTCCACACTGAATGTTACAACTCTCCCATACTTAAAAATAAATTTTGTCTTCAAAATTTTGTACCTTAGTCATTTGAGAATAAATATGGGTACTGGATTTGCATATCTTCTTCTCTCTCCTACGTAGCTTCTTCTATAGCTTGACTTCTCCAGAGAACTTTTACTAACGGAATCTTCTTTGTACGAAGTTTTTGAACTTTATAATCCAAAATTTGTATAGGAAGTTCTGTATAAGAAAGGTCTTCCTTCAATTGTATCTCTTGTGGTTCTATAATATGTGACGGGTCTTGGATATACTTGCGAAGCGTAGAAACATGGAAAACATTATATATTTTTGATAATTCTGGTGGAAGCAAGAGACGATATGCCAACTCACCAACTCTTCCCACAACTTCATATGGGCCAATGTATCTGGGACTGAGTTTTCCACGTTTTCCAAATCTAATGAGTCCTTTCCAGGGGGAAACTCGCAGGAATACCTTGTCACCAACTTGGAATTCAAGATCCCTCCTTCTCTTATCTGCATAGCTCCTCTGCCTACTTTGGGCAGCTTTCAGATGCTTCCTAATATTTTCAACCTTTTCTATATTGTTTTGTATGAACTCTGACTTAAATAATTTACGTTCCCCAACCTCATTCCAACACACTGGGGTTCTACATGGTCGACCATACAAAGCTTCATAGGGAGCCATTTCAATACTAGCACGGTAGCTATTATTATATGCAAATTCCATGAGTGATAAGTGGTCATCCCAACTGTCTTTGAAACTCAATGCACATGCTCGGAGCATATCTTCTAAGGTCTGAATGGTTCTTTCAGACTGACCATCCGTTTGTGGATGGAAAGCAATGCTAAATGCTAACTTTGTACCCATCGCCTTATGCAAGCTTGGCCAAAATTTAGAAGTAAAATGAGGATCTCTATCAGATACAATGCTGGTGATCCATGTAATCTTATTATTTCATCCACAAAAATCTTTCCCAGACGATCTAATGTATAAGTCATATTAACGGCTATAAAGTGAGATGATTTAGTCAATCTGTCAACTATTACCCAGATTGCATCATGGTTTCGACGAGTCCTGGGTAATCCAGTAACAAAGTCCATAGTTATATGTTCTCATTTCCATTCTGGTATAGGAAGTGGTTGCAGTGTGCCAGCCATTCGTAGATGCTCAGGCTTTGTCTGCTGACAGATCAAACATCTGGAAACATATTCAGCAATTTCTCGCTTCATTCCTGACCACCAATAAGATGTCTTCAATGTTCTATACATCTTCGTACTTCCTGGGTGCATCGCATACATGGAGTTATGTGCTTCTTCAAGAATTTCAGCTCCGACTTCTGGTGATTTTGGGACACACAATCTTTGTCTGAAAAATAGTACTCCGTGTTCATTGATCGTATACTCTGTCAATTCTCCCTTTTCTACTTTTTCAAGTATCCTTTTTATTTCTAGGTCATGTAATTGAGCATCTCGGATTTTATCATACAATATAGGCCTGACTTGTAATGAGGCTAATAAATTTCCAAAAGTATACATGCTCAGATTGGTACGTAATCCTCTCAGTTGTAATAATAAAGGGAGGCGTTTAACTTTGATATATAATAATTGACCATTAGACTTTCGGCTAAGAGCATCGGCTACAATATTTGCCTTTCTAGGATGGTATTCAATGGTACAATCATAATCTTTAATCAGCTCTAGCCATCTTCTTTGCCTAAGATTCAGATCCTTCTAAGAAAAAAATATATTTTAGGCTCTTATGATCTATGAATATTTGACAAGTTTCACCATACAGATAATGTCTCCAAATTTTCAAAGCAAAAACTAGCGCTGCTAATTCTAGATCATGTGTAGGATAATTAAGCTCATGTTGTTTCAATTGTCTAGATGCATAAGCAATCACCTTTCCATTTTGCATGAGTACGCATCCCAATCCTTGACGCGATGCATCACTATAAACCATAAATCGCTTATTTGCTGATGGAAGGCTAAGAATGGGAGCTAAGGTGAGTCGATTCTTAAGTTCTTGGAAGCTCTTCTCACATGCATCATCCCAGAAAAATCCCACCTCCTTCCTAGTTATTTTTGTTAACGGTGTTGCAATTCTTGAAAAGTTTCTCAACAAATCTTCTATAATATCCTGCCAGACCAAGGAAACTTCAAATTTCTGATACAGTTGTGGGTTGTTCCCAATTCAAGATAGCTTCTATCTTGCTTGGATCCACCGATACCTTCTCCTGAAATTATATGACCTAGAAATGCCACCTTTTTCAGCCAAAATTCACATTTATCTAGCTTTGCAAATAATTGATGTTCCTTTAAAGTTTGCAATACAATCCTCAGATGTTCCTCATGCTCTTTCTCTGATCGTGAGTAGACCTAAATATCATCGATAAATACAATAAGAAATTTGTCCAAGAAAGGACGAAATATGCGATTCATTAAATCCATAAAAGCAGCAGGGGCATTAGTTAATCTAAAAGGCATTATCAGAAACTCATAATGCCCATAGCGAGTTCGGAAGGCTATTTTAGGAACATCTACGGCTTTGATTTTCAATTGATGATAGCCCGATCTCAAGTCTATTTTAGAGAACACAGAAGCCCCTTGTAGTTGATCAAATAAATCATCTATACGAGGGAGAGGGTAGTTGTTCTGTACAGTCGCTTGATTCAACCTTTTGTAATCAATGCAAAGTCTCATGGAACCATCTTTCTTTTTAACAAAAAGAACAGGAGCTCCCCATGAAGATTTACTAGACTGAATGAAACCCTTATCTGTTAATTCTTGCAACTGAATCTTCAGTTCCTTGAGTTTAGCCGGAGCCATTCGATAGGCTTCCAGTGCTATCGGAGTTGTACCAGGGATTAGATCGATGTTAAACTCGATCTCTCTATTCGGTGGAAGCCCTGGTAGTTCATTCGGAAATACTTCAGGAAAGTCTTGTACGATAGGGATGTTCTCCAGCCTAATAGCTTCCACCATTGTGTTATAAACAAAAGCAACATAAGAAGAGCATCCCTTCCTTATCAATCTGTAAGTCAATATATTAGAAATTACAGGAGTAGGATATATTTTCCTACCTCCTGAGTAAATGAATTCAGCTTCCCTGCGTCTTCGAAAAATGACTTCCTTTTTATAACAGTCCAATAGAGCATGGTATGCAGTAAGACAATCCATTCCTATGATTATATCAAATTCTTTGATCTGCATAGGGATTAGATCAGCATAGATCTCATGTTCTCCTATCCACATCACACAATGTTTGAAAATATGACAGACAATTTCAGGTTCTCCTTTAGGTGTTGTAATTGCTAGGGCATTTTCAAGATTTTCCATTTCTATATCAGCATGAATGCAAAAATTTCGAGAAATAAAAAAATGACTGGCTCCGGAATCAAAAAGTGTATAAGCCTCTTTGCCGAAAATTATATTTATACCTGAGACAACATCTTCTGAGGTAATTGCTTCTTTAAGAGTCATGTTAAAAGCTTTTCCAGAATCTTGTACCTTCTGAGCTTGGCGATTTTGTGCATTGTGCCTCTTCTGGTTCCTATTTGAGGGTACTTGATTCCTATCATCATTTTTCCATTGTTGGTTTGATTCTTGAGTACCTTTGTGTTTTCTTGTCCAAATAGGACAATCACGGTGTATATGTCCAGTCTGCCCACAGTGGTAGCAATCTCGTGTGCTTTTACGGCATCCCCAGGATGATTCTGCCCACAAGAACTGCACCGCAGATAAGTGTTCATTGTCACTTCCTTTGCCCTTGGTTCTCGTGTACCAATATAAAATTGTTTGGGATTTTTGAAATTTCTGAATGTTTTGGGGCCATCACCTTTCCAGTGAGAGATTTCTCCACTTCTTTTTCTTGGCGATACCTTGCATCCTTTTTGTTCATGTACTACCTTCTCTGCTCTCCGAGCTGCCTCAACTAGATCAGCATAAACAGTATATCCTGCAACAGCTACCATAGACTTTATATCAATAAGCAAACCATCCTCGAAGCGACGACATTTTTCTTCCTCTTTAGCCACTAGCGAAGGAACATAGTTGGACAATTCAATGAAACGCTTTTCATACTCATCCACTGACATACTTCCTTGAGTTAAATACAAAAATTCTCGACGACGTTCTTCCTGATAAACTCTTGGATAATATTTTTCATTAAATTCCTTCTGAAAGATCTGCCACGTCGGAGTGATAGCAGGGTCTGCATATTTTACCAAGATAGACTTCCACCAATCATAAGCATCTTCTTTTAATAGGAAAACAGAAAATTTTAGACGCTGCTCATCTGTACAATCCATTAGATTAAACACTTTTTCTATATTCTCAAACCATGCTTTTGCCACTTTTGGATCAGTTGTGCCATAGAATGACTGTGCCCCTAACTTACGAACATGCTTGAAAGGCAATTGTTGTCTGAAATCATGCGGTCGCATGGATTGGGCAGCCATGCTTCCCAATGTTTGGGAAATCAGCATTAGAGTATCTTGCAAGTTATTATTATTTGTCTCATTCTCGTTGCCCAGTCCTTGTGTAGTCCTAGGAGGTTGCTCTGCTGCCATCGTGTCCTATAAAAACATATAGTAAACTAATAAGTCCTTTAATAGAATTTCAAAAACAAAAATCCTTAATGTTTCGTATGATAGAATAATATAAATCCTCAACATCTCAAAAATCAATAATCCAATGTTCCTCTGTATTCCACTTCTCTCAATAATTCAATCTTCGAATTCGACTGTAAATAAGAATCCAAAACCATTGCTCTGATACCACAAGTTGTCACAACCCATCCCTCTTATCCGAGACGAGCGCGACAATAACCTAATTAAAAACCTCATTGTAAATCATTCTTCTATTATAATCTTTAGTCATTATCTGAAAAATTTTGACAGAGTTTCCTCTATAATATGGATCTCCCAACCGCTACCTGCACCTAAAACGACCTCTTTTTATGACAAAGCTTTGTATTCCAATCAAGATCACATCAACCATTGAATATAAACATCATCTTTTACCTTTCTTTATATACAAGATCTACATATTCATCGTCATTACAACCATCCATTCTCACACATCCATACAAAATCCGCAATTTTGTTTTCATCAACCATCTGCTAAGGTATCAAAAAGTTACCAAAAACTAAGATCTTTGATGGCGCAACCTCCCGCTAGTGATGTGCAACTATACACGTTCCTCTCAAGTTTCCAGTTCAATATTTATCTGTAATAATAATAATAAAAATAGAATGGTGAATCTAAACCCATGAATGAGCTTAGACCCAGCGAGCGGATCTCAAGCTTTTGATAAACTACTTTATCAACATAATTTGCATTGTATCAAATAATTCTTTGCTAGAAAACATAAAAAATATCTGCATGCATCAACATGTATCACTGAGTAATTATGACATGAAATAACATTTAGAAATCTTAACAATCTTACCATATCATATTCAATGTCACACTACCCCAACATGTCGTACTAATTCATGAACCGTGTAAAATTACCTAGGGAGAGAAACTCAACCCAAGACCATGAAAATCATATCATTTCATGTTAATGGTCCCAAAGACCGAGTACATTTCGCATACGACTCAAAGCCCATTAGTATATGAAATGTGGGCCCAAAACTCTCCTGAGTCACAAGGAGTAGGCCATAGGTATACCCCGAGGATATACCTACCCCAACATGTAGTGACTTGTTCATGATTTTTCTGGGGAGTAGGCCATAGTGTGCATTGATCTTATATTATATCATGGAAAAATCTTGACAACACATCTTGTAAAACTTGCATCCTTATATCTTGACAAATTTCATAAATCATAAACTGCATCTGTATTGCGATATGAAAATCATAATTGAACTTGATAAATAAAATGTAAGGACAAACTCACATGAAAATTAATTACTGTAAAAACCTTCATAAGCATGGAAATCTTGTGAAATCATTGCTATATAATTTAGCGAAAACTAACTATTTTTCATAGAAAATATCTTGGAACCACTCACCAGTGCTTGTTATATTTAAACCTCAGGTTTGCCTTCCCAACAATGAGGTTACAACTCCTATATATTGAATAAAGTGTGAGTATGAGAATAAACTAAACCATGCTATTATAGATGCTTATACGTATAATCTTGCATTATAGTAATGATGTTTAACTATTTATCTATCTATGTATTTGATCAAGGAACATTACTAATGTTGCATTTACATGTTTATGCTCAATCTTCCTCTTTTCTTTTCCAACTTTCTCGGATATGCATGTATATATTCCTCAAATACCTTAACTGGTATACCTACTGTATAACTTAACTATGGATTTGTGTTATTTATCCTGTTATGGCAGCATATTCTTGTTTTGGTATTGCATCATCTCTTCCTCTCCTTTCTATGAGAACTTGAATATATCAAAAAAATAGGTTCTTACGGGGTTATTGATCTTTATTCCATCTATGACTATTGGATCTTAAAATAATGGAAATTGAAATAATAGTACAAGGAAACCATATGTAACCACCCTTCTTGTTCTTTAACACAGTATTATTTATCCCATCATGCACGCATTACTCTTTATATTCTATTTAATTATCTTATCAAAGGATCAAATAATTGTATTAAATATATGGTGATACTTTACATATTTATACGAAAGAATCGTATAGATAAACAAAAATAAACTTATTTTTACAACTTCCATATTTTTTGAAAGAGAATGAAATCATCTAACTGATATAAAGGGGCTGATCATATATATGGATATATTTACAAGTTCCATGTATTAAAAGGATCATTAGATAACTTAAAATAACTAATGATACTCTACCTAATTCTCGATACTGTATAGATGATATTACTGAAACATTTTCCCTCCAACCTACAGATATTTAAATGCAGCAAAACATCGATGAGACAATAAATACTCTTTTGGATATTTTACTTGTTCTAATAGGGTCATAAATGCCATGCAAGCAAATAATCAATAAGAAACAACTCAGATTACAAACATGTATGATCCCCCTGTAGAAACCCCCTCTCTTTTCCGGAAACACCAATATATATTATGAAATATTAACGAGTGCCTTTTAATAACAGGAATCAGCAATTATATATATATGGATAGCCTTCTTCTATCAAGCTTCGGCACCGCCCTATGGAAGGGAGACGTGTCCCTTAATGGTGTTGGGTTTGCCATGCACGTGGAAAGGTACTCCTATCTCAATATATGATATAACCATCCCTTCTATAATTAATTAATCAAGAAATAAGAAATTGCAAGATAACCCATTACCTTTATAGAATTTAAAGTCACCTTTATCCTATCTTATTTCTTTAGATAGGCTACGTATTTATTAGTCTCACCATTGAAAAGTCTAATTAACTTTAGTGTTTATAACTCAAAATACCCTACCTTTTTAAAATGTATAAAATTTATAGAGCAATATGTATATTATCAGTCTGCTAATCATCCATTTATCCGTAGGGTATTCTTTTAGGCTATAGATGAAAGCCAAACCTTGGATCTTTTTTTTCTAATAACATGTAATTAGAACGTCATATTTATTCTACCTCATCCTTGAACCTTAGTTTTATATATATATAAAAAATTTTCCACACTGAATGTTACAGTTAGAGTCACCTTTCATTGACAACCTCACTAGTATAAATAAGAGCGACCACGATATTCTACCATTTGATGATATGGGTTCATTCGAGGATTTCCATGAGAGCTTGCAATCGCTAAAAATAAAAAAAATGAGAAAATTTTAAAAAGACAAAAAGAATTCGGGAGACCTTTGGTTGATTCAGATTGTGGGGAGAGGTACCACGTGCCAGACCATTTGACCACACCTGCAATCACATTTTGTCCCATCTTCGACCCCAAGGATGCCATTGTACAGATTGCTCTTAGCATTCCTCGTGTATACGATGATTCTGATCTCCTCCCTTGTATGGAGGAGATCCAAAAAATCAAAAATATATTGACTGAACCTGAAGTGGTGGCCGCTATTCATGAGATCATTGATGCGCCACTTTGCCCGGCCATGACCCAATTATTTGCTTCTCATCATAAGAAGAGAAAGCAGAGGAGGAGATCTGAGCATCACATTCTAACCATGGCCACTGCCTACGCCATCACACACTGTTCCATTCCTAGGAAGAAGAACACAGCTACCCCCATTCATTAGCCGCACCATCTCTGACCACACATGTGATCACACTCTCCTCGACGGCGGTGCTTCGATTAGAATATTACCCTTCTCATTGGTACAGTCTCTTCACTAAGGGCCTCTAAAGAAAATCAGGATGATCATTCCGTTTGCTGATGGATCAATCAAGAGGCCGATGGGTATCCTTGAAAACGTTGTCATTTCGATTCTGGGCATGAGCTACCATGTTGACTTTGTCATTTTGCACAAGGAGACCTCCACTGGGGAGCACTCTCTAATCATCCGTGGACGACCATTCCTCGCCTCTTTGAGGGTCGTTATTGATTACGAATCAGGAGAGATTCGCTTTCGTCCTGTTGACGAGAGTGAGGTGATCATCAATGCATCCACTGTTGACCAGAGACCTGCACCTGATGTGACTTCACCGATCTTAGCTAACCCCAAGGACCATGACCTTGATGAGATGATCCGAGACTTTTGTTGTATGATGGACTCCACTGAGACCCGAGAATTCCTCCCTATAGAGTAAGACTTGAAAAATATGGACCTCGGACTTCCTTTTTCAGGGATTTGGCAATGTGTCGATGACATCTGCGGGATTTACACGATTGACACCATTGAGAGGAGGGCAGATTCAGAGACTAGATAGGATGGAAACAACTTGATTACTTTCATTGATGAGTCCATCCATGTTCACTTAGATTCAGATGAGAGTGAAAAGGCCAAATTTGATCATGTTGCTTTTATCTAAGAATTCATGCCTTTTGATGAGAAAGATGATTCGGTTGAGATTGTAGAGGACGAACATAGTTCGACTACTTCCACTGATGAGTTCGTTCCTTTTGGTTTTTACCTAGATGAGACCTCGCAGGATGACACTAACTACACTTCTTCCGATGATGAGTTCGTCCCATTTCACTTTGAAATCAGTAAGACACCCAAGGCCGGACCTAGCCATACTACTTCCACTGACTCGTATGTGCCTTCACACCCTAGGACCACTGAGGACCCTCACCGTGTCGACCCTGATAGGTTTGTATCATCTGAAGACCCCGATGATGACCTGCACCATGTCAGATCTATTCCTCAGCGGTTCCGCAAGAAGGTTCGCTTTCGACCTTATTGACCCTTTATGTTGTATATTCATATTCGTGTCCCTCCGTCTATCTACCGTACCGCTCATCCATTCTCGTGTGTTCCTTGCTTAGGATGTACTTTCTCCTAAGTATGGGAGGGTAGATGAGCCGAGTATTCTTCGTTCCATTTCATCACTCCTGTTGTTGCCTATACTTAGGGCTTCTTTTACCCTAAGTATAGGGGGAGGGGTGCGTACATTCTCTCTGATCTCTTGTTCCATCTTCTAATATCTTTTCTTCTTTCCTTCTTTTCTTCTTTTCCTTTTCAAATTTCTTTTTCTACCGAAAAGGTGCCGCCCCTTGTTGGCAGTCTTCTATACTTAGGGCATACTTTGTCCTAAGTATAGGGGGTATGCACCCCGAGTTCTTCTACTCTTTGATCCTCTCCATTATCTCCTCTTCTTGTCTATACTTAGGGATATGTTACCCTAAGTATAGGGGGAGACAGACTGAGTACAGTCTGTTCATTCTCACCCTTGACCCTCCCTGCTTTGTTTACAGTCTGTTATACTTAGGAGTATTTGATCTTAAGTATAGGGGGACGGTCAACTCCTCATACGTGCATTTCTTCGTTCATTTTTCTTTAGACTTGTCTATACTCAGTACGAGTTATGTCTTCTTTTTTTCTCTCTGATCTATGAGGTCATAGCTCAAGCTAAGTATAGGGGGTCGTATATACTATGTATATACTTTAGCCATAACTCGTACTTTCGTATTTTTATTAATAACTATGGTTATTAATACTGTTTAAAATTCATTAAAAATACTTAATAAAAAGATGTTATTATTCCTTAAATTATTTTTGTATTTACTGATTAATAAATCAACTGAAAATGTTTTTTTGCAAAATGTTTGAAAAATAGTTTGAAAAACTTTTTGTAAAATCTTTTGAAAACTGTTTAGAGAACATTTTATTCAATATTTTCAACCTTTGTAAAAACAATTTGTTTTGAAAATTTTATTCTCTTTATGTGAAATAAAATATTTGAAAAAATGATTTGTAAATGATTTGAAAAATGGTTGCAAAAATATTTTGAAAAACTATATATACTGTTTGAAAAACCTTTGCAAAATGATTTTCAAATGAGTGTACATGTTTGTAAAAAAATATTTTCAAAAATTATTTTGGACTATAGTTTTCGAACATTGTTTGAAAAACCTTTTTAAATAAGCTTGAGGAATATATACTTCTCATCTAAAATTCTATATATAACTATAAAATTGAGCACTTACCCCTTATAAATTCTTAAACTCTAATTCTTATAAGATGTATCCCTGTGTAAATATTTTGACCTAGTTTTTATCCAAAATCTCTTTGTTTTCAAATATCACAAAAATATTTGCAAAATTAAAAAAAAAATCAAAAACATTTGCAAAACTAAAAATCCAAAAACATTTGAAAAACATTTTTGAAAAACAAAAACATGCATATGCATCATCTTTTCAAAAATCCACAAAAAGTTCAAAATCTTTGAAAATTGCATCACAAAAATATTTTATGCATTCTGCATAGCATTTGCATAGCATCGGTATTTTTCTGATTGAGTCTAATAATTGAACAAGTCTAAGTAAAATCCGGAGATTAGAGCTTGGTTGGACCTTAAAATTAACCTAATAATAAGAACCTTAGAGGTGCTGGAATTGAGGTACTTCAGGGCTAGTTGACTTAATTCTTTGAGGATCACGAGACTTGATTCAATGAATTCTTGACTGCCTAAGTAGAGTATTTCGGAGCATACACACGACTCTTGTTGATAATGACCTAACTTGGACACATGCACCTTTCACTTGGCTCAACTCAATTGGAGTAGTGAGGGAATAGATTTGCCGGTATGAGAGGCACACAAGTGGAAACATTTATCCTCCCGTAGGGAGGGAAGTGCACCCAAACCTGTCCGGTGATGATGAATTTTGAAGACAGGAGAGTGTGGGTTGCAATAAAGCTTCAAAAGAGGGATAGTATACTGGCTCAAGAGGAAAAACTCCCCATGTAAATGCTGTTGTATATAGCATTTTAAAAAACTCCAAAAAAATGGACAGGTCTGAAAAAAAATAAAATGTCTGCCGGAGTATGTATATAGTTGTATAGAAAAAAGAAAGCTTGAGCATCAATGTCAAATTATGTGAGCCTGTAGCTGGATGACTCGACTATACTGGTCTTGCATCCTAAGATAGGTAGCTACTCTGGCTACCGTCATTCTTCTCTTCACCCCTTCCTCTTGAGCTGGTTGCCACTTGAACTTAGAAAGGAATACCCCGCTCCTCGAGGAAGGAGTTATTGGATTGGGAAATCACTGGGTTGTCATGCTGGAGAAGTCAGTCTCTTTGTCATTTCAGTTGGGGAGAGCCACCATCACTTACAATGTATGAGTCAGATTCATAGTCGTAAGGGTTTGCGTATGAGTTGAAGTATTCTGACCTGGCTATTGAGGGGACTTGAGCAGAGTTTTGGAATTCTCGAAGGCTGTTAGATTTCAAATCCAATTCCCATTAAGGTTCCGCCTGCACTAGAATTCCAAAGGTTCGACTTAAGCTCCAAACTTTGATTTTGTGAAGACAAGTTTGATAATTAAACTAAATCCAATTTATTTCTTTTTCTTTTCTTTGTTTTTATTTTCTTCACTTATTGCATAAGTGTTTGCTAGGGACTAGCAAAGGCAAGTATAGGGGGATGATGAAGCTCCATTTTATCATCTTTATTCTATCATTTTGGCCTTAAAAACCCTAGTAAATGCGTGTGAATACCTTTAATTCATGCATTTTATCATTCATGCATTTGCGTGTAAACAGTGTATAAAATATGGTTTTTAAAGCCAAAATTATATAATAAAGAAAAGAGAAGAAAAGAAAAAGAATAAATTATTGAAAATATTTTATGACCTGAAATCTCAAGACCTAGGTATCTTGATGACTATGTCGATAAGGAATAAAGTAGGGGAAGATAAGGGCCAAAATGCAATAAAAAGACTTTTTCATTTTCCTTAATTTTTGGGACCTTTTTTTAATTCCAATTATTATACTTCAAATAAAAAACTATGAAAATGAAAGTTGTAGATAATAAAATATAAAAATAAAAAAATTATTTCATACAAAAATATTGTACGGATAAAAAGATATACTATGAATAAGATTCAAAAATCCCAACTTCCCAGACTCATATCTCTCAAATAAAAAATAAAAATATATCAAAATCACTTTAATTGTATATAACTTTTAGTAAGCTATTTAATAAAGGTGGTTTCATATTTTTTGGAGTTACGATTTGAAAGTTAGGTTTTTGACCCCTATTGTATACTTGTAACGATTAAAATATTCATTTTATGTATTATTCATTATTTTTATAATTTTATACTTTTATAATTTTGTAAATAATATTTATAATATATGTACATATTAAAACTGGAATAAAACACTAAAGAAAATACAAAAATAAAATACGCAAAGAAAATACATAGGTCAAATACTTATCTCTACACCTATATAAATAATACACCTATTTATTTAATTGTATATATCATATCAGAAAAATAAAATAAAAATATATTTACATATATAAAATTAATTTATAAATATATAAAATAATAAATTAAATTAATAAAATTAAAAATATAAAATAAAAATAAAACATTAAAAAATATATATAAATATACCTATATATAGCCGTTAAAAAGATAACTTGTAATTAATTACCTCAAAAAATAAATAAAAATCATAATAAAATAATTCAAAAAATAATAAATATTCTTTATTAAATAACCTAAATATGATAAAATCATTTATTATTTTTAAATGAATTTATAAACATTTTTTCCGGGGATTTTATGGATGGTCCATGTGGATCAACCATATCTCCCCCGTTGGTTGACCTCGGTCAACACTCTGACTGAGGATTGTACTGTGTCAGAAACGAGTTTTCTCCTCGATTTCTCCATTTTTTGGAGGACACATCTTGCATCATATTGCGATGCAGTCTTCTTGACTTTTTCTACCCGAGGATCGATGATTCACGCTCAAGCATTGCTTCGGGGATTGGATCCACGATGCGCTCAATATTCTTCGATCTTTGAGCCTCGTCAACCACCTGTACAAAATCCCTCTCCGAGCATCTTTCGAATTTGAACCCCTTTTTCCCTAGTCTAGTGTTCCTCTGAATTGATTTGGATCCATGTGCGTCACAGGAGCAATCCCAGCTACTCGGAGCGTGCCACGGCAAAGGCTTTGGCGGTCTCCACCACCTCCGCCGGCCACCGGTGTCGAGGTCCTACTTCCCTGCCCTCTGACCGGTGAGGTCCGTTTTCTTTATTTTTTTTCTTGTATTTCTAGGGGAGCCTTAGCTATAGGAATCGATCACCACCTTCCTTCTCGACTTTCACCCAATCGATAGCCCTTCGCCACCCCTCGCCGTAGCTTGCTCCGACGAGTTCCTCTTTCACTACCTACGCCTTATTTCACCGACAAGAGGGTCGAGGCACTTTGCCCTCGACCTCCTTAACCCTTCCTTGCAGGTTCTGGACTACACTGAGCCATCTGGAGCCATTTTTACACCTCGTCGGAGGTATTTGGAGGTCCATAGCTCTGCCACCCTTGTTGTCGCGCTACAACACCTCTCCGGCCATTTTGCAGCTTCTGGCATTTAGAGAACACCTGCAGGAGTCGAGTCGGCCTTTTTTGAATCTTTAAGAAGCACCGAAGGCCGTGGATCGAGGTCGGGGAAGGTCGCCTCGCCGGCGGTTCTTCCATGTTCTTCCTCCTAAGCCCTCCGCCATAAGATCGAGGTTGTACCCCAGGTGCTACAACGGTCATTGGATGCGCCAGCTGGCCACCGTCGGATCATCAAGGGGCCATCTAATCCTGGCCGTGGATCGCGAAGCGGCATCGGGCTTCCTCAGCATGCCACATAGCAAGTGATTGCCTAGCAGCCGTCCGATCACCCTTTGCTTGGGTATTTTGCACCTTTATCCAAGCAATTTTAGTATTTATTTAATAGACTATAAACTTTCCTCTACCATTTATTTATATTTGCAATATTTGTGGATTAGCCCCCAGACTTTGCATATTTGCATTTCTGTCCTAGCCACGTCACCACACTTGACGCTTCACGTGAGGTGGCATTTTTGCTGCCAGGTCCTTGGACATTTTGGATATTAGTGTTTAGTCCACAAACCTTTTAATGTAGTTTTAACTTTTTTGGTAAATTTGCAAGTAGGCCCTTGGCTTTTAAAAAAATACATTTCTGCCCCCGCTAGTAGCTCACGTGTCTACACGTGATCTGTGGCATTTTTGTAGATATACCCTCGTAGCTTTGCATATTTATGATTGGTCCTAAATGGTGAATATCCAGTTTATAATTTTCTGTGAAATTTACACCAGGCCCCTACACTTTCAAATATTTACAAAAATACCCCTACTAAGAGTGTAGTTTCTCTTTATTTTTAGTATTTATTTCATGCATCTATAAACCTCTAAAAAATCTAAAAAACAACCATGGATTCCTGAAAAATTGTACTTTAACGCTATATTTTTATTTTGCATTTTTGAAGATTTTTATTATTTATAAAAAATGAAAACTTGTATTTTCATCCCTTTTTGCAAAAGAAAATACATAAAATTATAAAAACATTTTGAAAAATTACCAAAAAAATATATTTTGTGTATTTTTGTATTTTTAACTTTCATACCAAAAATCATTAAAAAAATATAAAAGAAAAATCAAAAAATAGAAAAACTCTAAAAATCTTTATAGAAATTTATAAAATCCTTAGAAAATCTAAAAATTGTGCTTTCTATCTCTGAATTTTCTTTATTTTATTATCTTTATTTTAAACTTAATTTGAAGAAATTTTGATTCTATTTTATATTTTTAATCTCCATTTTAATTTCAGGTATAAATTTAAACCCTGTTTTTGGGCATTGTTGACTTTAAAAATATATAAAAAAATATCCAAAATTCTTAAAAAAACAAAAAAATAGTGAGAAATATATAAAACCCAAAAATATTTATTTCCTTTATTTTTTATTATTTTTACCTATTTTTATATATATTATCTCTCTCTTACTTATGTTATATATAATCTTTTTATAGCTTTATATATATATATATTAAAAGAAAATGAATTAAAAAATATATAAAATATAAAAAGAAAATACAAAATCGGAGAATTAAAAAAGCAAAATACAAAAATTTTAAATAAAAAATTAAATAAAAAATAAAAAACCCACAAAAAATAGCACATATATAGTCAAATACATCACAGTCGCTTTGTGAGCATTTTTGCCCTAATCTATCGTGCTTGTTCCCTGTGTTCGATACTTTACACATACTTGCACCTATACACATCTTTGTTGTAGAGTTATAATAAATTTTATCTCCGTGCACTTGATTTTCATTGTTTGATCATTTGTTGTGGGTTAATTGTTGATTAACTCGGGTTTCGTGAGTGGTCGCCTCAACGACAGTGTGGTCACGCCTTGTGTGGACTACTTTAGACCCTCGCAAGATCCGTGTTATCACTAGGCTTGCTCATATTTCAGCAACTGGGCCCAAGCCCAGCCCGACCCATGATGGGTCGGGCCGGCTCGAGAATCCCGCAAAAGTTGGGCTCGCGAACTCACGGGGGAGCCTGGGGAGGGTCGAGGGTTGCACATCAATGTCAGCTGAATCACTGGAGGGAGGGAGAGGGAGCTCGGGAAGGGAGGGGCAACATCACGAGGGGTTGGAGACCTGGGGTTCTCGAACGGGAGGAGTTGTGGGGAGTATGGCCGAATAGGTTAGGTAGGGTTTTGAAATGAGGGGAGCGAGTCAGGCTGGGCTCATGGGTCGGGCCTTGATTCGGGCCTTAAACCAAACCTGCCCGTGGACTTCGGGTTCGAGCACGCTCAAGCCTGAGCCCAGCCCGATTTGATAAATGGGCCAAAATGGCGGCCCAAGCCCGCCCATTTAGAAAGTGGGCTTGGGCTTGGGTCGGGTTTGAGCGGGCTGGCCCTAGCCCATGATCCACCCTACTTAAGAGATATTGGGACTTTTCACTAAGACGCTTCATGATTCTTTATTATTTGCACGTGCGGTTATAATTTTATAATTACCTATATACCCCTATGCTACTATATTAAATAATAAATCTTAACAAATTCATACTAAATACAATTCTTAATATAAATATGAAATACAAAATGCTTTCAAAGTCCTATTAATATACCATCCAATATAATAATTTTTCAAAAATATATTCACTTTCTATTTCTAATATCTCAAAATAAACTACAAAAATTACATCTAACTTCTAAAATTCAAATATACCCTTAAAATACACAAATATTATATTTCATATATATTATTATATCTAAATAATAAACCAAAAATCAATTAAAAATCATATAAAAACCATAAATAATCTAAAATACATTAAAATTTATAAAAAAAACACAACTACTTACCAAAAAATCTTTAAAATTCCTAGACCCTTTTAAAATGATGTTATTTAATGCTACTTAAATTGTTTCGAAGATGCTCTAATCGCTTATCTTTTTTAATACAAAATAGAATTTTTATTAGTTGTGCTCCTTAGATATTACAATATCACTTACATCATTTTCTTTTTTGCAATATTAGTTATGCCCCCAACTGTTCACACCATTATCATCTGTTCTCTTCTGTTAGCTTGGCCCTCAATGAATAGAACTTACTATGGTTTATTCAAACCATGGTTCCATTAAAAGGGACAAAATTGTCCTTCTCCTTTTCCAAGCTCTCTGTCCCCTCCTCCTCCTCCTCTACACTGACTTCCACCACCACCACCTGAACTTCCTCCTCCACGCAACCCTCCGACCCGACCTCAACCTCCTCTGCCCATCCCACCAACCAGACCTCCTCCTCTGTGCCAATCTCCTCCTCCTTCGCCCAGCCATCCACCCCAACCCCTCCTCCACAACCCTAACCTCCTCCACCTACTCTCCTGACCTCCATCTTCGCCCACACCTCATCTATCTCTCCCAGACCTACAACGTCCACCCCCCAACCTTTGTCGTGCCTCCCCGACCTCTAGCACCATCCCCCCTCCACAGTCCCTCCCCTACCTTCAGTATGTCCTCCCAACTTCGCCACCTCTATCCCCCTCACCCCTCCAACCGATTTCATCCTCTGCCTCCCATCTCCGACCTCTCGGGTCCCCTCCCCTCCAACCAACTTCCTCCTCCGAGGTCTCATGGTCGAGTAAAGATGATCGGAGCTCAAGCAATGGTGAGATCCAAGATAGCCACACTTTCTTGTTGCAAAGCCCCAAGATTCTGCCGAAGCTTCTGGAGAGGTGCCTCCTCCATTGAATAAGAAGACATGAAGAGAAGAGGGTGCATGTGAGGGAAGAAGTGGTCGAAGGGGGAGTGGTAGAGGAGGAGAAGGAGAGGGAGGGGTGGAGGATCAGGAGGTTGGGGAGGAGGGGCGAGAGGGAGGAAGAGGAGGGAGGAAGAGTGGAAGGAAGAAGAAGAAAAGGAGAAGAAAAAAAATATTTCTACCCTTGATTTTTTATTTAATTACCCTTATATCCCCAAAGTTAGCAACCGTTTGGGATGAGGATAGGCGGAAACTAATCTGAGGAGCACAAGTGATCATTGTGGAAGAAGATAGGAAAACGACTGATATTGCAAAAAGGAAATGCTTAACTCATATTGCAATATCTAGGAATGGTATAACTGATAAAAACCAAAAAATATATATTAAATATCTTATTATTTCTTATGATTTTGAAAATAATTAGGAAAGTTTCCTCGAACCCGCCATGAAGCGCCGTTAGTGTATAAAAAGACCAAACTGTAACTAGTTTGTCTAGCTTTTGATTCTAACTCGAAGCCTACCGTTGTTGGTAGCATTTCGTTTAAAATAACAAACATTCCACGAGAATATTTATGGCAACGCGCATCAGCATGGAAATCCATGTTTCCTTTCGCGTCTAATATATTTTAATACTCGTCTCCTTTCTTTTGGCTCGCTATAAAAAAGGTTCGTCTCCTCCAACGCCTTCCATTCCGCAAGTGTCGAGAAGGTTACGTTACGTGGTGCATGCAGCAAAAGGGGCTCGTGGCGGTGGCGATGACCCTCCACTTGGAAGCCTCCTCCTGTGCTGCAGTACAGTTAGAGAGGCTGCACCACCTCGGAAGCGGAGATGATGGTTCGCTTAGGTAGCGTTTGGTTCGCGGGTTACCTGCAGGTTAGGGGAGTTTATCCTCAACCTACATCCCCCTCTCTCCCCGTGGGCCCCACTTTATTCCTTTTTTAAAAAATTAAATAAATCAATTTTACATCATCAATCCTATCAAAAAATAATATATTATACCATCATATCATATAAAAATTATAAACTACTCCACTTCTACTTCCTTTTCCAAACTTCAATACAATCACATCACAATAACTACTAACTTTTTCAAACTCCAATACAATCATATCACCCCAAACCCGCTTCTAACCCACCCCCGGTTTAACCCTCTATCCAAACACCAAAACACAAAAATGGGTTACCCTCTACCAGTTTAACCCGCCTTAACCCGCCAACCAAACGCACCCTTAGTGTTCTCGTCGTCGGCGACTGGGGGAGGAAAGGCTTCTTCGACCAGTCCCTCGTTGCCGCTCAGGTGCATTGCATGCTCCCTTATTTCTCTCTGTTTGTTTTCCACCTGTTTCTTTTGAGAAGCCCACGAGCAAACATGTCTCCACCAGGAGAGCAGATCTTCTTGGGTCACTTAATTTTGATCGAGCGGCTCATACGGTAAAAGCCCACAAAAATCTTGATTTCATGTGAAGCGCTCGATTAAGATCGAGCAGCTCCGAAGGGGGCCGGATTTGCAGCAGTCTCAACAATTTTATATCCGTGCAAATCTTTTACTACTTAAAGTTAACAATGAATGTCATAACCGTTGTAATGGTGCATATAGCAATGCTTGTCTATTGCTATTTTTAATATTTTTGCTAATTGTCACCAATATAATTTACTAATATTACATGTTTTTCTACTAATTTCTCTTTTCCTCCCCATTCTATATCTTTGAAGAGAACCTCCCTTTCCCCAAATGTCATCAGTATAATTTACTAATATCACATGTTTTTCTACTAATTCCTTTTTTCCTCCCCATTCCATCTCTTTGAAGATAACCTCCATTTTTTCTAAGTGGGCGGAAAATAATGGAATTTAATTTCTTTCTCGGTTTACTTAGATTATTATAAATTTACGAACTTTTATCTAATTTTTATCAAGGAAAATAAATCCTGAAAACTTATTGTGTTTGCATCCAATTAAATCCGCTAACAACCATCCAAAATTATCTAACTAAGTTGTCAAGTGGCACATAAAACTATACTTGTGGCGTTACAATTATGTTTCCTCAATAAAAAAATAGCACTAGTTCCCTTCTTAACTTCTACTATATTTGTTATGCCCTTTCTTTTTTTATAATATCAGTTATTACTCTAACTTTTTAGAGGACTCAAAGTTCTACCGTTCCGTTCCGTTAAAGTAAAGTAGGAGCATAACTTATATTACAAAATGACGAAAACTGTGAATTTTGTAAGAAGTCAAAGATACAACCGATATTAAAGGTTAAGAAGGGTTTGTTTTTCAAGAACACCATTACTCAGTGAAACAAAGGCAGGCCGAAGTCTATATAAAGGTGAGCTCCATTTTTTATATTCCTTCCCTTTAGTACATATTATTCATTTCGGTAGCATTTATACCACTGTTAATATTTGTTTGAAATATCCGTATGACATATCACATTTAGGTATTATTCTATTCAAAATTTATACAAATTTGAAGAAATAGAAAACGTGTTTACGTAAACGTTACTACCATATAACAATGGATATGTAATTACACAGGCGGGTCCTTTTTTTAGATTTTGCTGACGATCGCATATTTTAGGAAGAAACTGAAGCAATTAATTACTCGTCGACAAGTTGCATGACTTGGTTGTAATTTTTTGTATTTTTTTATCAAATGAGAAAGTCATAATAGTTTCATATAGATGTGAAGAACTGCGGAGGAACTGAACATAGACTTTGTAATCTCAACGGGTGATAACTTCTACGATAACGGACTTACCGGGATCGAAGACGAAGCCTTCAAAGAGTCCTTCGCCGACATCTACACTGCCCAAAGCCTCCAGAAGCAGTGGTACAGCGGTAAGCTCTCTCAGCCACAGCCATACCTCTTCCTTATTTGTTTCAATCGGCTACTTGTGCATTTGATCTAACTAAATCGCAATGGATATAATTCGGGCTCAGTTCTGGGTAACCACGACTACCGTGGAGACGTGCTAGCTAAGCTGAGTCCTGAGCTCACTCAGATCGACAGTAGGTGGCTGTGCATGAGGTCCTTCATCGTCGATGCAGGTACAAAGTCCATCAGCCTTTCTCATCTTAGAGCTTATAAGCTACTGAATTAGTTCTTCTGCAATTGATAAGTGATGTACATATCTTTCTCTCAATCGACAATCCCTCCTCTCAATCAACATCCCTCTTTCCCTCCTTGAAGATTTTTCTCTCTGGGCTCCTGAATGCTCGTCATCTCGAGGAGTTAACAATTGTCTGTTGTCTGTAACTTGCACCATTCTGTTGCCAAACTTATCAGGTATAGCGCAATTCTTCTTCGTGGACACAACTCCCATGGTACAAAAATACTGGTCCAATCCGGAAGGGCGACACTACGACTGGAGGGGCGTGGAGCCTCGAGAAGACTACATTGCCAATCTCTTACAGGCAAACTTACCAAGTCAAAATTAGTTTCGATCCATTCGCATTTCTCAGCTAATTCAATCTGACCAAATGGATGTGTCTTCCATATGAAGGGCTTGGACTCGCAAAATAGAAGTTCGTTGTTGGGCACCACACTCTGAGAACCGTTGGCGAACATCGCGACACCGAAGAGCTCGTGGAGCTTCTCCTCCCGATTCTAAAGGTAGTCGTTAGTTACCAACTGATGAGCAATACGATGTTAGCATGAGCTTATCCACAATCGGGATCTGTTAATATTGCAGGCCAACAGTGTTGATCTTTACATCAATGGGCATGACCACTGCCTTGGGCATATTAACAGCAACGACGAGTAGGTCCAGTCTTAGGAAACACGACATCGCATTTGAATTAAGACACACGTACGAACAGTAAGTACTGCTATATTTTTGTGCAGGCAAATCCAATTCCTGACAAGCGGGGGAGGATCCAAGGCCTGTACAAGCAGACTTCAGAGAAGCTGAGGTTCTTCTACGACGGTCAGGGATTCATGTCTTTACAGGTATCCATTGCTAAGGTTGCGATTCGATTCTACGATATCGACGGGAATGTCCTGCATAGATGGTGTCCAGAGAAGGGAGGTCTGAGCGAGCAGTACAGTCCTGGAGAATCAGAGCCAGACATATCCAGCGTGTACCATTGTGTTGTAAATTAATGAGACAATTCATGTCAAACATTCACGTTTGGAAATCATGTGCCTTGTGGATCGTTTAGCGAAGGGATCACTGATTCCAACTATTAATTGGACCACTAGAACGGTATAAACAATTCAAATTCAACCATTCTTTTCGTATTTATTTCAATTTACGCAATGAGTTTTGCGCAAACAAATCCCACAGCAAAGCCGTAGTTTCTTGTATGCCACTGTATAGACAGTGCACCTTTCATCAGCATTTTCCTCCGTTAAATGTCATTTTCTCCAAGTGGCAAAGACTATCAGGAGAAGGTCCCTTGACACCTAATTCATAGGTTCGAAGGAGCTTGAAGGCGAGTACTGCAGAAATGGACGAATAATATTAAAGACTAGTTGGGAGAAAATATTATCAAAGTAACCTGATTTTTAGATCCATTTTAAGGAGACGGATTCATATGGACGACCGCATTTGATGTCAGAAAGGGATTTCTTGATGCTGCTCTGGTTATGAAAACAATACCTCACGGGAATGAAGAATATCTATAACCACAAAGCTCAAAAGAAGAATCCTTCTTTAACAACACCTTTCAACTAGGGGTGGGCAAACGATCAGTTAGTGGATTTTGTTTTTTTTTTTGTTTGGATTGAATTTGATTTTGGATTGAATAAAAAATCTGTTCAGCACCCAATCAAATTAGATTCAGTTGACATGTTTGGGTGCGCAGTTTGGATGGATTGGATTGGGTGAAAAACAAATTACAAATGTGACTAATCTTATTAATTAAATGTCAAATAATGATGGGGTCATTGATATATGAAAAAAAGATGCGAGTAAGTGTGAGTCAAATCGATAGAGATGAAGGTTGGAGGACATTCAAATTAATAGAGTTATTGCATTAAGGCTAAGGTATTTTTAGGAATAATTTGAGTCATTAAAGTGGATCGGGATTGAAACACAGTTGCATGGTAATAAAGTAGTCACCGGGTTGTCAAGAAGATAGATAATCTATAGCGTGTGTACTTACTGCCCGTGTTGAGGTCGCCATAGAAAAAGCATCCAAGTACAACATATAATAGCAATTAAAGTAATGCTTGTGAAACAATGTTAATTAACAAGTTGAGAGCTGGGATGTGATGAGTTGAAAATTTTTATCACTATTACTAAATAAATATTGACTGGATTGGTTGGGTCCAAACCTTGGATCACCCAAAATAATAGTTTGAGTTAAGATGGATGGGTTGGACGAAAGATATTAGACCTACAAACCAACTCAATGTCCTTTGAAGGAAAATAGTTTGGATCCAACCACGTTGGACTATGATAGACCCATATAATGTCCATCCCTACTTCCAAAAGCAACGTTTTAATCGGGGCGAGCACCATCGAGTGCGTCCCCCGTTTTTGAGCGTAAAAAAAAAGCAATCGTTTAAAAGAGAGACATGCTGATTCTGCTAGAAAAACATTACAGTTAGGTAAGTTATGGAGACAATTGTGCGTGACATATAAACTCATAAGAAAGCTTTGAATCATCAATTATTCACCGGGCGCATATTCTCTGATGTGTTTTGATGACAGCAGAGATGGCTGTCCCCAGAAGCATAACATTGCATGTTAAAGGGCCAGGGTCTCGTAGAACAAGAACTTTAAATTGACTAGTAAGAAGTTGAGAAGAGGGAAGGGCGCCACCATACCGCTGTTACATATCTTAAATAACAATGCAATGCAGAAAAGTTTTACCAACATTTCCAGTCTGCAAATGCTGAGAGCCAAACTATTGAGCTGGAAGTAGTTAGCTAATTTCTGATCTTCTATTTGAATATTCACAATTCAGATAACACATTTGTGCAAAACTTCACTAGTATCGTCTTTTAAGAGCACACTTACTGACAAATCAGCTGGCCACAAAATGATACCTTGCATCTACATAGCTCTCTACATCCCAGAGAAAAGAGCCAAAGGTAACAGCCTCCATAATAAGCCGTTTTAAGCCTGCAAAACTTATTTTAATGAGCTCATCCTTGGAGGTATCGATCGTACCTTCTGGAGTGATCACAATCTCTGGCCTACCGAACAATGCCTCTGTGTGCTTCTCGATGATACCGAAGGCTTCTTTTGACCTTACTGTTGCATATCTCTGCAGAGTTTCCGCATCAAAGGACATTACATATGTCCTTAAAGGAGTGGGCTTGATACCGAAACCGAACCCTCCAGGACTTCCAGTAGGAAGGGACCAAGAAGAAACATTAGATTTTGAGTCTCCAGCAACCTTGTCAGAAGTCTCAGATTCGTTGGGCATCACTTGTTTAATTGCACTCTCCTCTGCAACAGATCCCCAAGGCAAGGTCCTCATGCTCTTCTCAAGCTGAAAGCGTTGATCAACTCTCTTGAGAAAGTAACCATACATGATAGAAGCCGCATACACCTGTCCAACTCGGAGCTTGCTAATAGGGGTAACTGTCTCGGAGTCGCCCAAACGCTGGCCTAAAATTAGGCGTAAATGGTTCTTGATCATTTCACATGCTTCTGGGGAATGAAGACGTTCAAATTTGTCCTCTTCAAATGACCATCGGTCAAGCTTAATGGAAGGATCAGAGGCTTGTGAAATAGTGGGCACAAGAGGGACATCGGCATCCATGAATTTCTGCACAACAAGAGCATACAGTATCTCCTCCAAAGTCCTCTTTCGTTCATTGGCTTTCAACTCAGAGATCCTCCTAATTTTATAAAAAATTACCAAATGAGCTTGTTTCTTCAAGTTATTCCAATATCTCGAACCCTAAGTAAAACATTAAACAAAAAGGAGTGTGTGTTCACCTGTATAAAACAAGTTCAGTTCCAGCAGTGGTTGAGGACTCATCTTTGTCCTCTGCATCACGGTCCGTTTTCAGCTTCTCTAACTGCTGTTCAACAGCAGCAGGGAGTAGATGAGGGTGACTCCGAAGAATCTCTGATAGAAACTGTCCAATGGGGGATTCCAACTGGAGGGGAGCAATTTTAGATGATGACCCAGATGAATCAACTCCCTCCGACGATGCTTTAACACCAGCGCTCCTCCTCGGCCTCAAAAAAGGCTGCCTTGGCCCATAATTTGTAGAAGGAACATTAAAGGAGTGCTGCAAAAAATACAAAAGGAAGATAAAGATTATAGACAACCCAGATTATATATTATCAAGATAATAGAGTGATACGAGTATTATTCCTTTTTTCCAGGAGCACCCTTCTATTTTAAGACCTTACTACATTGTATCAAGAGGGGAGCATGTATGGTTGTTTCCTTCAATACGAGGACGAAGGAGGATAACATATTACTGCACATTCCTTGTCTTTCTATATATCAATGAAGTATTATTCCCCTCCCCGTCCATCCAGGAAATATAAAACACGATGGTGATACCTGTGCAGAGGATTCTTCATCAATTTGTGCATTCTATTTACAAGATATCTGATGTAACACGATTCATCCTTTCTTTTTCCATCCAAGTTGATGCAGCGTGACCCCAAATTATAGGGTCACATTTATTTTAATTAAATAGTAATCAATTTTATTTACGTTTTTAGCGGTCGTATTGGTCTAATTAAATAATTGAGATCGCCTGTGATCTCAACGTATATTTCGTAGATTTTAATTGTAATTGTTGGTCAATTAATTAATTAGAGTCTAATTAGAGTAATTAGAGGTCAATTAGAATTTGTTAGAGTCCAATTAGGCAAGTTGGTTGTCAATTTTAAATTGTTTACTATTTTTGTAAACCCCTCTCTCCTATATAAAGAGAGGGTAGCCCATTGTTTTTAGGGAGTCAATTATGAAGTGAAATTTGAGTTTATCTCATTTTATCCCCTCCCCTTCTCTCTTCTCCCTCCACGCGATCTCCGCGGTTCTCGTCTCCAAACCCCTCGTTCCGACGAGTTTTCTCTTCTCAACCCTCTCTCTTCTACCAAAAATCCACCAAAATTATATTATTATTTTATTAACGATGCCGCGCGATTCCCGTTTGCATCAATTGGTATCAGAGCATGGCCTACAGATCGTCCTCACGATCTGACGATCCGTACCGGAGTTCGCATCGACATACATCAAGGGACCATCGCTCGACCGACAGAAAACGACGAGCCAACGACGACTACGACAAGGAGATGGAGCGCATGTTACGTGATTTGCAGAACAACTTCCGATCCATGTCATCAATGTTTCGGGACTTCAAGGCCAACCTTGAGGCCTACCGCGACGCCCAAGCAAAGCCGCCATCCGTCGAAACCGCTATCGCGAGTTTGGACGAGGAAAACCTCGCGAACGAAGACAAAACGACGGCTGTTCAGATCGTTTTAGAAGAAAAAAAATGTTGAGACGCCTGCTGTCCAGACTTTTGATGAAGAAATTTTCGCCGTCAACGACAAAACGACCGCTGTCCAGGCCGTTCTAGAAGGAAAAAACGTCGAAGCCCTTGCTGAACAGGTATTTTCAGAACCGCAAAACTCATCGGGATCGACCTACGTCTCATCCCCAGTCTTCGTGCGGACTCCACCAACCACCCTCGCCCCCTCCTACCCCCTCCCGTGCGCACCCAATGCCCCAAACCTTCTCCTGCGCCGCCGCACCTTAACCCCAACACCACCCCTGCTGCAGCCGTCCCCACCCGTAGCACCATTTCCCCCCACCGCACCCCACAACCCCTCCTTCGCCATCATCCCCGCCGGCGTATACCCCCCCTGCGCCTCAAACCGAAACCCAGCGAAGCCCCCCCTTCACCACACCGCGCGTCGCGCGCACCAACCCCGCGTCATCACCACGCCGCCTCGTCCTCGACTGCGCGGCCTCCTTCCTCTTGCCAGCCACCCCCGCGACCGCCACGCGTGCCGCCTTCAGCGTGATCGCCCACGGTCCCGCGCGCGCTGGCCCACGACCACGACCGCCAGACCGCGTCGCCCAGGTCGGCGACGCCCTTGGGTTCAGAAGCCACGCAACCGCCTCTTGTGGATGGAGAGAACCCTAACTATATCTCAAGGAACCGAATCCCTGAGATTTGGGGATTGGAATGTGATTGGGAAAAATTGCAGAAAGAAAATTCCCAAAATCCCTATTTGCATGAAGGCCCAAAACAAAAGAAATGTGAGAAAAATTGAAGGGGTACGAAAATTGCAGTGGTACCCTCCAATTGGAAAAAATTATAACGTAATGTTGAAGATGATCCCATGGGAGGGAATTGAAGCCCCAATTCAAGGATGATTTCTCCAACTATCCAACTACATCACGCAATTCGTCAGGAGCCGAATTTTTTAAAGCGGTGGAGAGTTGATGCAGCGTGACCCCAAATTATAGGGTCACATTTATTTAATTAAATAGTAATCAATTTTATTTACGTTTTTAGCGGTCGTATTGGTCTAATTAAATAATTGAGATCGTCTGTGATCTCAACGTATATTTCGTAGATTTTAATTGTAATTGTTGGTCAATTAATTAATTAGAGTCTAATTAGAGTAATTAGAGGTCAATTAGAATTTGTTAGAGTCCAATTAGGCAAGTTGGTTGTCAATTTTAAATTGTTTACTATTTTTGTAAACCCCTCTCTCCTATATAAAGAGAGGGTAGCCCTTTGTTTTTAGGGAGTCAATTATGAAGTGAAATTTGAGTTTATCTCATTTTATCCCCTCCCCTTCTCTCTTCTCCCTCCACGCGATCTCCGCGGTTCTCTTCTCTAAACCCCTCGTTCCGACGAGTTTTCTCTTCTCAACCCTCTCTCTTCTACCAAAAATCCACCAAAATTATATTATTATTTTATTAACGACGCCGCGTGATTCCCGTTTGCATCACAAGTAAAGACCTGTCTGTAGCAGGAAGGCATACTCGTAACCAAGGCAACTTCTTTAACACAAGCATGAAACCGCAATCTCATTTCTCTTTCTCTTGTTATTTTTCCAAGATTCTGTTGTAGTTGATCAGAAGAAGAAAAATGCATGTTAAGCATGCCAAAAAGAAATGGGCAGGCCCAGAGATGCTCTATATGCAACGAGGACAGAGCACCGTTTTAATGCTCAGGTGAGAAGGGTATGGGGGGCGGTAAGAATTCAATGGAAGTACTACTCCTAGTGAAGATGAAAGGTGATCAGGTCGGTGCACAGCTCGTTTATGTTATGGGAGAAGTCATATATAAATATGGAGGAGTAAGATTCCACGCCCACAGATGGAAAAGCAAAGTTCCACAATGCTACAGCAAAAACTGATGTAAAAGCTCCAACAGCATGGAACCGGGACGTGTCAAACTTGAAGAAGGCAAAATAAAAATTGGCATTTTAATCCCATGTTAAAATATAAGAAGGAATCCAATCACAAACAAGAGATCAATACTATTGTAGTCGTTTCAAATACGCATCCCCTGTATTTCATTATCAGCTCGAAACCCAAAACAAGAGGATAACCCCTACCAATGATTTTAAAAAAATGGGTGATACTGATACCTAAAACCCTTAATCAAAATTAAGGCACCAACTTCAACAATCGTTGTGCCAAAAAAGAAGACAGGTCAAACCCCTAATCTTTAGAACGGAGAATCGGAAAGGGAATACCTTGAGCCCTCGAGCGGAGGACGGGAAGCCCGATCCCAACAGCGAACATTTGGATTGGTGCAACGGGAACGCGGCGGAATTCGCGCGGAAAAGGGAGGGTTTGATTAGGGAAGAAGAGGTGGGCGACGATCCGAGTGCCGCAGCGGCTATGGCTTCCATCAGAGGTAGCTTCGTATGATCCCCGGAGAGGAGAGAGGCGAACAAAAACCCTAGACGGGAATACCTCGTGGCTCTTTCGTTTCGTTTGTGGGGATGGGAAAGACGCGATGGAAAGCTTCCTTTATTTATACTACGGGAATGCCATTTCCACGTTTTTTTAGTTGGGAAATAAACATAAGGGTAAATTGCAAAAGAGGGTCCAAACTATATGTCAATTCTTATTTAGCTGCCTCCTCTTTCAAATATGACAAAGAGGAGTCTGTTCTTATTTTTTTGTCTCGAATACAGGTCTATATAAGCTTCCACAACCTTCTCATATCGATATTTAACCCTAAATTTAAAAGTTGAGGCTCCTCTTTGTCACATTTGAAAGATGCGACCTTTAATTGGGAACTATGCATAGTTGAAGTCCGTTTTTGTAATTTACTAGATTGAGAGCTTAATCCCATTCTCTTGATCTTTTTTTGGGAGGGTAAACAAATAAACTGTCTTAAAATCAACTAGTAGGTAACCCCGTGCAATGCACGGAACTTTATGTTTTATACTGTCATTCTCAATGTGAACAACAAATACAACCCTGCAATAATCAAACAAATGATATTTCTGGATTAAATCATTATAGCATATATTTGAGGACTTAGATGAGTTAATGGACGTATCAAACAAAACATGGATGATTCTTGGGATAAAATCAATCGCTCCTAACCGTTGTTTTACATGGGCCTTAGTTCAATGCTTTGTTGTAGCTGGTCAAGATGAAAATGAAGTATTGTTTGCCACAAATAACCATTTGGGTGAAGTTGCTAGAGATGCTAAAACAACAAAATATCATGTGTATTGCAAAATGTTGATCCTGATTCCTGACAATAGATTCTATTTTAGTAAGGACAGAAAAATGACTTGTCGCTTATCATGACACTTAATTATGAGATTGTTGCTTCGATGCATTGCTTATCTGGGCGTGTCACCTGCTAAAATTTCTGCAGAGGATATTATGATGAATATCGTCCCTGGAGGAGAGAAGACCTTGATCTAGCTCGTAAAAAGGTAGTAACATATACCTGGTCATCATCTATTCGTAGTACCATAACTCCTAATAATTTTTTGTAATAAGCTATGAGGCCTGAAAAGCTTTGCATGTCCTTCAAATTCATGGAGAAAGCCAAGAAAGAATTGAATTTGTTTTATCTTCCATGGTGATGTCCTCCTCACATTTGACATGTCCCACTTGACGTGGGCAATATATAATTCACATTTATAGAACTTGGCATGAAGATTATTAGAAAGTAAAATAATGAAAACTTACTGCACATGTCCTAAATGCAAAAGGAAATATGATTATATGTCAGCACATATTGTGAACAAAATAGTACCACAAATTGAGAAGAGATATTTTGAATAAGTTACTGCAATCCACAAAGTTAATCAAATGGCTAGGAGAATGGAGAGAATGCACATCACTTCGTCCTCCACAGCTTGATGGGCATCTTGGAGAGAAAACACAAGAACTGTGATGGACATCTTAGGAGGGAGATACATCTTCCATTGCCGTATCCCCTTGCGGGCCGCTGTAAATTGCTAGAGGGGAAAGATACATCTTCCATTCTTATAGCACCTCCCGTCGATGCCGTTCAGTGCATGCACGTGAAATTAGCATCTAGCCACCGTCTATTGTATCCGGAGCCATCTCGACCTCCAGTTGCGCTTTCCCGCTAGCCAAGAGACACTCCGCCGCCATACTCATCCACCGTTGCATCCACCATTTCTCTTGTTGAGAGGGGCGGTGGAACAAAAGAAAAAGGATATGAAGTTGGAGTCGTTCCGGATTTGTTGGTACTGACGATTAGGTGGAGCTTCTTCCAGAGGTGGCCATGGGCGATGGTGGACTCCACGATTTATGAGCGGGGCGAGAGGGGGAGCTTATGGAGACGAACAAATTGATGGCATGGTAGGAGGGTGACGTACAACCGCGACGAAGAGGGAAGAGTAAGGAAAAGCAACGTGTGAGTAGCTTGCGGGAAAGAAAACCAACCGAGGATGCCGACAAACACGATCCATATAATCAAGAATATTATAAAATGAAAAAAAATGCAAATCCCATTGCTACAAGGCCGTGAACAGTACCATGTCTACGGCCCTTAATATATAGTAAGATATGCGTTTTGGAGGTTATCCCTACATGCAAACTTGTCCCAATATTGTATCCTTTCCTAGAGATAATACAACAACACACCGACCCTTGAGCTCACTTTGGATGTGGGATATTGTTCTATCCCAAGATATGAAGCTCCCTCAATTTTTAATAGGCCATAAAGCACCATCCAAGATGATGCATGATATATATTACGTAGTATATATTATTTACATGATTTTTTTAAGAGCGCTTGAAGAAAAGATTGTATCCTGTATACCGCTTAATCGACTGTTAATTCTACCTAGTTTGACACTTGAACTCTAAGTAATAGAATTATAGAACCATGCCTCTTCTCTCAGTTGCTTCTCGTATAACTCTCCACTTTATTGAAAAATTAAAATGGATAGTAAATGGGAAGGGGATTAAGAAAGTTGAGAGTTGGTTGATCTTTCATATAGATGACATTGATTAAAGTTGTAGGAGTAGGGCGAGCTACTAAGAGTTGATAACTAAACTATTTTATCTTTTTATTTAGGAAATTTGACATGCTATCACGAGCGAGTTATACGGCATTGAGAGCAACGTCAAAAGACAACTTCCATCTTCATGATCTCTCTTCATTTTAACTACTCCTAATCACCATATAACCACTCCCCTTAGAGTTCACACATAAAATACATCACTTATCGCTTCAAAGGAGAACCCCCAAGGGTGAGCGAACAAAGGGATCACCAATGATGCAGATCTCGGATGCTTTCTTTGGTATTGATAGCTGGCTTAAGGGATGGGTGAGTGAAACTAAAAGAAAACTGTTAGCTTAGTTGATGAGTGAGCGAGCGAGGAGGCAAAACAAAGTTGAGAAGTATGGAACCAAAATAGGCCAAAGAGTCTTACATGCTCCAAAAGAAGGTGCGATGAATTTCCTTTAGATTAGAGGAAAAGAAAAATATATGATCATGAAATGCTCACAAAATATAGGAGGAAGTATTGAGATCACATAAAATTGAAATTTAGGCATTGTTTCTTTGAATTAGACGTTCACTTTAATTAAGCTTTATATGGGAGATCAAGAAGTCTCCATCGTGTCTTCTCTCTTCAAAGTCCTCTGTATTTACTTCTAGTAGTCGAAAGTTATATCAAACTAAATTTATATAAGGTGGAGGATAATTTGGCCGTTGTAATATAAAAAAAGTAAATAAAAAGAAGTTATTTTTACACCGAGAACCCTATAACCTTTTTAAATAGGTCGTAACCTGTATAATATTTGGAATTGCAACGCGGCCCCTCTAATCTGATCAACTCTTACACCAGTACACCACGATGTTCGGTGAGGGGGCATATGTGTTAAATAAAGTAAGGCTACATAAGTTGCGCTGTAATTACAAGGATTATGTAGGGTATGGTATAATAATGGGATAAAAATATTAAAAAACGAGCTAGAAGTTTGGAAAGATATTTCGGCACAGGTGTGTGGACTCAACACGCACATACCGCCGTCCGAAAGGCGAAGGGCTCTCCGGAAATTTCCAGCAAAATTTGACCACAATCCAAAGTTAGACCGTCCAAGCTCCGCTCCTCCACATCAATCCGCAGACGTGGACATCTCCGTCTCCGTCCAATCCGGAAACGCTTCCAGCTTTGCTCAGCCGTCGGATCTCGCTGCATCATTTGCATGCCCGTGGAGGTCCGTTTGTTTCCCCCACCAATATACTAATGCATTAATTACGGTATAAATTCCCATGGATACAGATCAACACACTTTCATTTGGTTGCGGGTTGGATTGGATTGAGTTGGGCTGGGTGAATAGTAATCTGTAGGGAGGGGGTATTCCGTGAATAGTACCCAACTCAATCCTGCAACCAAATGAACTTTTAGGTGCGTTTGGTTGGGGGTTACCCTCCTCTTTGGGTGGGTTACCTCTCAAAACCCATATTTCCAACCCACTAGTGGGGCCCACTCTCTTTCCAACCAAAAAAATATATATTATACCATCATATCATCTAAAAATCATAAAATACTCAACTTCTACTCACTATCCAAACTTCAATATAATCACATCACAACAACCACCCCTTTTTTCAAATTTCAATACTATCATATCATAATAACTACCAATTTTTTCAAATTCTAATACAATCACATCACACAAACCCTCCCAACCCTTAACCCACCAACCAAACACACAAATACAAAATCGGCTTATCCACCCATGGATAACCCACGAACCAAACACACCCTTGGTTGCAGGGTTGGACAGGGTTGGGTTGGACAGGGGTACCCCTGTGAATAGTAAACTGTGAGGAGGAGAACCCTGTTTGGTTGCAGGGCCAACCCGGGTTGGGCCAAGCCAACCCTGCCCAACCCTGCAACCAAACGAGCCCTTACTGATTGCATGGCGGCAAGATCCAGACAACTGACCATGCGTGTCTTAGTTTGTGCTCAAGTCAAATTAAAGGTACAAGCCTTATGGGATTGGTACAGACCACGTATAAGGTTTGAACTTCCAGGATCATATTCATAGGTGGCCAGTCATTGGCTGTCGCGCCCCTTCTCTGAGAAAGAAATTGAAGGTGCGCTAATGAGCATCCACTCCTCTAAAGCACCGGGCCCGGATGGCTTCAATGCGGGGTTTTTCAAAAGGCACTGGGCTTTACTCAAGGCAGACCTCATCCTTGCTTTGCAATATTTGTGGGATGGCGGATCCCACCCCTGTGGATTCAATCATACTTTCCTAACGCTTGTACCTAAGGTGGCAACCCCTGCAAACTTGGGTGACTTTAGGCCGATTGCTTGCTGCAACACGCTCTACAAAATTTTCTCGAAGATCCTGGCCTTGAGACTTGCTCAAGTGGTCCCCGAGTTGATTGCGCCCAACCAAACTGCTTTTATTAAAGGGAGATCTATGGGCGATTGCATCAGGCTTGCTCAAGAAGTGATTCACGGGTTCGGGCGTAGAGCGAGTGCAAACAAGGCTTGTATCAAAATTGATCTTGCAAAAGCCTTCGACTCGGTGGACCACGCTTTCCTTCTTGAAAGCCTGAGGTTGAGAGGATTCGACTCGAAATGGATTGGTTGGATTTCATATTGCATCTCCTCTCCTATGTTCTCGGTCCTTGTGGACGGCTCCCCGCATGGTTTTTTCCCTTCGGGGAGGGGGTTGCGGCAAGGGGACCCCCTTAGCCCTAATCTATTTGCCATTGCCATGGATTCCCTCTCCTCTTTGACTGAACTGGCGGTGCGTGATGGTACCTTCCTTCCCACTCGCATGGGAGGTACAAGGGTACCCTCGCACCTAATCTTCGCGGACGATCTCATTTTCTTCTGCAGAAAGTCAAAGGCCGCTTTGAAGGAAGTTAGACGTATCCTGATGGACTTTGAGGATATGTCTGGCTTAGCGATGAACACGAAGAAAAGCAAACTTATCCTCCCACTCCTCTCTTCTACGGATTTTGGGCTATGCCTTGAAGTGGGCCTGCTAACCCAGCCCCTACCGGCGAAATACTTGGGAATCCCCCTAACCCCTGCAAAAGGAAGAATGGCGGCGGCACAAGCTCTCACGGATAGGGTTAGGACCTTGCTTGGTGGCTGGAGAGCAAGGTCCTTAACCCTCGCCGGCCGCTTACAACTGCTCAATTCTGTGATTTCTGGGGTCTTCCTCCACTGGGCTGCTGGAACACTTCTCCCGATTGGCCTCGCAAAGACGGTGGATGCATTATGTGCTGATTTCCTCTGGGCTTATGGCACTCATCATGTTAAGTGGGAAGTTGTATGCCTTCCCAAGAAGGAAGGGGGCTTGGGACTTCGTTCCCTATGCTCCATACGGGAGGCCATGATTGTTACTTGGTGTGGGAGAATTATGTCTAATGACAATTCAATATGGGCTTCATTCATGAGGGAAAGATACCTAAAGGGTGGCGATCTCATGCACTGCGACAAAGCATCGGGGGACTCCCTTGTTTGGAAAAGCATCCTGGGCGTTAGACACATACTCTCTAACCATGTCGGTGGGAACAGTAATAGCCCTGCCCTTTCCATCGCTAATCGGGGCATCAAGTTCAGGGATGCTTTTGAAAGGGTGAGGAGAAGAGCAGACAATGTCCCATGGGCGCCTATGCTATGGAACTCAAAAGTGGTCCCGAAACATGCTTGCGTACTTTACAGAGCCATTTTGGATCGCCTCCCAACTATGGAAAGACTATCAAAACGCGGCCTGATTGCTGCAGGTGCATGCTATCTCTGCGGGCTTGCTGTGGAGACTTCTTCCCATCTCTTCTTCTCATGCCCCTTTGCGATGGAGGTATGGGCTGGTGTTGCCTCAGCCCAGCAAATACCAATTCCTGCGACACAGAGCCTACACTCGATACTGGAATGCTGCGTAAGGACCCCCTGTCGCAACTTGAAAATGAAGACTGCTGTCGCGCTGGCCGCATCAACCTGGGCTATTTGGGAGGAGCGTAATTCCAGGTGGTCTACTGGGCGTATCACTGCTGCTACTGATACGATAGTGAGAATCACTAGAATGGTGACTGACACTCTTAGCTAATTACACCTGCTTCCTTGTTGTGCTAATTTTTTTTGTCCTGCTTTGGCATAGTTTATCTCTGGCCATAAAGCCAAACTGTGGCTCATCAGCCCTCTGTAACCGCAATACAATTTTTTGAATGCAATATATGAAAACTTACTAAGCAAAAAAAAAAAGTATTCTTTTGTCTCTTGTGATCGGATTGGATCCACATATTCTTGTGGATGGGGATATCGGTGTGCCTGATAAGAAGGCATCCCGAACTGATGCAGATCCAGCCACTAGATAAAGGACACGTGTCCAGTATCACATGCTTCAGCAATATCTGATGCCGATTCTTTGCTCGATTGGATGGGTCCAACCATCTCCGGTGGTGCACAGAAGGGGAGCTTTCCCTCCACAATAATATATGCACCAGATTCATGGAGATGAATTTTGTTATTAGGAGTATTAGAATCCATTAAAATGCTTTTTTTTATTTCTCTAGTTGAAGCGTGGCCGCCATATTATATATTTCTAATATTTTGGTGGGCTTCTGTTTCAATTCACCCAAGTTCTTGTGGTGTAAAAGAAGAGTGGAATTGGTGGAACCAAATGCATGTATACGCTCTCACTTATGTTTCGAAGAGTTAAATCAGAACTCGAATTTCAATAATTTTGTTACATTTAAACTTTGGACATGATGGAAATGTTAATTTATACGATTGATTGAAATCCGGATGTTGAAATTTTGATGAGTCGTTTCAGATTATCAACATGAAAGGCATGTTTGAATTGGCGGAAAATAAATTGGAATACAATCCCAATTGTAAAAAATAGCAATTTCATGGTATTTGACAACAACAAATCTGAATGGAATGGCATTTACTCCAGAAGCGAGATTCCTAAAAAAATGGGGAATATCGATTCAAAGGGAGTTTGGATCCTCTGCTGCAGCAAGATATGCAGCAGAGTCTGATGTAGTCGTTGGAGCCGCTCAATCACGATTGAGTAGTTCCGACAAATTCCTATTTTGTGTGGGTCCGGATCAAGGAAATTTGTGGGAATCGCTCGATCGTGATCGAACAGCTCCAAAGGCTACAGCAGATGCATCTCTTGCTGCAGCAGAGGATCAATCTCCATTTCAAAGGACCCCCTCGTGTATAGGGATTCCGGTTCCGAGTGGAATGTGCGGCTCCAGCCCAATGGTTGTTGCATCTCACATATTTATATATAGAGTTTAATGGGGCTGCCCCCTTGGGGCTCCAGCCCAATGGTTGTTGCATCTCACATATTTATATATAGAGTTTAATGGGGCTGCCTCCTTGGGGCAGCCAACAATGGCTGCTCCACGCCATTTTCGGTGTTTTTTTATTTTTTTTTGAAAAATATCGCCATGTATATTCATCCTTATATTCCTCCTATATGCCATTCAAATTTCGTCAGAAACAGAGACTCCTACGGCCTCCATTGAGATGGTGTCGATTTAAAAAATCCTATTACCGTTAAAAAATGATTGTCTCGATGGAGGTCGTAGGAGTCTCTGTTTCTGACGAAATTTGAACGACATATAGGAGGGATATAGGGATGAATATACATGATGATATTTTTGAAATAAAAAATAAAAAAACGCTGAAAACGACGCCGGGGCACTGATGAAACTCGGTTTCATCATCATAATTTCTCATAATTAACCCCCTTGCTTATGCTGAGTGTCAATAAAACCCAACTAGTATCCTGTAATTATCAGAGTCCCTAATAAATTAACCCCATTGCTTATGCTGAGTGTCAATAAAACCCAGTTAGTATCCTGTAATTATCAAAGTCCCTAATAAATTAAAAACCACAAAAAATGGCAAAACAAAGTCAGTGGTATTTTTAGTCTTGAAAATACTCTTAAAAATATTTCGGGTCTTTGTTTGATCTCATCTTCAGTTTTGGTCAACATGAAACTTGTAGATCTCATCAAGATCTACAACTTTCATGTTTTGTGTTTTCTCAAATTCGGCCAAATCAAGCCTCGAAAATAAAAAATACCTTCTGAATAATCTGATTGGGCCACGTGGCCCATTCTGGGGGCGCCACGTGGCCCGCCTCTCTTGTCTCATCCGCCACCACCCCTGGCCGTTTGATCCCGCTTTGAATCCAACGGCCCCGCTGTGTCCACATCTTCCTAATTTTTCAAACCGTCTGATCTTCCATGCCTCTTGATCATCACCGTATGTTAGCGTTCTCACCAGAGCACGCCATGTGGCGCTTTGAAGACCGCTCGATCGCAACCTCATCTCTTTGATCACTGTCGTCCACTGACGCTTTGATTATCAGCCCTTCGATCATCAAACCTAAGGCCATCACCGTCGTCCGTTCGTGCCGCTCCCTCATCATGACACGTGGCTGCTCTGCAGCCCTTTGATCACTTCGCCCCGGATCTGATCTGAGCCGCTCAATCCGCTCTCTGTTCCTAACCGCTCGATCAGCCCTAACTCCTGATCATCGCCGTCCTTTAGCGCCTCCCGCTCGATCCAACACGTGG
The DNA here is from genome assembly GCA_037367405.1 of Ottelia alismoides. NCBI lineage: Eukaryota > Viridiplantae > Streptophyta > Magnoliopsida > Alismatales > Hydrocharitaceae > Ottelia > Ottelia alismoides. The sequence goes on along the minus strand of JAZKJV010007818.1, from coordinate 232,952 downwards.
CACAATCGATGCCCTTCGTTCGCATCGCCCAGATTAAATCCGCGCCGCTCTTCAGCGCTCAAGTGCCTGCCGTTGGATCTCCAGATCCAACGGCCAAGCCTCATCGTCTACCTCCCGAAGACCCTTTCTCCCAATGACCTCCAGCTCGCGCACACCTCTCCCCCTTCCCATTATCGTCAACTCTTCCGACCTCCTCTTCCTTCGCTAACCACCTCACGACCTTCCCCCATCATCCTTCTCCTCTGCGCATCACTCCACTACCCACGACAACCTTCCAGTCGTCCCACGATCCCCAGACAAACCACGTCCCCACCAATCAGTTCCACCACCGTCAGCTTCAAATACTCCGAACCCCCCTCCGTTCCAAGCCGTCCATCTTTACGCGAGGGTTCTCCCAGCCCTCCTCCGTCTCCCTCTGACAGGGGGAGGCGGAGGATCGAGCGATGATGACGAAATCCTCCGGTGAGACCCTCCGCCACACACTGCGGAGTTGCGGCGCCTAGCGACCGCCCGAGCTGCTCTGAGTCGCTGCCGGAGTTCAGCGACGACCAGGGCTCTTCATCGGAGTCCGCCCCCAAGCTTCGCTCCGCCCCAATCGCCGGTAAGTCTCCCTCTTCTTCTCTTGTATTTTTCTTTAATGTTCCTGTAATTACTTAGGCCTCTTCGGCCACTTTCGACCCCCATAGATCACCTCACGAGCTCCACCACGCAACCCCCTTTCACGCAAGCTAATCCGACAGCCCCCTTCTCCTTCCTCCATACCTTTCCCCAGCCGATCCATCTCCTCCGCCACCCACGGCGGAGGAGCTCCGAGCTCCCCATGTTCTTCGCTCGCCGAGCTCACAGTCCACCCACGCACGCACTTCTTTGTCGCTTCGGCTACACCTTAACGCTGCAGGTCTATATAATCCTCAATGGCCGGAGAGCTCGTCGGACCCAATTTCGTCACCTTCATCCGCGACATCAGCGCTCTGTTCGCCTGAGCTACGACGCCATACATCTGCCCCGAGCTCCCCACTTCATCGACAACCGCTCAGGAGCTTCGGGCGAGCTCCACCATGGCCGAGGAAGACTGGCAGAGCTGGAGCTCCCTTGCCGGAGCTCCAAAATCGCCACCAGTCCTTGGCGAAGGAGGAAGAACAGCGACCGTTGGATGATCCTTTCTCGGCGATCATCCAACGGCCCAGAGGAGGCCACACCATCGATTCCATCTACAGTTGGATCCACACGATCCAACGGTTCTTATACCGCCACGTCGACACTCTAGGATCGCACAACAGCCGCCCGATCATCATGATCGGATGGACTCCAGTTGGCCACGCGTCAGAGCCAGAGCATCCCCAAGCCTAGCGTCCGAGCCTCCAGGCTGGGACGCTCCCGAGCCTCCACAAGCCTGCATCAAGCCTCGAACCTCCCGAGCCTAGCCGAAGCTGACTCCGAGCCTCTGCCGAGCCTGACCTGACTTCCGAGCCTAGATCGCACGTGCCTGGCACGTGCGTATCTGGGCAATTTCCAGAGACACCCCGTCATCTTCTCCAATTTGCAGATAGGTCCCTGGAGCATGTGCAATCCACGTGCATTTGGGTAATTTGCAATTATGCCCTCGCTGGTTTTAATAATTGCAAAAATTGTTGGACATGCGAGCCCACGGCGAGCCATTATGCAATAAATATTATTGCGAATATCATTCCCTGATCTGAAATGAAGAATGAATAATTTGCGTAATAGGTCCCTTAGTACAATTAGGGTTATGTACCATGGCCATCTTGATGATCATACAGCTGTTGATTCAATTATTGAATCATAGAGGCCGGTGCTTAGATGAATATCTAATGAGTTAGACTGAGGACTCGTCAAGCACCGTCAAATGATTGTTAAGAGATGATCTCTAGCCAGAGTAGGAGATGGCAATCCTATCTCAGTTAGGTTGATATCTGACCGACCTCTTGATGCAGGCCCTCTGCATAGGAATAGAGATTCAGAGGTGTCAGATTAGTTAGGTCAAAGAGTTGACTTAACGAGATCGAGATAACCAAAGTCCAATATCATATGTTGTCATGGTATAGGCACACATCCTCTGACCGGAGACAGGTGTGTTACTAATTGTATGAGTATGTACATTTGGCAGACCAATAGGTTGATGACCTAATCAAGGTCTATACACCGGCGCGCTGGTGTGCATATAAGGGCATATGAGTAATACGATCTCTGATAAACGCGGAGATCGAAAGAGTCTAAAATGGTGTCTCACACAAGGCGGAGACAACCGTCGCTGTGGCGGCTCTCAGATGAAATCCGTATTTAATCAACAATTAACCCACACTAAGATCAATGAATTAGAACTAATGCGGAGTTAAAATTTATTTTTAACTCTACATAAAAGATGTATAGGTGCAAGTATGTAGAGAGTTCGAACACAGGGAGCAAGCAGGGTAGTTCAAGCAAAAATGCTAAAGTGTGTGTGTGATGCGTGGAGTGTCTACACTAAGCAAGCAAGCAAATTAAATTTTTGTGGGTTTTTAATTTTTAATTTTTTTATTTAATTTTTAATTTTGTATTTTGATTTTTAATTTTCTGATTTTTATATTTTATATTTTATATTTTTTTTATTTTTTTTCAATATTGGAAAGTAAAGACAATATAATAGAAGGCAAGCTAAACTATTTATAAAAAGATGCAAAAATACTCAAAAATTCAGAAATAAAATGTTTTTGGTCTTTTTAAGATTTTTTACTGTTTTTGTGATTTTTGGGGGTTTTTCAAGGTGTTTTTGATATTTTTTAAATATTGAAATAAAGCAAAACAGTGGAAATAAGGCTGGCTGTGAATAAAATGCAATTTAAAAATAGCAACCAGTAGCTCAAAATTTTCACACTATTTTTCAAATAAAAAGGACAAAATAAGGAACAAACAGGAACTGAGATTTTGCTTTTTGGAGTTTTCTACTATTTTATATATTTTTTTGAAGTTTTTGAGTGTTTTTAAATTTTTAGTGTTTTTCTTTTGAGATTTTTAGTGATTTTTGGATTGACACTAAAATAGAATAAAATAGACACTAGGTATTTTTTTTGGAATTTTTGGAGGTATTTTAATATTTTTTTGGTATTTTCTAAGCTAGACAGTGCACAAAAAGGGAGTTTTTGATTTTTAATAAATATGAAAATAAAGTAAAATCAAAAACTAAAATGGTGGCGTCAAAGTACACATATCCAGATGCTTAAGTCTATTTTTGTGAAATTTTTGGAGTTAAAATGCTAGGTCAAATAATTAGAGCAAACATCCCAACATGAAACAGGCCTGGCAGGGGTATATGTGCAAAATATCAAACGTCCAGGGGCATAAATGCAATTTTCCACAAAAATATACACTGTAGATTCAATTTTCAGCACCAAAATACAATTACAAAAGTCGCCTGGGCCTCTTAGCAATTTTCCCACCAGGGCGCGTGACTTGCACGCGCCTGGCGAGGACTGAAATGTAATTTTTCGAAACCCTGAGGGCCTACTTGCAAAATGACCAAAAAGTTTACACTTAACGCCACAGTTTTGGTACTAAAACGAAATACACAAACGACCGAGGGTATCCTTGCAAAATGCCCACCCCCTCACGTGTACATGTCACGTGAGGTGACGTGGCGAAGGACCTAAGTGCAAATAAACAAAGTCTGGGGGTCTCTATGCAAATATTACAAAACTTTTACACTACAGACAAAAGTTTAAATACTAATAAATAAATACAAAAAGTGCGAGGGTTCATGTGCAAAATACCCTCGCTCGGGCGCTCCGATGACGACACGTGGCTCGAATCCAACGGCTGGTGGCGAAGCGCGATCCAGCGGCTGGGAGCGAGCCACTAATCCACGTGGCAGCTTGGGAACGGCCGATGACGGTTCGCACCGACGTCTGAGATTAGATCTCGTAAAGAGATCCAACGGTGGCTGGGCGTGGCAGATCGGACGGTCGACACGCGATCTGGAGCTGCGGCTCAATCGGACGGTGGAGAAGCGAGGAGGAAGAACAGGGAAGAAGGCCGGCGGAGGCGAACTTCCCCGACTCCGATCTCGCTCCTCAGGCGATGGATGGGCTCCAAAATGGAGCTGCAGGCTCCTGGAAGGTCCGTCTATGGTCTGGATGGCTCAGATTCGCCGGAGGAGCGTCGAGGTGCTGGCGCGAAGGCGGCGGAGCTTAACGCTCCAGGTATCTCCGGCGAGGAATCAAAATGGCCCTCCAGGTGCGTTCTGGGGTCTTTGACCTGCAAAAAGTGGTGAAAAGGCCCAGGGCAAATTGCCTGGGCCTCGCGGAGGTGTGGGGATGTATGCTACGAGGTGGCGGCGAATGGCCGGAGATGCGCTCCGGCCAAAATGGGTGATCGAACGATTCAGATGATGGAACTTCGATTTTTTTGGGGGGATATGGATCCTAAGGCTAGCAGGAGTTAAATGCAAGAAATAAATAAGCGGGGCGAGCCCTCGATGGCCGGAGCCAGAGGGAAAATAGGTACCTCGACCGACGACTTCGCGGGAGGTGGTGGAGGCTCCCTCGACTTCGCGCGCCTTGGCTGAAGGGCTGGCGGTGGAGCTGTCACCTCCACGGAGCTCAGGAGCACGATGGTGGCGCTGAAGGGTGGACCAAGGGGACTCAAATTCGAAATGGAAGAGGGGGAGTTGGTTTTAAGTGGTTTGACCCGAGGTGACAGGGGTCCAAAGACCAAGGGATATCTTGCAAATCTTGGGTCCGACGACCAAGATTAAGCTCGGGCGAGCTAGGTAGATGGTTGGTGGACAATGTTGCAGAAGGATGCAACACGAAAAGATGAAAGAATTGGCCTGGAAAAAGCCAACAAGATGGCTCAAAAACCAAGCCTGACACGGGCTACAGGGGTAGGTCAGACTGTTGACCTTGGTCAACAGTCCTGGCCTCCTGGTTGGTCCACGTGGACCAACCAGGAAAAACCCTGGAAAAACATTTTATTAATTAAATTAAAAATAATAAATGGCCGAATTAATTAAAAGTTATAAAATAAAAAATGCTTAGAATTTTATGTAGTATTTTATTTTGCTTTTTAATTATTTTTAGGAGTTATATTTTTACAAGTTACCTTTTTAACCCTATATAGGTATAATACCTATGTATTTTAGTATTTTATTTTTATTTTGTGTATTTTATTTTTATTATTTTTATTTATGATTTTATAAAATTATAAAATACTTTTATGTATACAAATATATTTTTATTTTATTTTTCTGATATGTTTTGTATATTTAATAGAATACAAGTATGTTTTGTATAGGTATATATATAGGTAATGTACCAATGTGTTGACTATATACAAATATTTTTATTTGTATTTTATTTATGTTTTTCTTCTGATTTAAATACACATAATTATTATAAGTAATATTTACAACATTATAAAAATATAAAATTATAAAAATAATAAATAAATAATAAATTGAATATTTTAATATGTACAAGTATACAATGGGGGTCCAAAACTCAACTTTCAAACCGTAGCTCCGCCAAATGCGAAACCACCACCATTGGAAAGATTATTTTATTCTATATACAATTAAAGGTGAGTTTGATGCATTTGGAGTTGTCGTTTGTGAGATACGGGTCTGGGAAGTTGGGATTTTAGATTCTTATTCAGATCATAACTTTTTGTCTGTACATGATTTTTCTATGAAATCAATTTTGTATTTTTCTTTATAAAATTATCTACAACTTTCATGTACAAAGTTTCTTTATTTGATGTACAAAAAGTGGAACCAAAAATAGGTCCCAAAATGAATAAAGAATGAACAGGAAGTATAGGTATTATATTGTATTTCTGACCTTATCTCCCCCTACTTTATTCCTTGTCGACCTATTCATCAAGATGCCTAGGTCTCGGGGGTTTTGGGTCATAAAATATTTACAATATTTTATTCTTTTTCTTTTCTTTATTTATTCTATAATTTTGGCCTTAATTACAGTAATTTATACACTGTTTAGATGCACATGCATGAATGCTAAGATGCTCTATTTAAGGGTATTTACAGGTATTTGCTAGGGTTTTTGGTGCCAAAATGATAGAATAAAGATGATGAAATGTGGATTCATCATCCCCCTATACTTTACCTTTGCTAGTCCCTAGCAAACACTTATGCAATAAGTGCAAAAAGAAAAACAAAGAAAAGAAAAAGAAGAACTTGGATTTTATCTGATTGTCAAATTTGTCTTCACAAAATCAAAGTTTGGAGCTTAAGTCGGACCTTTGGATTTTTAGTGCGTGCGGAACCTTAGTGAGAACCGTGTTTGAAATCCAACAGTCCTTGAGAATCCCAAAACTCTGTCCAAGTCTCCTCAATAGCCAGGTCAGAAATACTTCAACTCATACGCAAACTCTTACGACTATGAATCTGACTTGTACAGTGTGAGTGATGGTGGCTCTCCCCAACTAGAATGACAAAGAAACTGACTTCTCCAGTACGACAACCCAATGATTCCCCAATCCAGCAACTCCATCCTCGAGGAGCGGGGTATTCCCTTCTAAGTTCAAGTGGCAACCAGCTCAAGAGGAGGGGGTGAAGAGAAGAATGGATGGTAGCCAGTGTAGCTACCTATCCTTGGATGCAAGACCAGTGTAGTCAAGTCATCCTGCTGCAGGCTCACATATTTGGCTTTGGAACTCAAGCTTGCTTATTGACTTTGTACATACTTGCAGGCTTTTTATTTTTGTACATGCCTGAACACTTTTTTTTTAATACTATATACAGCAGCATTTACATAAGGAGTTTTTCCTCTTGAGCCAGTAGACTATCCCTCTTTTGAAGCTTTATCGCAACCCACAGCCTCCTGTCTTTAGACTTCCTAATCACTGGACGGGTTGGGGTGCACTTCCCTCCCTAGAGGAGGACAAGTGTTTCCACTTGTGTGCGTCTCATACCGGCAAATCCAATCCCCTCACCACTCCAACTGAGTTGAGCCATGTGAAAGGTGCAGGTGTCCAAGTTAGGTCATTATCAACAAGAATCGTGCGTGTGCTCCGAAATATTCTACTTAGGCAGTCAAGAATCCATTGAACCAAGTCCCGTGATCCTCAAAGAATTAAGTCAACTAGACCTGAAGTACCTCAAACTCAGTTCCTATAAGGTTCCTGTTATTAGGTAGATTTTAAGGTCCAATCAAGCTCCAATCTTTAGATTTTACTTAGACTTGTTCAACTATCAAACTCAATCCGAAAAATGCGAATGCTATGCAATGCGATGCAGGAAATATTTTTGTGATGCGATTTTCAAAGATTTTGAACTTTTTATGGGTTTTTGAAAATATGATGTATGCATATGCATTTTTTTTGTATTTTTCAAAAAGATTTTTCAAATGTTTTTGGATTTTAATTTTGCAAATGTTTTTGGGAATTTTTGAAAACAAAAAGCTTTTGGCTAAAAACTAGGTGAAAACTATGTACACGGGAGTGCTTCTTCTTATATACAAGAAGTGGATTTTAAGGATTTACAGGGTAAGTAGTCAATTTTATACATATATACATATATAGTGGATTTTGGTGTGATGTGTATATTCCTCAAACTTATTTGAAAACAATTTTACACACAATTTTTGAAAACTATAGTCCAAAATACTTTTTACAAACATTTTACACACATTTGAAAATCATTTTGCAAAGGCTTTCAAAACAGTATATATAGGTTTTTCAAATCATTTTTGCAACCATTTTTCAAACCATTTGCAAATCACTTTTCAAACATTTTATTTCACACAAAGAAAAGAAATTTTACAAACCACACATTTTTACACAGGTTGAAAACACGAAACAAAATATTTTCAAAATAGTTTTCAATAGATGTTCACAAAGATTTTCAAACTATTTTTCAAACATTTTGCAAAAAAAAAACATTTTCACCTGATTTATTAATCAGTAAATACAAAAAGAATTTGAGGAATAATCACATCTTTTTATTAAGGATTTTAATGGTTTTTAAAGAATTGTTAGCCATATTATTAAGAAAATATGAAAGTACGAGTTATGGCTAAAGTATATACGCAGTATATACGACCCCCCTATACTTAGCTTGAGCTATGTCCTCATAGATCGGAGAGAAAAGAGAAGACATAACTCGTACTAAGTATAGGCAAGTCTAAAGAATAAAGAAATAAATGAATGGATCAATAAATGAGAAGTTGACCGTCCCCCCTATACTTAGGATCAAATAATCCTAAGTATAGCAGACTATACACAACGCAGGGAGGGTCAAGGGTGGGAATGAACAGATCGTACTCAGATTGTCTCCCCCTATACTTAGGGTAGGATATCCCTAAGTATAGACAAGAAGAGGAGACAATGGAGAGGATCGAGAGGAATAGAATAACTCGGGGTGCACACCCCCCTATACTTAGGACAAAGTACGTCCTAAGTATGGAAAACTATCTACAAGGGCGGCACCTTTTTGATAGATACAGAAAATAGAAAAGGAAAAGAAGAAAAGAAGAAAATAAGAAAATAAATCAACAGAAAACAGAGTGATATAAACAGATGGATCTGTACAGCGAAAGCTAGAATTTGATCACCATGTATGAGATGTAGATGATGAGAGTCAAAGGACACATCTCATACCAGAAGAATGGGGGCAACGTCAATGGTCGGTGGATCATGATCAAGATATAGTTTCAGGCGTTGACCATTGACGCGGAAGGTAGAAGAAGATGACGGTTCGGATATGTCGATGCTGCCATTGTCATGTACCTTCCTGACCACATACGGTCCTTTCCACTTGCTCTGCAACTTTCCTGGGAATAATTTCAGCCTGGAATCAAACAACCATACTCTCTGATCTGGCTCAAACTGTTTATGGCTGATATGCGAATCATGCCATGTCTTTACTTTTTCTTTGTACTGTAGGCTGTTGGAGAAGGTTGTATCTCTCAATTCTTCCAGGGCTGCCAATTCTGCTCTTCTCTGTTCTCCTATACTCTCGGGATCTAGAAGCAACTCTGTAACTGCCCAAAAAGATTTGTGCTTGATTTCTACTGGCAAATGGCACGGCTTGCCATAGACGAGACGAAAGGGAGATGTTCCCAATGGATTCTTGAAAGAGGTCCGATAAGCCCACAAGACCGAGTCCAAAAGCTGTGACCAATCCTTTCGGTCTGGGCGGACAACTTTCTGCAAGATAGTCTTTATCTCCCTGTTCGATACTTCGGCAAGACCATTAGTCTGAGGGTGATAAGGAGTGGCAACCCGATGGTCAATGCCGAACTCGTCTGCAAGGGCCCTGACTTTGTCATTGATGAAGTGAGACCCCCCGTCTGAAATCAAGACTCTAGGTACTCCGAACCGTGAAATGATATTTCTCCTCAAAAATTTGTAAACGGTTTTAGCATCTGCGGCTCGGGCGGGGATAGCCTCAACCCATCGGCTGACATAATCTACAACGAGCAAAATATGCTCGAATCCCTGACTCTTAGGAAATGGGCCCATGAAATCAATCCCCCATGCATCAAAAACCTCACAGAAGTGAATGGGTTGCATGGGCATCATGTCTCTCTGTCCGCAGGTTCCCATTTTCTGACAGTCAGTATATCTCTTCACGAACTCATCAGAATCCTTGAAGAGAGTAGGCCACCACAGGCCGGATTGAAGCACCTTTTGTGCTGTTCTTTTTCCAGAATGATGTCCTCCTGCCTCAAGCTTGTGGCAATATGTGAGGACGCTATGCTGCTCTTCTTGAGGAATGCACCTCCTCCAGATACTATCCCCTCCTTCATGATAAAGGACGGGATCCTCCCAATGGTAAAACTTGGCCTTAGCTAGGAAGGTCTCAAGTTTCTGCCTGGGCCAACCCTGAGGGACTGTCTTGGCAACAAGATAGTTTACAAAGTCAGCATACCACGGGAGTGAGGTGACAGCCAAGATCGCCTCATCTGGAAAAGTCTCAGTGATAGGTGCGCTGGGCTCAGATTCCTCAAGATTCTCCAATCTGGAGAGATGATCCGCCACCACATTCTTGACTCCAGGCTTGTCCTTAATTTCAATATCAAATTCCTGGAGTAGAAGGATCCATCTGGTGAGACGTGCTTTGGCATCCTTCTTAGCCATTAAGTACCGGATGGCGGTATGATCAGTATAAATGGTAACTCTAGATCCGAGAATATATGATCGATACTTATCAAGAGCGAAGACTACGGCCAGCATCTCTTTCTCAGTCACAGTGTAATTCCGCTGCGCGGCATCCAAAGTCCGGCTGGCGTAGTGAATGGCGAACGGTAAACCATCCCTCCTCTGTCCAAGCACAGCCCCAACGGCAAAATCTGAAGCATCCGTCATGATCTCGAATGGGAGAGACCAATCGGGCGGCTGAAGGACAGGAGCTGAGACAACCATATTCTTGAGAGTCTCAAATGATTCAAGACACTTATCATTAACAATAAACTCGGTGTCTTTGGTGAGCAAGTCAGTAAGCGGTCGGGCAATTCGACTGAAGTCCTGAATGAACCGTCGGTAGAAACCGACATGCCCCAGAAAAGACCGTAACTGACACAAATTGGACGGCGGGTTGAGTTTTCTGATGATATCCACCTTAGCCGGATCGACCTCCATACCCCTGTTGGAGACGATATGACCAAGGACCGTTCCCTGAGTCATCATGAAATGACTCTTCTCCCAGGATAAGACAAGATTGACCTCAATGCAGCGCTTCAGCACACGGTCTAGGCAGTCAAGACAAGCGTCGGACCCGTCGCCATAGACCGAGAAGTCATCCATGAAGACCTCTAAACAGTCACCCACCATGTCCGAGAAAATGGACAACATGCACCTTTGGAATGTCGCCGGAGCGTTACATAGACCAAAGGGCATCCGTCTGAAAGCATAAGTCCCAAACGGACAGGTGAATGTCGTTTTCTCCTGGTCTTCGGGCATAATGGCCACTTGATTATATCCAGAGTACCCATCAAGAAAGCAGTAATGACTCTTCCCGGCTAACCGCTCGATAATCTGATCAATGAAGGGAAGCGGGAAGTGATCCTTCTTGGTGGCCTCATTCAATCGTCTGTAGTCCACACAAACCCTCCAAGAAGTTGGTACTCTGGTAGCGATCTCCTCTCCAGACTCATTGACAACTGTAGTGATACCCGTCTTCTTGGGTACCACATGTAACGGACTTACCCATTTGGAGTCGGAGATGGGATAGATGAAATCGGCGCTCCACCACTTGGAAATTTCTTTCATGACTACATCTCGAAGATTCGGGTTCAGCCGTCGTTGGAACTCACGCGACGGCTTAGAGTTATCTTCAAGATAGATATGGTGGGAGCAAAGATTAGGGCTCAGCCCTTGGAGATCAGCTATACTCCAACCGATTGCCTTGCGGTTTCTTTCAAGAACCTCCATCAGACGAGATTCTTGTTCTCCAGTCAAATCTGCTGAGATAATGACTGGGTGCATTTCTGGCTCTCCAGCAAGGAATCTGTACTTCATTGACTGCGGCAGAGGTTTTCGTTCTGGACAACTGGGAGGTGGCAGATCTGGTTTCTGATATGTCTGTGTAAATGCTACCAGGTCTGCATGGGAGAACTCTCGCTCTGCATGAATCGCTGACGAAGGGCGGCCTGATGTATCATCAATAAACTGCACTGGCTCGCATTCTGTCATGGTTGTTGGCTCAGTAGGAATCAGACAAGGTAAGTAGTCCTCAAAGTCATCCCAGTCTATGTCTGAATCCGAGGGATCAGAAGACGATGAGCAAGATTGAAATTCCTCAGCACCACTCATCACAACACTGTCAGCCTCAGAGATATCCTCATCCAGGGATGTGCTCTCCCGGCTCTCGACCGCCATGAGCTTGAGGTACAGTGAATCTGTAGGCAAGGCGAGGGTCGGTGCTACGGGGTCTTTCCAGTTGGATTCATCATCAGTCATCTCGAAATCACAAACCTGGTGGATGTCTAGCTCCTCCTCTGTCATCTGCTCGGCTTCGCTGGAATGTTCTGAGCATTCTGCCTCTCTGGCCCTGATCTCTTCGATCGTCTCTATTTGTATGGTTTCGCCCTCTACGCGAAAACATACCTTCCCGCTATCGTGGTCGGTCACCGCCTTGGCTGTGGCCAAGAATGGACGTCCAAGAATGATGGGGGCATCAGTTACCGACTCAGGGATCTCCATGTCCAACACAACGAAGTCCACGGGGAATTTCAGACCCTGAATGGTAACGACCACGTCTTTCAATAACCCCTTCGGCCTCTTAATCGACCTATCAGCAAACTGAAGGACGGTTCTGCTTCGAAGAAGAGGACCAAACTCGAATTGCTTGAGTAAGGCTGCCGGAGGAAGGTTAATTGAAGAGCCGTTGTCTAATAGAGTACGATCAAACTGTTGCTCCTGAATCTCGCATCTGACATAGGGAGCTCCTGCGTCTGGTCGCTTGGCTGGCAATGTGTTTTGAATGGCGCAGCAAGTGTTATGAGTGAGCATATGGATTTGATCTCTGTGCCTCTTCTTCCTTCGGACAGTAGTTGTTTCTTTCAAATTCTTCTTGAAGAAGGGGATATGCTCAAATGCTTCCCGTAGAGTCAGCTGAATGTGAAATCTGTCAATCATTTCGTTGCCAAACTCTACCTGCTGATTCTTTTTTGGATTTTCTTTTTTAGACCCCTTCGCTCGGCGGAGTGCTTCGGGAAAGGGGATGGTAGGGGCCTCCTCAGATGGAGGACTAGGAATCGGTCCCTGAGCCTGTGAAGACGGAGAATCCATACAATAATCATCATTCAACACATATGGATCCACAATTTGAACAGAAACCTTTCCTTTATTCATATTTTTGTTTTTGTTTTTCTTCCCACAGTCTCTAGATACAAAATGTGGTAACATCACTGTTGATGGCTCGACAAAAGTAGATGTGGTGGCCTCAGCACCACCACTAGCACCTGTCTTCGCGGCATCAGCACCGCGCTCTGGTTCATCATCCAAAATGGTGGCTTCAGCACCACCGTCTGCATCTGACATCACAACGGCATCAGCACCGTCGTCCTGGTCTCCATCATTGGTGGTATCAGCACCACCGTCTTCAACATCATTATTAGCGGCATCAGCACCGCTAGTCTGCTCCTCTGGCGCTCCTGATTCTGCATCTGGCTGTCGCTCAGAAGAGGCGCCGCCGGCTGGCATCCTACCGCTCCTAGTAGTAACAAAATCAGCATCATAATAGGAATAAGACATGTCACTCAAATAATCACTAGGAGAGGTATCCTCTGTGGACTCTACCTGCTCAGATTTTCTTTTTAAATTATTAGGGTTAGGTTCGATCTGAGCTGGTATGGCGGCCTTGCCTTTGATGAAATCCCGCATCTCCTGCCGGAACTCATCCATTTCTTGCCTGAAAGATGCTCGCTGTTCAGATAGCAAGCGGGCAAGATCATCAAGAGCAGGGTTCTCGAAGGCTGGACCCTGAGAACCGGACGTCTGTCCCTGCTGGAAATGGGGCTGCTGCTGCTGGTGTTGTTGCTGAAACTGGGGGGAAGGCTGGTGATAAGACTACTGAGGCGGCTGACGCTGCCTCCACTGTTGTCCCTGATAGGCGGGACGAGGACCACTCTGGTATTGTTGTGGCTGGGCATAATGGGGCTGCTGGTTGTACTGCTGTGGCTGGCTGTTCTGCTGTCCCTGAGCAGGAGGATGTTGTTGGGATGAGGATCCACCATTGCCCCAACGGAATCCAGGGTGATCCCTACGAATTGCGGGCTGAGGGTATCGGTCATACCAGATCCCATTGACTTCCATCAATGGTTCCTGCTCAAAGGAGGATGGAGGGAGAACTGCCAGTGGCTGCTCCGGCTGATACACCACCATCTGCGTCTCCTGAGATGGCGGTTGCTCTGGATGGTACTGCAGCAATGGAACCGGCTCCGCCTGGATATGGTTCACCTGGCGGTATGAGGTAGAGGCCTGGTTGGGATTGCTGCTGCTGGGCGCAACCTGTGACCTGGGAGGCTGTTGGGAATGGGCTTGTGCCTCCTGAGTACAGAGAATTTGAGTCTTTAGGTCACTCATTGTTTTGGTGAGAAGGTCCATCTGGGCTAGACCTTGGTTCTGTTTCTTTTCGAGGATCTCCATGCGGTCCAGCTTTTCACTGATAATGCCCATGTCGGCTGCTGCTGACTCGGCTTGTGCTGCGGCTACCGATGTTGTGCTGGGACCGGCATCGATGCGGGCGATCCTCTGAAATGACCCTGCTCCTTGCGGGGGCTTCTGCTGATTGTAGACTCTGGCCTGGGTCATCACTGTGGAGTTCTCTGCCATACCTTCGTAGATGGCCCAGACGTCGTCTTCTCCCTTGGAGAAATATGATCCACCGCAAGAGGCGTTCACAAGCCCCTGCAGCTCCGGTGTCAGCCCACAGAAGAAACTCTGCACCAGGTGGGGCTTGGAGATATCGTGATGTGGACACCGGTCTATGAGCTCTCTGAATCGATCCCATGCTTCATGGAACTGTTCATTTGGGATCATGACGAAGTTGCTGATCATGGCTCGAGCTGCGTTGGTCCGGCCGAGGGGATAGTATTTCTTCAAATATACGGACCGGAGATCTGCCCAAGTATCGACGAATCGCCCTAGATGCTTGAGCCAATATGCGGCTCGATCAACCAATGAGAACGGGAAGGCGATCATCCTGATAGTGTCCTCGGTCAACAACCGATCGTGGATAGTGCTGCATATCATTTCGAACTCTTGGAGATGGAGGTGCGGCTCTTCGGTCGGCAGCCCATGGAACTTGGGAAGAAGCTGGATCGTGTGGTGCCGAAGCTCGAAGTCTCCGTGGATTGGCGGGAGTCTGATCCACCGGTGAGTGAGGGACGAAGCTGGGTTGTGCAGTTCCCTCATGATGGTCTGTGGCGGTCGCTCACCGTCTGGATCGCCTCCTCCTGCATCAGGTCCTCCTCCTTCTCCGCCACCGCCTCCTCCAGGTCGGTTCTCTCTCAGCTGTGCGATCTCTCTCATAAGGTCACCCATGAAAGTGCCCTGGTCTCGGATCTGCCTCTGCATAGTCTCCAGGGACGCTAGCAAGGAATTGTTGATGGCCACTTGGTCAATAATGAACGGAGGATGGTCGTGGTCATCTGGGTGCTCGCCTCTGTCTGCCATTGCTTGATTCTCTGAAAATGCAAAAGAGGCCATTTCAGGTGCTGTTGAATGAGCGGAATTCTGTGATTCACTGAACTCTGAAATGATTGGACTGAGGGACGGAGAATGGGAAGGGTGGTCGAGGGGGAACAGGGTGGATGTGAACTCGGGCTCGGAGAGCGGACTCTCCGAGTTATTCCTAGATGAATAAGGAGGAGTGCTGGATAGCGGTGCCGACAAGGTCGGCCTAAGAGATCTCCGTCCCATCATCTTGATTATTCGGGAAGAGCAGGATAAATGCAAGAGAAGAAGAAGATGAGATGCAACAAAATTGTGCACAATTGTGCGGTGTTTTTGATCTTGACCTAAATGAATCTAACAATCAAACGCAAAGCAAGGGTAAGTTCACCAACTCAACTCGTGAAGCCGTGAAGGTTCGGCTTTTATCTTGTCAGTTTTAGCTTGTTTTCAGGTATTTATCTTTTCACGAGTCCTTAGAGCGCTACGCCTATAGGAGCGAGAGTACTGCCAGGAAAGTGTCCCCGTACTTGTCCTCCTCCTGTGTAACCTGTAACTTGCGCTTTTTGAGGTCCTTGTAACCCTTCCTGGATCCCTACTCAGCCAAAGAAAAAGAGGGAGGAAGCCGATAGGCGAAACCGATACTTCGGACCTCGCTCGCAACGGAATCACCCGTGAGCGTACAAGGTCCTACTCGGACGCAGCCGGTGAGACAGACACACCCGTGAAGGCGTGGCCTAGGCTCGGTACTTCGGACAAGGTCGATACTCTCACAATAGAGAGTCACCAATGGCGACCAAGCCCTACTCGACTACGTACGATAGTAGCGCCAATACTTCGGAAATCCAGGCGATACACAAGGCAGCCACAAGTTGGGTTTTTGGCTCTAATCCTTACGAAGCGCTCACCTCACTTGGAAGGAAACCTTCCTATGCAACCTGAAGACAAGTGAGGGTGTTACTCTCCCCAAGCAATGAATCCAATTACCGATTTTATTTTTGGTCAAGTTTTCTTTAGCAGTCCCTTTTTTAATTTTTTTGGTGTTATCGCTTCTTTTGAGTCAATTCAAACAAGCGCCTAACGGTTTTTGTATTTTTCCTTTATCCTACTTTGTTCCAAAAACAGAGGGAGAATAGAGTCGGAAAAGCCGTGCAAGTCGACACCAAGGTGGAAATCTCACCTTTGTGCCTAGATGATGCGTGCAAAGTAAGAGGACTTACAGCGAATCCCAGCTCTCTCCATGCGGGATGCAAAGCAGAGTTTTTAAACCTATGCTATATGGCGATATGCAAGCGGAAATCGTCCTAGAACAGGCAGCTGCTAGCGTGAAGAACCACAAGCTAACTAATAACTCCTAACCCGAGTGTCCGGTCTAGGCTCACCCCTCCTATGCCCAACACATTTGGGGTAGGAGAAAGCGCTTGTTCGGGTGTGAGCTCGCGGCGCGTGGATTTGGAAGCTACTAGCTAACTGTTTAATTAGTCTAAGTCCAAATACGAATCTATAGGAGCATGCAAATATAATTAGGTGTTTGGACCTATTCTAATCGAGTCAAGCAGACCTAGAACTAAGAGCTCAATCCACAAAAGAAAGTGAAAAATGAAAACAAAACCGGAAAATGACAGCGATAAAAACGCGATAAAAATCCGCGGTGAGCCCCCGGGTGAACAAACACCCGGAAATTAGGCCCGAATGTCTAAGTGTCCAAGTCCAAGTGTACCTGTATTATTACAAATTAAATGAATCACTCTCTCACCAAAAATAATTGAAAACTAATCTAATCACTCTCTCTCTCACTCCTTGCTCTCTCCTGCCGGCTTGGCTAAGAATAGCCGGCTCCGCTTCCCAAGGATGCGTCGGATCACCTAGGCGATCCGCCTCGCTCCGCGGTCCCTCGCAAGCAGACAAAGAAGAGTGGTCAGATAGCTCAACAAGATATATCAAAATGTAAGAGATGGAAAATGATGCTATGGTAAACAATCACACAATCAAACAAATATATCAAAAATGTGAACTACTCGCTGTTGCTCCCCGGCAACGGCGCCATTTGATAAACGCGGAGATCGAAAGAGTCTAAAATGGTGTCTCACACAAGGCGGAGACAACCGTCGCTGTGGCGGCTCTCAGATGAAATCCGTATTTAATCAACAATTAACCCACACTAAGATCAATGAATTAGAACTAATGCGGAGTTAAAATTTATTTTTAACTCTACATAAAAGATGTATAGGTGCAAGTATGTAGAGAGTTCGAACACAGGGAGCAAGCAGGGTAGTTCAAGCAAAAATGCTAAAGTGTGTGTGTGATGCGTGGAGTGTCTACACTAAGCAAGCAAGCAAATTAAATTTTTGTGGGTTTTTAATTTTTAATTTTTTTATTTAATTTTTAATTTTTTATTTTGATTTTTAATTTTCTGATTTTTATATTTTATATTTTATATTTTTTTTTATTTTTTTTTCAATATTGGAAAGTAAAGACAATATAATAGAAGGCAAGCTAAACTATTTATAAAAAGATGCAAAAATACTCAAAAATTCAGAAATAAAATGTTTTTGGTCTTTTTAAGATTTTTTACTGTTTTTGTGATTTTTGGGGGTTTTTCAAGGTGTTTTTGATATTTTTTAAATATTGAAATAAAGCAAAACAGTGGAAATAAGGCTGGCTGTGAATAAAATGCAATTTAAAAATAGCAACCAGTAGCTCAAAATTTTCACACTATTTTTCAAATAAAAAGGACAAAATAAGGAACAAACAGAAACTGAGATTTTGCTTTTTGGAGTTTTCTACTATTTTATATATTTTTTTGAAGTTTTTGAGTGTTTTTAAATTTTTAGTGTTTTTCTTTTGAGATTTTTAGTGATTTTTGGACTGACACTAAAATAGAATAAAATAGACACTAGGTAATTTTTTTGGAATTTTTGGAGGTATTTTAATATTTTTTTGGTATTTTCTAAGCTAGACAGTGCACAAAAAGGGAGTTTTTGATTTTTAATAAATATGAAAATAAAGTAAAATCAAAAACTAAAATGGTGGCGTCAAAGTACACATATCCAGATGCTTAAGTCTATTTTTGTGAAATTTTTGGAGTTAAAATGCTAGGTCAAATAATTAGAGCAAACATCCCAACATGAAACAGGCCTGGCAGGGGTATATGTGCAAAATATCAAACGTCCAGGGGCATAAATGCAATTTTCCACAAAAATATACACTGTAGATTCAATTTTCATCACCAAAATACAATTACAAAAGTCGCCTGGGCCTCTTAGCAATTTTCCCACCAGGGCGCGTGACTTGCACGCGCCTGGCGAGGACTGAAATGTAATTTTTCGAAACCCTGAGGGCCTACTTGCAAAATGACCAAAAAGTTTACACTTAACGCCACAGTTTTGGTACTAAAACGAAATACACAAACGACCGAGGGTATCCTTGCAAAATGCCCACCCCCTCACGTGTACATGTCACGTGAGGTGACGTGGCGAAGGACCTAAGTGCAAATAAACAAAGTCTGGGGGTCTCTATGCAAATATTACAAAACTTTTACACTACAGACAAAAGTTTAAATACTAATAAATAAATACAAAAAGTGCGAGGGTTCATGTGCAAAATACCCTCGCTCGGGCGCTCCGATGACGACACGTGGCTCGAATCCAACGGCTGGTGGCGAAGCGCGATCCAGCGGCTGGGAGCGAGCCACTAATCCACGTGGCAGCTTGGGAACGGCCGATGACGGTTCGCACCGACGTCTGAGATTAGATCTCGTAAAGAGATCCAACGGTGGCTGGGCGTGGTAGATCGGACGGTCGACACGCGATCTGGAGCTGCGGCTCAATCGGACGGTGGAGAAGCGAGGAGGAAGAACAGGGAAGAAGGCCGGCGGAGGCGAACTTCCCCGACTCCGATCTCGCTCCTCAGGCGATGGATGGGCTCCAAAATGGAGCTGCAGGCTCCTGGAAGGTCCGTCTATGGACTGGATGGCTCAGATTCACCGGAGGAGCGTCGAGGTGCTGGCGCGAAGGCGGCGGAGCTTAACGCTCCAGGTATCTCCGGCGAGGAATCAAAATGGCCCTCCAGGTGCGTTCTGGGGTCTTTGACCTGCAAAAAGTGGTGAAAAGGCCCAGGGCAAATTGCCTGGGCCTCGCGGAGGTGTGGGGATGTATGCTACGAGGTGGCGGCGAATGGCCGGAGATGCGCTCCGGCCAAAATGGGTGATCGAACGATTCAGATGATGGAACTTCGATTTTTTTGGGGGGATATGGATCCTAAGGCTAGCAGGAGTTAAATGCAAGAAATAAATAAGCGGGGCGAGCCCTCGATGGCCGGAGCCAGAGGGAAAATAGGTACCTCGACCGGCGACTTCGCGGGAGGTGGTGGAGGCTCCCTCGACTTCGCGCGCCTTGGCTGAAGGGCTGGCGGTGGAGCTGTCACCTCCACGGAGCTCAGGAGCACGATGGTGGCGCTGAAGGGTGGACCAAGGGGACTCAAATTCGAAATGGAAGAGGGGGAGTTGGTTTTAAGTGGTTTGACCCGAGGTGACAGGGGTCCAAAGACCAAGGGATATCTTGCAAATCTTGGGTCCGACGACCAAGATTAAGCTCGGGCGAGCTAGGTAGATGGTTGGTGGACAATGTTGCAGAAGGATGCAACACGAAAAGATGAAAGAATTGGCCTGGAAAAAGCCAACAAGATGGCTCAAAAACCAAGCCTGACACGGGCTACAGGGGTAGGTCAGACTGTTGACCTTGGTCAACAGTCCTGGCCTCCTGGTTGGTCCACGTGGACCAACCAGGAAAAACCCTGGAAAAACATTTTATTAATTAAATTAAAAATAATAAATGGCCGAATTAATTAAAAGTTATAAAATAAAAAATGCTTAGAATTTTATGTAGTATTTTATTTTGCTTTTTAATTATTTTTAGGAGTTATATTTTTACAAGTTACCTTTTTAACCCTATATAGGTATAATACCTATGTATTTTAGTATTTTATTTTTATTTTGTGTATTTTATTTTTATTATTTTTATTTATGATTTTATAAAATTATAAAATACTTTTATGTATACAAATATATTTTTATTTTATTTTTCTGATATGTTTTGTATATTTAATAGAATACAAGTATGTTTTGTATCGGTATATATATAGGTAATGTACCAATGTGTTGACTATATACAAATATTTTTATTTGTATTTTATTTATGTTTTTCTTCTGATTTAAATACACATAATTATTATAAGTAATATTTACAACATTATAAAAATATAAAATTATAAAAATAATAAATAAATAATAAATTGAATATTTTAATATGTACAAGTATACAATGGGGGTCCAAAACTCAACTTTCAAACCGTAGCTCCGCCAAATGCGAAACCACCACCATTGGAAAGATTATTTTATTCTATATACAATTAAAGGTGAGTTTGATGCATTTGGAGTTGTCGTTTGTGAGATACGGGTCTGGGAAGTTGGGATTTTGGATTCTTATTCAGATCATAACTTTTTGTCTGTACATGATTTTTCTATGAAATCAATTTTGTATTTTTCTTTATAAAATTATCTACAACTTTCATGTACAAAGTTTCTTTATTTGATGTACAAAAAGTGGAACCAAAAATAGGTCCCAAAATGAATAAAGAATGAACAGGAAGTATATGTATTATATTGTATTTCTGACCTTATCTCCCCCTACTTTATTCCTTGTCGACCTATTCATCAAGATGCCTAGGTCTCGGGGGTTTTGGGTCATAAAATATTTACAATATTTTATTCTTTTTCTTTTCTTTATTTATTCTATAATTTTGGCCTTAATTACAGTAATTTATACACTGTTTAGATGCACATGCATGAATGCTAAGATGCTCTATTTAAGGGTATTTACAGGTATTTGATAGGGTTTTTGGTGCCAAAATGATAGAATAAAGATGATGAAATGTGGATTCATCAATCTCTCAAAGGGATCATACAGGTTCACTACTGAACCGGAAGACATGAGCTCACTCATGAGATATTGGGAAGAATCAAATTCCGTGTGCACGGTCGTCTCGCTTTGGAAGCTTGACTGAATTTATTGGTTTGATATATACTTTTGGAAAGTATATGATCAAGACCTAGGTATGATATATGCTTTTGGAAAGTATATGATCAATACCGACTCCCAATGATCGAATGAGAAACTTACTGATAAAACCATGAAGTAGACAATATAAAGTTGATCCAATACTTCGGGTTTAATCTGAGTCTTCCAGTATGCAGGATGTACAGGTATTAGGAATACCTGAGGGTGATGTGATCATAAACGATTGTATAACCATGACGCTTCCATTCCTAGGGAGTGATGAAACGGGTTTGGATTTTAGTGACTCCTCTCAGTAGAGAAGTAATCTTATCTTAGTCCAATTATTGGACATTGATCTGAATATGATTCAGATGCAATGAGAAGATTAGATTTGCGGTCTTGATTTAATCAAGCATCTATGGGAGGCCCGCGATCTGGATTTGAGATATGATCTCAATATTTATGTCACTATACGTGGAACAATACAATCGCCCTGTCCTTATCTCCAAGTATCTGCGGAGAAAGCGCATTATCCTTGAAGGAGTTCATGGATAATTCTATTGTTGATTTATGTATCCGAGCATTGAGGAAATGGATAATTAAATGTGATTTAATTATCATGATTAATATGAATTCGATTCATATTATAAAGAGAGTTGTCTTAGATAATTAAATATGATTTGATTATCAAAGATGTAAATAATGTGAATATGATTCATGTTATTTGAGAACAAGAGAATAGAGATCCAAGATGATTAAATGTGATTTAATGATCATGGATATGAACAATGTGGATAGCAATATCTATATTAGTCATATATATTATAAATGTGATTTATAATATATAAGAGAGAGTTATTTGTAATTTACATTTGTTAATTAAATGTTAATGTGAATTGGATTCACATTGGACATTGAATTGAAAATGTAATTTACAATTTGTTTTGGGTTGTGAATATGATTCACAATTTTTTTCAATGGCAAGATTGCAATGTCTACAAAATAATTGTGAATTATTTTTGTAGAATAATTTGCAACATAAGTTGTTGCAAATAATGGAGATTACGTAAAAGATGAAATAGCCACCTTCCTAATGGAGGAGGGTGGACGGCCACCATTGCCATTAGAAAAGGGAGGCCGTCCCCCCTCACTTTCTCTCCTTTCATTATCTCCATGTATTGATGATTTAATTTTGTGATTAAATTGTGTTGATTTGTCAACATATATTTAATTTAAATTAATTAATTGTTGTTGGTTTTACCAACACAAATCTTAGCCATTAAAAGAAACACAATCAATGAGAGCCATTGGATTTATGTTGGCCCATGGATTGAGATCCATGGATCCCAAAACCCTATAAATAGAGAGACATACCCATGCTCTCTCTTTACACAAAATGCTTGAGAAGCATCTCTCTCTCTCGTTCTCTCTAGACGTCAGCCCTCTTTATCCCTCTCATGGCCGTCCACCATGGATACCATGGAGAGGTTCTCCATCGTCGCAGCATCGTCGTTATGCTGCCCGATCGTCTGCTCGTGGATCTCCGTCTCCTTCGGTGCGCCTCGCTCGTGAAGAAGACAGCGGATCCCGTGTCTCGAGATCAGGAGATCCGCCGCTTGGATCATCAACATGGATTGCGAGAAGCACGCGGTTCATCCCCACGCTCGCAAGCGTCTCCTCCGTCGGATCGGACTTGAGACAGGAGGTCTCTTCGTTTAGAGACTCGATCACAACCGTGCTTCAAGAAGTAATCCTATTACTTGTTTGTGGTTTAGACGAAATGATTCGAGAAGTGTTCTTGGATCATGTGGTTTCGTCGTATAAAATTTTTTAAATTCAGCTGCATCGAGCAACTAGTCCGACTAGTCGCTCGTTGTCGTATTCGATACGACGCACACGCTTTCGTGATGCGCTTGAGGATCAAACCATATCCTTCAAGTGGTATCAGAGCCTTAGGTCGATGGTTTCGAATATGATTCGCTAACCGAGGACGACTTGGGTTCGTTATGGTCGCGAAAGTTTTGATCGCATTTGATTTCGCAGATCTGTTTAGTAAATAATTTCGACCATGTTTAAAATGTTTAAGCACGAATTATTTACTTGGATTTTGTTCTCCATTAAATAAGAAAATCATAGGATCTGAGTTTGCGTAAATCGGATTTCGTTTGCTCTAGATATGGTTGTTTTAATGAACATGTATTCACTGTTACGAGAACTGCGAATCTTAACGTAATTAAGGAGTTAATTACTGTCTAGAGACGCCTCGAAATGCTTGCAAATCACATAGGTTCTGTTATAAATCAAGTTAGCAAACTATGAAAACTTACTTTGCTTAATTTGGATTTAAATTGATTGAGATATGCTAATTTTAGTAAGTAGGGATCACTGCTGAAATTACTTTCGTAATCAAGAACCATGTGATTGTCAATTAGTGAAATTAATTGTTAATTTCATGAAATAATTATGGAAAATATTTGAGAAATATTGGAATATGATTATTTTTTTAATTGACTTGACCTCAACCAATTAATTGATTAGATTTTATCTAGATCATAATTGGAAACACAATCATCAAACTCCTTGCTTGAATAGGATTGGGAATTTGTCTAGCAAATTTCCTTATAATCAAAATTGTTTTGATTACTATATGGTATAATTTCGGTTGAAGAACCGATGATCATCTCAAGTACAAATTAATCAATTTGGCATTATCCTTTCCCGAGGCAGATATGGTGTCTAGTCGGGGATCGCTGGGGTAGCGGGTTGCAACGTATGCGGTCCGTCCCACTCCCGCCGGTACTGGCCATGACAGCGGGTAGGGCCGGGATAATGTCTGAGGGATTAAGATGTATTTTTCTAATTATTAAAATACGAATTAATACATACTTTGAGAATAATACCATATATATTCAAGTAAGACAATCAAGTTTGATTGATTGAATTGGATTGATAATTAATTTAATATGATTAAGTTAATTATGTCCAATAAAAATACTCTAATATGATTAGAGTTGATAATTCCCTTGAAAGAATTAATTATATGAATGTGATTCATAGAAATTAATTTAATTTGAATAAGATATGGAGGATCACATAAGTGACATCCATGGTCTCCCGTCAAGGCGAAGGGTTTCGTCGCCAGATATTATATGTGGGAGACGCCTGTCCGAAGTAACAACTCCTACATATGATCCATTTAGATCGGGCTCGTCGCTTCTCGAAAGAGTAAGGACGTATGCGTAGTGACCCCAATATCGGGTCCTCATATTATTGGGGTGATATTGGATTGTGTATAGCGAGTTGTATTCCTGTTGACGGTTGGTTCAATTAATGACGGGTCAACATCACCTTAGGGGTGGTGGGCCCGGGTATTAAAGACCGAATTGGGAGATGCAAGTTGGACTTGCAAGGCGGAATGTGTTCCCACTTCTTTTTATCCGAGTTGTAGGTTCTCATATTATTGGGATGCAACAAAGATAAGGAAGGAGATCCCAGATCTTGCTTGAGATATAATGGTAAGTATATCTCTTACATTGAAAGTGATTAAGGGAATGAATTTTCATTGTTGACATGGCAAGACAACTTTGATATAAAATTCCTAATTCAAAGTAAAACATGTATATATATAAATATATACCCTTATGCAAATTTCTTATTTCAGATAATCCTTCATTAAACCCACTCAATGTGATACTCAATAATAACCACTGAAATATCATGGATTAGACCCATGATCTAGATATTGTACTTGCAATTGGACACATAATGTATGTGGTTGCAATGTGCAAGTTTCCTCATAATAATGAGAAGTGATAATTGAATAAGACAATAGGACTAAAACCCTAGGGTTTGTATGTCTCTATAAGTCTTGAACTCATCGAATGTACTTCGGAAGTGACATGTCGATAATGATCGCAATTGTCAAATAATCCTTATAAAATCAATAAAGATTTTCTGGCATACATATGTGCTCTTGACATTTAATCATGAATGACATGGTTCTCTGCATCATGTAGAATGGTAGCTCTATAAGAGATGATGTATTCAAATTATTTGAATACCTTCCTGAACCTATGTTTTAAGAGTTTAGATGGATGTAGATGATGAGTGTCATCATTCTACTGTCTATACTCTAGTTATTCATGAAGTTTTATAATATTCATATTGTATGAATTGGGTGAAGCATGTATAAATGTCGAAATGCTCTTACATTAAATTCTTTTGAATTTAACATAAGAGGTCCTTAGTCTTAAGCAATGGTTGTTTATAGATAAAGGGAGCGCAGTGGAAGCATGGGTTGGACCTAAGAAAGAAGTATAATCAAAGAGTTGACTGTACTTCTGTGACTTCCACATGACATCCAAAGAGTTGGATGAATGCCAATACTGCAATATGCTGATGTATTGATAGTATGACTATCTAACTTATCTAGAATCCTTAGAGAAGGAATCAGATAACACATCAGAATAACCTACATATAATCATTGAAATTGACTTACTTATTTGATAAGGTAAAGTCTAATAATTGTATCTCAATCTTCTAATGACACTTGCAATTGGTTGCATATGTGTTAGAATATTAGAAATTTGATCTTAGGGTTTATTGGTCATCCATGTTGAAAGAGATGCAAGTGTTGCAACAATCTCCATGAGATCAATAGACTTCATATTTTCAGTGGGAGCCCTTAGTCTTAGAGAATGTCTCTATGACCTAGATATTAGAATACACTCATTGTTTATTTCTAATTGTTGGATATAAACATGAATTCTGTAATAAATCTATCATAAAGAGTTATGATGGAGATATTTCAGATAGTAATCTAAAATCTAGTGGACTCTATTAAATTAGAAAATTATTGAATGGTTCATTAAGATTTCTAATACTGAAAATTAAACCTTTAAAGATCAATAGGAGGATAAAGATCATTTGACAATGATCTGGCATCAAATTTTGGACATATGTCTGTTGATGAAATCAATGGACTGGTAAGACATGAAACTTTAGATTGTCTAAAGATTCAAATCTCACATACTTGTGAATATTGTATTCAAAGTAAAATGTCCAATACACCCTTCCTTGGGAAAGGTGTAAGGTATTCAAGATCTCATACATATTAATGTATGTGAATCATCTATGTCAGAATAAACATTATGGATATGTGATATCTATTAGTGATTATTTGATATAAGATTTCTTCTCTTCACTTAGAAAAACTTTGAAATGTTCAAATATTTCACAATTTTGGTTTAGAACCGAAGTTTGAAGGAAGATGAAATGAATTTGATTAAACCAAGGTAGCCTGTACCTATTAGATGAATTAAGAAATACCTTATGGAGATATGAATATCATTCCTATCTCAATCCTCCTAATGAACCTTAACTCAATGGAGTTGTAGGGAGATACAATTAATCATGTGCGACATGATTTAATCAATGATTAATCCTAGCATAATTATCTCTTAGTTTCCAAGGTATATATATGTAGTAGAGACTACATATATACTTAATAAGGTTCCATGCATGTAAGCTAGAATCTAGCACTAGAGAGTGCTACTTCATTAGGAAAATAAAGGATGGTATTGTATACCTACTTTATGACCTTGAGATTCTTAAAGGATCTCATCTCTGAGAATGTGATTCTTAGAGGATGACTCTCTTAAGAATCAAGATAAAATGAAGTAAAGGAACGCATTTAATCTTGAGAAGATAATGAGGCTCCTGAAATCAGAAACTAAAAGAATAATTGAAGATGAAACACTAATACTTCTTCAAATAAGTTTGAGGATGTATTCCATGTGAAAATGATTGGACTTCATGTGATGAAGCTCCTGAGGATCATGACATGGATAGATGGATGTTAGCAATAAAAGTCTAATGTAGACTTCATATACAAGTGTTGTATATGGACCCTCGAGGATCCACCTATATGGGTAAGACCCATTAAGGTCTAAATGGATCTTCAATAGAAAGAGGGAACCTGATGAGAAGGTGGAGACCTTCAAAGCACGGTTCATAGCCATGAGCTACACACCGAAGAGAAGACATCGCTTGCGATGAGACTTGCTCTCCAGTGACCTTGCTTTAACCCATCAGAATATTGCTAACTATAGCTACACAACTTGACTATGACATCTTCATGATGTGAGTCAAGATTGCATTCCTCTATGAATACCTCTCTGAGGATATTCATATGAAGTAGCCCCAGGGCTTCATGGTTGAGGAAAGCAAGGTGTGTAAGCTAAAGAACTCCATCTTTGAACTCAAATAAGCTTCCTAGTTGGAATATAAGATTTGATGAAATTATAAATGTTATTGTTAGAGATTGCAGAAGATTTCCTTCTTTATATTCTATTGTAATCCCACGAGGGCTTTTATGTTAAGAGAATATTCTATGTGGCTATTTGTTAAGAGAATATTCTATATAGAATATTCTATATTCTAAAGAATATTCTATAGAATATTCTCCTTTGAGCCCTCTAGGGTTTAGTCCTATATAAGGACCCCTAGACCTCTTGAATAAACAACGAATCATCTTTTCTTATCATTCATTCACATGGTATCAGAGCAGCGGTCCTAGGCCGGTGTTCTGACCTAATCACCCCTCCGCCACCACCAGCCCTCCATGTTCATCTACAACCGCGTGCCGCCCCGGGTCTCCGCACCTCCTGCCTTAGGCCCGCGCCGCCTCGGCTGAGTGTCGCCAGGCTGCTCTAGGGCAGCCAGGTACCACCGCCAGGTCGGTCAGGCCCGCCTCATGCTGCCAGGCGCCTCCGCCAGTCCTCCCAGGGCCTCCTTCCGCCGCCAGGCCGACTCCGCCATGCCCCCTCTTGTGCCGTCAAACGAGCATTGCCTCATCCTTCTTATTTCTTGATGAGGGTTTAGATATTTGATGATAAATTGAGGGAAGATATACTCTCTAGGTCACTTTTTCTTGACCTAAGCCGCCACAATGACGTCTGCTGAGATCAAGCCCACGTACCCTACTTCTTCTTTGCTGGTACAGGGCACTTCTATCAAGTTGAAGGGCTCCGAAAATTATGTTCTATGGTCTCGGTCTTTCAAAGTGTTTGTTGGTGGCCAGCGCAAGAGCTACGTTCTTACAAAAGTTCCACCTGCGGAAACTGATAAGGACTATGAAACTTGGTTTGTTGATAATTGTCAGGTTATCACTTGGATGACGAACAGTGTCGATCCAAATATTGCTGCGAATCTTCTTTACAAAGACACCGCTAAGGCAATGTGGGAAAACCTTGAGCGTACATATTCTCAAAAGACGACTAAGTCTCGTCTGTCAGACATATACACAAAAATTTGGTCTGCCACTCAGGAAGAATCAAGTCTTATCGAATACTACAGGCTTCTTACAAGCCTTTTTGAGGAACTCCTTATTTTTCAGCATGCATGTTGTGATAAACAAGTAGGAGAACGTGCTGAATGGCAGGTTTACAGATTTCTCTCGGGGCTAAATCCAAAATATAAGCCTGTGAAAGATCAGTTTCTGATGGCTGATACTTTACCGACTCTTGAGACCATCTTCGAACGCTTACAGGAGCTAGAGGCTCCGATTCAGCACTCTACCACGCACACCTCTACAGAGACGATGGCCCACTATACCTCCTCAGGATACAGAGGGCGTCATAACTATCAAGGAGGACAGGGACGTGACTCAGGGCGTGGACGTGGTCGTGAATCTGGACGCAGCCGTGACTCTAGACGCGGGCGTGATCGTGGACGTGGTCGTGATTCTTCTGCTCGGTATCCAGCATGTGTACACTGTGGACGCTGGAATCACCCTTCTGATCGCTGCTGGGCAACGTTTGGCATGCAACCTAATGCTAACAATGCCTATGATGAAGTATCGTATGATGCAACTGCAGAAACATCTACTCAGCAAACCAACGAGGCACAAACCCCATTCACTACTTCTGAATATGCTCGCCTACGACAACTGCTGCAAGAATCTAGCCCTTCTGATAGTAATGCTTCTGCCCCTACTGCTAGCCTGGCTACTACCTCAGGTACAATAGCAAACTTTGTCTCTGCCTCTAAGCATGCATGGATTATTGATTCTGGAGCCTCCACCCATCTGACGGGAGAAGGAAGTTTGCTAACCTCCTCCCAGCCATATTCCTCTATGAAGACTGTTCGGGTTGCTAATGGGGATCATTCCCCAATAACTGCTGTAGGTACTGTCAACTTTTCTTCCAAGCTGCATCTGACAGATGTTCATTGTGCCCCTGCTTTTCCTCTCAGCCTTCTATCAGTACAGAAGCTATGTCATCAGCTTAACTGTCGTGTTATTTTTGATGAGGTTTGTTGTTATTTTCAGGACATCCGGACGAGGAAGATTTTTGGTGGGGGTCATGAGAGGAACGACCTCTATTACCTCGACATCCCTTCTGATTCCAACTTTGCTGGTGCAGTCTCCATCTCTGAAGATCCTTTTATATGGCACCTTCGTCTTGGTCACCCTTCTGCTAAAGCTCTCTCCATGATGTTCCCTGAACTTTCTATGCTGAAACCCTTTGAGTGTGAAGCATGTCAATTCGGAAAACATCATCGAACCTCCTTTCCTGCACGAACTGAGCCTCGTCGTCGTACTCCTTTTGCACTTGTTCACTGTGATATCTGGGGACCCTGTCCGGTCCGAAGTCTACGTGGTCATAAATATTTTGCTGTCTTTGTGGATGACTACAGTCGATCATCTTGGGTTTTTCTGTTAAAGGAACGCTCAGAAATTAACAATATTGTCAAGAATTTCTTTTACTATGTCAAAAACATCTTCTCCACTACTGTTAAAATATTTCGTTCTGATAATGCATTGGAATTTACACAAAATAATTTGACATCCTTCTTTGCTTCCCAGGGTGCTATCCATCAAACCTCTTGCCCATATACCTCCCAACAGAATGGGGTAGCCGAAAGAAAACTTCGGCATCTCCTCGACATTGCCCGCTCTCTTCTTACCCAAATGAAGGTCCCCAAAACCTATTGGGGAGATGCTATTCTCACTGATGTCCATCTAATCAACAGAGTTCCCTCTGTCTCCCTAAATGGCTCCACACCCTTTGCCTTATTGTATCCAAATGACTCACCATTTCCTCTACCTCTGCGGATTTTTGGATGCACCGCCTTTGTTCACAACTTTCATACTGCAGACAAATTATCGTCACTTGCAATTAAATGTGTTTTTCTGGGTTATTCCCAAACAAAGAAAGGGTATAGATGCTATGATCCTTGTGGTAAACGCTATTATATATCAGCTGATGTCACCTTTTTCGAACAAACTCGCTTCTTCAATCAAGATGTGTCTGACATACCATTAGAACTTCCTCCTCCACCAATTGTCTATAAAAGAAAACATATGTCCCCTCTTGTTCCTGTTCCTCTACCAGTTCCTTTGTTGCAGGAAAATATGCCATCTTCAAGTGGCCCCACCAATACTTCTCCGGATGATCCTTAGGAGCTTCCCATTGCCCTACGCAGAACAAAGAGGCAATGCACTATCCATCCTATGTCTAATTTCACGTCCACTGATAGCCTATCATGTTCTGATAAAAGATATGCAGATGCTCTTATGACAATCTCGGTCCCAAGAGACTATCACATTGCATTACAGGACCACGGGTGGCGACAAGCTATGAATGAAGAAATGGATGCTCTCAATTCCAGAGGAACATGGGATCTAGTTCCGTGTCCCGAAGGTGTCAGGCCTGTTGCCTGCAGATGGGTCTTTACTACGAAACATTCTCCAGATGGTTCTATTGACAGACTGAAAGCAAGACTTGTGGCAAAAGGCTTTACACAGACATATGGAGTTGATTACTTCGAGACTTTTTCACCTGTTGCCAGGATGGGGTCTATTCGCACTATCCTCTCTGTAGCCGTGAACAAAGGCTGGCATGTTTTTCAACTGAATGTCAAGAACGCATTTCTATATGGTGATCTTGAGGAAGAGGTTTACATGATGCAACCCCCAGGTTACGAAGTCGAGGGGGAGTATGTTTGCCGACTTCGCAAAGCAATTTATGGTCTAAAGCAAAGTCCGAGGGCATGGTTTGAGAGACTTAGTTCAGAGATTAGCACTCTAGGCTTTCAGAGAACTACATCTGACCATTCAGTCTTTGTCAGAAAACGATCAACAGGTATTGTCATACTACCTGTATATGTGGATGACATGGTTGTTACAGGTGATGACGATAAAGGAGTGCTAGAAGTGAAGACTTTTCTGCAAAAGGTTTTTGTCACCAAGGATCTGGGGCAACTTCGCTATTTTCTAGGTATAGAAGTCTTACGCACCAAGAAGGGGCTTCATATGTCACAAAGAAAGTACTGCTTAGATATACTAACTGAAGCAGGATTACTTGGGTGCAAGCAATCTGGCATACCTGCAGAACCAAAGAAACATTCTACACCAGATGATCCTGCCTTTGAAGATACTACAAGATACAGAAGCCTGGTTGGCAAACTTCTGTACCTTACTGTTACTAGGCCAGACATATCATATGATGTGAACAGAGCTAGCCAACACATGGAGAAACCATGCTACAGCCACTGGAAAGATGTTCTTCAGATCCTTCGCTACCTGAAGGAATCCCCTGGACGTGGTCTATTCTATGGGGCAAATGGATACACTAAGGTTGCTGCTTATGCTGATGCTGATTATGCAAGCTCACCTGAGGATCGTTGTTCTACAACGGGCTATGCGATGATGGTAGGAGGTAATCTTGTTAGTTGGAGGAGCAAGAAGCAGACGGTGGTTTCCCGATCCAGTGCAGAGGCAGAATATAGGGCAATGGCCCAAGCCACATGCGAAATTACCTGGTTACTGTCTCTTTTGCAAGAACTCAATATTGCTATCACTACTCCTGTTCCTCTATACTGCGATAACAAATCTGCCACTTATATTGCTACAAATCCTGTGTTCCATGAGAGGACCAAACACATTGAGATCGACTGTCATTTTGTTCGTGATGCTGTACGAGAAGGCAAGATTTCTACACCACATATCTCAACAGATCTTCAGCTTGCAGACATATTCACAAAGGCCTTATCAAAGAAGCGCCTTTCCTGGATATCTTCCAAGTTGGGCATGATCGATGGATATGCTCCAACTTGAGGGGGAGTGTTAGAGATTGCAAAAGATTTCCTTCTTTATATTCTATTGTAATCCCACGAGGGCTTTTATGTTAAGAGAATATTCTATGTGGCTATTTGTTAAGAGAATATTCTATATAGAATATTCTATATTCTAAAGAATATTCTATAGAATATTCTCCTTTGAGCCCTATAGGGTTTAGTCCTATATAAGGACCCCTAGACCTCTTGAATAAACGACGAATCATCTTTTCTTATCATTCTTTCACAGTTATGATTTCAGATAAAATCTTGATGAACCATGTGAAGCTTAGTGGGAGTGCCGTTGTGTTCATCGTGCTAAATGTAGATAATACCCTAATCATTTGGAATGATCTAAGGATGATACTAGTAAGTGTTTTATAATTTGGTTGTTCCATACCTTGAGATATAATCTCAAGGATACCTCTTAGATCCTAGTTCTGAAGATGTTCAGAAGCAAAGAGAAGAGGATATTGGGACTGCCACATTCTTAGTACACCTTGGACATATTCTATTCTTAGAAATTCCAAGAAAGGCTTCCATCCCTTAAGATATGGTACTGACCTATCTAAAGGGATAGCACCTCAAAGAGTTGAGGAAGTGAATGCTAGAACTACTTGCACGTGTGCATCAGTTATAAGAAGCTGAATGTATGCTAGATGTGTACAAGAACCATATGTCTACCATGCAGTGGGAGTTGTAAACTGTTACTAATCCTACTATGGAGATAAAACACTTGATTGCAGTAATAATAATATCTTCAAAGACGATGAAACTTAGAGATAGTGATCTCAAAGTCTTATCTTCAAAAGTTTTAGACCTTTGTAGATAGTGATCTATAAGGATCTTAATTATAGATACCTTAGGAGATAGAGATCTCCAGGAATGAAGGTATTCTAATAAGAATTGTGGGAATACTGGTTATGATAATTAATAAGATGTAGTGTCAAGGACACTATAACCGACAAAATGAATTGAGTATCTGTTGCATAAGATGCAACATTCGCATTGGATGCGAGCACTGTTACTAGGAGATATGCAAGTGCCGTAAAAGGACTTGGTGTAGTCTCTTGGGAACAGAGTGACTGATCAGCTTACCTAGCTATTTTCTAAATAACCTATGATTGTCACATGAGTGTGGGTTTAAATGATTAGCCCATTAATGGCTCTTTGGGCTAGTGGGAGATTGTTGGACATGCGAGCCCACGGCGAGCCATTATGCAATAAATATTATTGCGAATATCATTCCCTGATCTAAAATGAAGAATGAATAATTTGCATAATAGGTCCCTTAGTACAATTAGGGTTATGTACCATGGCCATCTTGATGATCATACAGCTGTTGATTCAATTATTGAATCATAGAGGCTGGTGCTTAGATGAATATCTAATGAGTTAGATTGAGGACTCGTCAAGCACCGTCAAATGATTGTTAAGAGATGATCTCCAGCCAGAGTAGGAGATGGCAATCCTATCTCAGTTAGGCTGATATCTGACCGACCTCTTGATGCAGGTCCTCTACATAGGAATAGAGATTCGGAGGTGTCAGATTAGTTAGGTCAAAGAGTTGACTTAACGAGATCGAGATAACCAAAGTCTTATATCATATGCTGTCATGGTATAGGCACACATCCTCTGACCGGAGACAGATGTGTTACTATATGTATGAGTATGTACATTTGGCAGACCAATAGGTTGATGACCTAATCAAGGTCGATACACCGGCGCGCTGGTGTGCATATAAGGGCATATGAGTAATACGATCTCTCAAAGGGATCATACAGGTTCACTACTGAACCGGAAGACATGAGCTCACTCATGAGATATTGGGAAGATTCAAATTCCGTGCGCACGGTCGTCTCGCTTTGGAAGCTTGACTGAATTTGTTGGTTTGATATATACTTTTGGAAAGTATATGATCAAGACCTAGGTATGATATATGCTTTTGGAAAGTATATGATCGATACTGACTCCCAATGATCGAATGAGAAACTTACTTATAAAACCATGAAGTAGACAGTATAAAGTTGATCCAATACTTCGGATTTAATCCGAGTCTTCCAGTATGCAGGATGTACAGGTATTAGGAATACCTGAGGGTGATGTGATCATAAATGATTGTATAACCATGACGCTTCCATTCCTAGGGAGTGATGAAACGGGTTTGGATTTTAGTGACTCCTCTCAGTAGAGAAGTAATCTTATCTTGGTCCAATTATCGGACATTGATCTGAATATGATTCAGATGCAATGAGAAGATTAGATTTGCGGTCTTGATTTAATCAAGCATCTATGGGAGGCCCGCGATCTGGATTTGAGATATGATCTCAATATCCATGTCACTATACGTGGAACAATACAATCGCACTGTCCTTATCTCCAAGTATCTGCGGAGAAAGCACATTATCCTTGAAGGAGTTCATGGATAATTCTATTGTTGATTTATGTATCCGAGCATTGAGGAAATGGATAATTAAATGTGATTTAATTATCATGATTAATATGAATTCGATTCATATTATAAAGAGAGTTGTCTTAGATAATTAAATATGATTTGATTATCAAAGATGTAAATAATGTGAATATGATTCATGTTATCTGAGAACAAGAGAATAGAGATCCAAGATGATTAAATGTGATTTAATTATCATGGATATGAATAATGTGGATAGCAATATCCATATTAGTCATATATATTATAAATGTGATTTATAATATATAAGAGAGAGTTATTTGTAATTTACATTTGTTAATTAAATGTTAATGTGAATTGGATTCACATTGGACATTGAATTGAAAATGTAATTTACAATTTGTTTTGAGTTGTGAATATGATTCACAATTTTTTCAATGGCAAGATTGCAATGTCTACAAAATAATTATGAATTATTTTTGTAGAATAATTTGCAACATAAGTTGTTGCAAATAATGGAGATTACATAAAAGATGAAATAGCCACCTTCCTAATGGAGGAGGGTGGACGGCCACCACTCCCATTAGGAAAGGGAGGCCGTCCCCCCTCTCCACATGGAAGGAGGCTTTCTCTCCTTTCATTATCTCCATGTATTGATGATTTAATTTTGTGATTAAATTGTGTTGATTTATCAACATATATTTAATTTAATTTAAATTAATTATTGTTGGTTTTACCAACACAAATCTTAGCCATTAAAAGAAACACAATCAATGAGAGCCATTGGATTTGTGTTGGCCCATGGATTGAGATCCATAGATCCCAAAACCTTATAAATAGAGAGGCATACCCATGCTCTCTCTTTACACAAAATGCTTGAAAAGCATCTCTCTCTCTCTTTCTCTCTAGACGTCATCCCTCTTTATCCCTTTCATGGCCGTCCACCATGGATACCATGGAGAGGTTCTCCGTCGCCGCAGCATCGTCGTTATGCTGCCCGATCGTCTGCTCGTGGATCTCCGTCTCCTTCGGTGCGCCTCGCTCGTGAAGAAGACGACGGATCTTGTGTGTCGAGATCAGGAGATCCGCCGCTTGGATCATCAACATGGATTGCGAGAAGCACGTGGTTCATCCCCACGCTCGCAAGCGTCTCCTCCGTTGGATCAGACTTGAAACAGGAGGTCTCTTCGTTTAGAGACTCGATCACAACCACGCTTCAAGAGGTAATCCTATTACTTGTTTGTGGTTTAGACGAAACGATTCGAGAAGTGTTCTTGGATCATGTGGTTTCGTCGTATAATTTTTTTTTAATTCCGCTGCATCGAGCAACTAGTCCGACTAGTCGCTCCTTGTCGTATTCGATACGACGCACACGCTTCCGTGATGCGCTTGAGGATCAAACCATATCCTTCAAAAATACCCCTGTGTGTGTGGGTATTTTACAGGGAAGGCCTCATACTTTTCATATTTACATTTTAGTCCCTCCCAAGGACCTATTTGTTGTTATCTTTTTTATGTTTTATTGTACTTATGCCCTTGGCTTCTTTTATGCATATCTTGAGCATAGAGTATCCGATTCAGTTGATTTCAGTTCCCTTTCGAAGCTTGTTTGACGTACTTTCTAATGGCATGCTTAAATGTTGTTTTGGACACAATGAGTTTTGATGTATTATTTTCACCATGTGTCTCTTAAAGCCTTAAATTGTGCCTAGTCTAAGTTTTGTTCATCAAGCTTGGTTAATACTTGAACTTGAGATCGACTCATTTTAATTTGCTCATTATATCTATTCTGTTCTAAGGCATATTTCCATTGCATTTTATTGCATCTATTTGCATGATAAGAAAATGATTAAAAAATGCATGTTTACTTTATTGTTATTGCATTGTTGTAGTGTCTTGCATAATTTGACCTATAGGTGCTATAACTCAACACTTAGTTAAATAAATAGAAATACAGATAATTAGAGAAAGGCTCGTGTCCCTGAGTTCGACCTTGATATCTTACCAAGTAAAAAAAATTTCACGATCATCTCATTTTGATCTATTATTGACATATATTTAAATGAGATGATTTTTTGATGACCCAACTCGGCCCGACTACGATGATGATTCCAAGTGCTAAAAACACATTATTAAAGGGCCGATTCTGCGGTTTATTAAATGGCGTCGTTGCCAGGGACACGGCTCATTTCTCATATTATTTGGAATTTTGTTTATTTTATTAAGTGTTCATTTTATAGGTCGAAGTGTTCATCTAATTTGCATTATAAAATCTTCTTTTCTTTTTTTATTTGATTTCTAACCATTGTCTTTGTGGCAGGGTCCTTGATGGTTCAAGGAGGCGAGGAGCAGGACGCCTCCCGCTGCGAGGAGCCGCAAAACATACATGGAGCAAATAAGGAAGAAAGAAAGAAAATGTCTCGTATTTTATTTTTGCATGACTTGTAATAATTCGTCTTTTACAGCGGTCTTCGATTGAAGACTCGCGAGTGTAATCAAACGAATGTGGTTGTGTGGGGATCGTCCCCACTTGAGTGTCGACCTAGGACTAGGCACGCGGCTCTCCGAGCTCATTTTATTTTCCATATTTTTTATGTGATTGATCGTAGGTAGGACACACTAAATTATATACGCACATAATCTCGCATCACTTAGCTAAAATTAATGAAAATCAATCACCACTAATAGATGCATGATTAGGTGCGGCTTTTTCGACTTGCATACATGTTGAATTCGGTTTTCAAAACGGCCCCAGTTTTTCACGGATTTATCATCAAATCACTGCATGATTTCTCGCTTAGCCTAGATCGCAGTTTTTATCGAATACATGTTTTTCTCGACTTTCATTTCCTAGCTTGATCACCTAGGATTAATGGAAAATGGAATGAACGGTAGACGATGATTTCTTGATTTATGTGCTAACCATAATTCATTGATAACCTAAAATAAAATTGGGACTGTTAATTGCAAGTCAAACATAAAATGGAGTAAAACTTTGGTTTTGGGAGAGCAATACCCTCGCTTACGCAATGATTTTTACTTCACATCTTTTCTTTGCGTAAAAACCTAATGTTTTATCACCAATAAAACCGACAAGATAATAAACCAACTTCGGTTGGTTTCATGAGTGAGTTGGTGAAACTAAGGGTTTGCTTGATTGATTGAGCCATGTTTGCTTCGATACACACCCTAAAACCTTAGTCACTCCATTTCATCTCCGAAGATTCAACCGTTCACTTGTAGATCCATTCCTCTTCTTCGTTCACCTTGGGTCCCTCCCAACATCAATTCCCATCTTTATACTTAGGCTAATCTCAGCCTAAGTATAGGGGGGACCCGAGTCCCTGTGATTTCTCTACTCTTCTTTTCTTGCCTTTATACTTAGGTTATTTCTAACCTAAGTACAGGAGGAGCCCCTCTTAGCTCCCGTATATTTCGCTATACTTAAATGGACCTATGTACTTGTAACATCTAGTGCTATGAGGACATAACAAAGTTTAAGTATAGGGGGTATACCGTATATACCGTATATTTACTTTAGCTATAATCTGAAAAATTTGAAAACTTTAAAACTTTTTGGCTAAGGTAAAATTCTTTGGACTAAGAGAACTCAAATGATTTTGCGGCTTTTCGATATTATGTTACGCTATTTTCTATAAAAATATTTTCGAAAATGATTTTTTCCTTGTTTTGAAAAATTCTTTTGAAAATGTTTTGAAAAACTTTTTATTTGTGTGACATGATTTTGAAAAATCGCCATCTCTTTTCAAGGGAAGTTGAGTCTAATAACTAAAATCCATAAAAATGAGAAAAATCCTAAACCCTTTAGGAGTTGTTAGTAACTACTAAACCCAATTAAGTAAGCCGCATTCAGTGAGGGTTCTCCCTTAGCAGATTGGATGGTTTAGAGGACATCGCGTAAGGCCCCGTCCTCAAGCAACGGGCTTCGGCCTGTACTTACATCCATACTAGCTGAATTGCAGATGCTCAATTGAGTTTAGGCAGTTCTAATATCTCTTGAAGTTCAAAAAAAAATTCTTGTTTTTGAATGAAGAAGTTTGGATTAGTCCTCTACACTTACACTTTCACCTAGGATCTGAAATGATTAAGGAGACTTAACTTTTTGAGGTTTTTGAGATTTTAGGATTAACCAGCCTTAGCCATCAGGGTCATTGACTTAATCGTCCCTATTTCCCTAGGTTTCTATATTTGCATGCTATATTCCATGCTTAATCTCAGACATAAAGCATATGATCAGCACATCACATGCACGACTGCGGTTTTTGATGAGATGAGTTGATTTTTCACCTGAGGGATTGGGATGAGGAAGTCGAGTTTGGATTTGATTTAATGATGCTCGAGGATGGGATAAATCTTTGGAGGCTTCAGGAAACCTGAGTGTCAGCAACTTTAGCCAGTATGAGAACTTGGTTCTTATACTAATCTCTTGATATTGACCTAAGTGCCTGGGTGTGAAATAAATAAAAAAATGTTGATCAGTGTGCGCCAACTCTTGGTAAAAGCAGTGGAGCTAGCCACAAATTATACAAGTCAATGAAATTCCAAAGAAAAGCTCATTCCACAAAGTCAAATATCAAAGAGCTTCCACCAAAGGCAAGCGCTCCCAAACTTTTCAAAGTGTCTACTTGGACCACCGCTATTAGGACCAGGAGTCGGGCTTGCACCAAAAAAGGGCTCTGCATCGTAAATGCTACAAGTCTGGGTGTCGAAGGTACGATAGGTACTCAGAAGAGACACACCCCGGTGTACTCCCAGGAAAACAAGTGCAGACGGCTCCAACTTCTCTTGAAGGACGCACTGATCAACACCAAAAAAATGTGTTGCGTAAAAAGGCACTAGAGAGAATCCTTGTTCTAATGAGAGGGGGAGAAGAAATGACACAATCCCATGCCCTCCATTACTGGCCTTCCATCGACATTTTCTAAGTCTGACAACTAAAGAGACGGTGGATCGAATGCAAGATTGGATTTATTCCCTAGTGTTGAGGATTGGGTCCTTAGGAGATTTTCTCAGACTAAGACTTTGGGTGAAGATTTGACTCTACTCTTGAAATTGCAGTCAACACTAAACTTCATATCCTTTAGTTTATATGTACATCAGAGAGAGTCTAGAGAATTAGAGGAATTGGGTACCTCTTGATTAAGGCTGGGTTGAACTAAAGAATTTTGGATCTCTAAAATTGAGTCAACTTGATCGGATTGGATCCTGTATTCACATGCACAAGGGGGTTAATCCAACTTTGTCATTCTTTTTGATGCTCGAGGACGAGCATAGTTTAAGTATAGGGGGGGGTGATGAAACTCAGTTTCATCATCATAATTTCACATAATTAACCCCCTTGCTTATGTTGAGTGTCAATAAAACCCAGTTAGTATCCTGTAATTATCAGAGTCCCTAATAAATTAACCCACTTGCTTATGCTGAGTGTCAATAAAACCCAATTAGTATCCTGTAATTATCAGAGTCCCTAATAAATTAAAAACCACAAAAAAATGGCAAAACAAAAGTCAGTGGTATTTTTAGTCTTGAAAATACCCTTAAAAATATTTCGGGTCATTGTTTGATCTCATCTTCAGTTTTGGTCAACATGAAACTTGTAGATCTCATCAAGATCTACAACTTTCATGTTTTGCGTTTTCTCAAATTCGGCCAAATCAAGCCTCAAAAATCAAAAATACCTTCTGAATAATCTGATTGGGCCACGTGGCCCATTCTGGGGGCGCCACGTGGCCCGCCTCTCTTGTCTCATCCGCCACCACCCCTGGCCGTTGGATCCCGCTTTGAATCCAACGGCCCCGTTGTGTCCACATCTTCCTAATTTTTCAAACGGTCTGATCTTCCCCGCCTCTTGATCATCACCGTACGTTAGCGCTCTCACCAGAGCACGCCACGTGGTGCTTTGAAGACCGCTCGATCGCAACCTCATCTCTTTGATCACTGCCGTCCACTGACGCTTTGATTATCAGCCCTTCGATCATCAAACCTAAGGCCATCACCGTCGTCCGTTTGCGCCGCTCCCTCATCATGACACGTGGCTGCTCTGTAGCCCTTTGATCACTTCGCCCCGGATCTGATCTGAGTCGCTCAATCCGCTCTCTGTTCCTAACCGCTCGATCAGCCCTAACTCCTGATCATCGCCATCCTTTAGCGCCTCCCGCTCGATCTGACACGTGGCACAATCGATGCCCTTCGTTCGCATCGCCCAAATTAAATCCGCGCCGCTCTTCAGCGCTCAAGTGCCCGCCGTTGGATCTCCAGATCCAACGACCAAGCCTCATCATCTACCTCCCGAAGACCCTTTCTCCCCACGACCTCCAGCTCGCGCACACCTCTCCCCCTTCCCATTATCGTCAACTCTTCCGACCTCCTCTTCCTTCGCTAACCACCTCACGACCTTCCCCCATCATCCTTCTCCTCCGCGCATCACTCCACTACCCACGACAACCTTCCACTCGTCCCACGATCCCCAGACAAACCACGTCCCCACCAATCAGTTCCACCACTGTCAGCTTCAAATAGTCCGAACCCCCCTCCGTTCCAAGCCATCCATCTTTACGCGAGGGTTCGCCTAGCCCTCCTCCGTCTCCCTGTGACAGGGGGAGGCGGAGGATCGAGTGATGACGACGAAATCCTCCGGTGAGACCCTCCGCCACACACGACGGAGTTGCGGCGCCTAACGACCGCCCGAGCTGCTTCGAGTCGCTGCCGGAGTTCAGCGACGACCAGGGCTCTTCATCGGAGTCCGCCCCCAAGCTTCGCTCCGCCCCAATCGCTGGTAAGTCTCCCTCTTCTTCTCTTGTATTTTTCTTTAATGTTCCTGTAATTACTTAGGCCTCTTCGACCACTTTCGACCCCCATAGATCTCCTCATGAGCTCCACCACGCAACCCCCTTTCACGCAAGCTAATCCGACAGCCCCCTTCTCCTTCCTCCATACCTTTCCACAACCGATCCATCTCCTCCGCCACCCACGACGGAGGAGCTCTGACCTCCCCATGTTCTTCGCTCGCCGAGCTCACAGTCCACCCACGCACGCACTTCTTTGTCGCTTCGGCTACACCTTAACACTGCAGGTCTATATAATCCTCAATGGCCGGAGAGCTCGCCGGACCCAACTTCGTCACCGTCATCCGCGACATCAGCGCTCCGTTCGCCTGAGATACGATGCCAGACATCTGCCCCGAGCTCCCCGCTTCATCGACAACTGTTCAGGAGCTTCGGGAGAGCTCCACCATGGCCGAGGAAGAGCGGCAGAGCTGGAGCTCCCTCGCCGAAGCTCCAAAATCGCGGCCAGTCCTTGGCGAAGGAGGAAGAACAACAGCCGTTGGATGATCCTTTCTCGGTGATCATCCACTGGCCCAGAGGAGGCCACACCATCGATTCCATCAACC
Source organism: Ottelia alismoides (assembly GCA_037367405.1). Lineage (NCBI taxonomy): Eukaryota > Viridiplantae > Streptophyta > Magnoliopsida > Alismatales > Hydrocharitaceae > Ottelia > Ottelia alismoides. The sequence continues at coordinate 190,821 of JAZKJV010007818.1, read as the reverse complement.
GTTGGATCCACACGATCCAACGGTTCTTATGCCGCCACGTCGACACTCCAGGATCGCACAGCAGCTGCCCGATCGTCACGATCGGATGGACTCCAGCCGGCCACGTGTCAGAGCCAGAGCATCCCCGAGCCTAGCGTCCGAGCCTCCAGGCTTGGACGCTCCCGAGCCTCCACAAGCCTGCATCGAGCCTCGAACTTCCCGAGCCTAGCCGAAGCTGACTCCGAGCCTCTGCCGAGCCTGACCTGACTTCCGAGCCTAGATCGCACGTGCCTGGCACGTGCGTATCTGGGCAATTTGCAGAGACACCCCGCCATCTTCTCCAATTTGCAGATAGGTCCCTGGAGCACGTGCAGTCCACGTGCATTTGGGTAATTTGCAATTATGCCCTCGCGGGTTTTAATAATTGCAAAAATACTACTGTGCGTGTGGGTATTTTACAGGGAAGGCCTCATACTTTCATATTTACATTTTAGTCCCTCCCAGGGACCTATTTGTAGTTATCTTTTTTATGTTTTATTGTACTTATGCCCTTGGCTTCTTTTATGCATATCTTGAGCATAGAGTATCCGATTCAGTTGATTTCAGTTTTGTTTCGAAGCTTGTTTGACACACTTTCTAATGACATACTTAAATGTTGTTTTGGACACAATGAATTTTGATGTATTATTTTCACCATGCGTCTCTTAAAGCCTTAAATTATGCCTAGTCTAAGTTTTGTTCATCAAGCTTGGTTAATACTTGAACTTGAGATCGACTCATTTTAATTTGCTCATTATATCTATTCTGTTCTAAGGCATATTTCCATTGCATTTTATTGCATCTATTTGCATGATAAGAAAATGATTAAAAAATGCATGTTTACTTTATTGTTATTGCATTGTTGTAGTGTCTTGCATAATTTGACCTATAGGTGCTCTAACTCAACACTTAGTTAAATAAATAGAAATCCGGATAATTAGAGAAAGGCTCGTGTCCCTGAGTTCGACCTTGGTATCTTACCAAGTAAAAAAATTCACGATCATCTCATTTTGATCTATTATTGACATATATTTAAATGAGATGATTTTTTGATGACCCAACTCGGCCCGACTACGATGATGATTCCAAGTGCTAAAAACACATTATTAAAGGGCCGATTCTGCGGTTTATCAGGCACCAAGGGAGCAGCCCCATTAAACTCACCACATACTCGTCATTCTCCATAATTATATAAGGATTCCCTGTGTGAATTATTTCCTTGACGTCACTTTAGGTATGCAACTATCTTAAAGTCTCGTACCTCCATTAAATTTATATTTCATAGGTAGAAAAATCTACATGGGAAAAACCCATATTCGAGTAGTTATCGTATCTGTCATGTATAAAATTTAACATCCTTATTCAAGTCAGACATTGTGCATTTGAATCCATTATTATGAATGTGTTAAACCTTTTTAATATTCATCGGATTTTGTATCCACATATGTATTCATATTTTGAAATTAACAGGATATGATAATATTCGTATCTCCATCCTATCATTTGCTTCACTAAAAATTACTTTTAGAGATCAATATTTAGATAATTTTACAAAGACATATTTGATATATCCTATCCATCATCGAAACAATAGCCCTTTTGTTTGATGCACATCTAAGAAGAGGATGAATAATCACATTTCAAAATTATAATCTTATAATTGATTTAAATTTATGTTTTTGAAATAAATAAATATATGAAATACGGTTGCATGTAGATATTCCAACCTGATAAAAAATATAAACATTATACATCTTTAAATTTGTTACATTAATAATATGAAGTTGTAGATAATATGGCCAGTAAGCAATATGGATAGTAGATAAACACCATACCTCTACGCAATAATCTGAAATCATATTGGGATTTTTACACCCATAATCCTGAGTAATCCTGCAATTACAATCATAACCCTATATAATCGTGAATTACATCCAGAACCCTCAATAGTCTTAACTCTTTCACCCATAACCCCCGAGTTAACTTTCATCTAATATTCCATTAACTATGACGGTATCCGTCAAACATTTTATATTTTCTACCCTTTAAGTTATATTATTTACAAATGAGTGCCCTCCTCCTCCCCTCCTCTTCTTCGACAACCACCTCCTCTCCTCCAGTTGACCACCACCTCCACCCCGTCGACCCCCCGTTGCTGCTGACCTCCCCTCCTTCATCCTCCATTCAAAGCAGCCCCCGTCAAGCCCGCTTCCCCGACCCCCTGCAAGCAGCTGCCCCGCCCGCCAACCCCCCAGCCTGCTGGCTGCCTGCAACAAAGCCGAACCCCCTGCAAGCAACACACCACCTCCATCGGTCCCTGCAAGTAGTTGTCTCGCCGCCCCTGCACCCCCTCCCCCTGCAAGCAGCGCACCGCCGCCCCCTCCCCCTGCAAGCAGCGCACCGCCTCCCCCTCCCCCTACAAGCAGCACGCCGCCGACCCGTATCGCAACCCCACCGAATTCCCCCCGCCCCCTGCAAGCAGTGCGCTGCCACCCCGTACCGCAAGCCCACCGAAGACACCACCCCCAACCCCCCCTCCCCCGTATCATAACCGCACCGAAGACCCTCCACCCCCCTGTCGAGCATGCTTCCCCTTTCCCGACCCCCTACAAGCCGCCAACCCGTCGAGCCCGCTTCCCTTCCCCGGCCCACTACAAGCCGCCAACCCGTTGAGCTCGCTTACCCTTCGACCCCCTACAAGCAGCTGCCTCCCCCCTCCCCCCCTCGTGCGGTCCCGCTATCGCACCCTCCCTGCACCTTGGTCGAACATACCGCAACCCCTACCGAAGAGATCCCCAACTGGCTGCCTGCAACAAGATGCCCAGGCCAGCCTGGACCTGGCCAACCCTGCCCCCGTCGAGCCCGCTTCCCCTTTCTCGATCCGCCTGTTATCCCCATGCCATCTCGTACTGCAACCCCAACCCCGCTGCATGTGCTTCATGTAGCTCTCCGACTCGTCCCGCCACCTGCAACCCCCATGCCTTGTCTCCTTTGTCCCCAAGCCTGCAAGCCCCAAATACAAATGATATTTTATTTTTCTTTTCTTTTTATTTTTTAATCTCAACCGTTAGATCAGAGATTAGTTAGATTAACTCAACTATCTGGTTAAGTTAATGTATTAAACTAACGGAAGGTTGTTGGTGTAAAACAGAGCATTTATTCAGGGTCTTGGATGTAATTCACGATTATACAGGGCTATGATTGTAAATACACAATTACTCAAGGTTATGGAGGTAAAAATCCCAATCATATTTGTATAGTAAACACCATACCTCTACATAATAATATGAAATCATATTTGTATGGTGTTATCTTTTTCAGCCTAATATGTATGGACAATAGATGTTCCACTTGCTTTAATTTATAAAAAGATGGTATTGATAAGGAACTAGAAAAGTGGTTGGCCATTTCTTTTATAAAGAAGTCGAGCCTGTTTTTGCAGTAAAAGGGAAAAAAAGTTGCGTAAGTTTTCACAAGAAAAGGAGATATATTGATCTATTTCACAATGTCATGGTTAAATGTAATAAATTGATAGCTATTGAAAAAATTCAATAAAAATGATTTAATGATTATTGGACAATCTAACTTTTTAATCCAAAAATCATTACATTGGTTTGAAATATGTTGATAAAGCTTAAAAGTATGTTACAATTATTTATTCCTAATGTTGCATATCTTAAATATAATTATAATGCTCTTTTGTTTTTAAATTTACGTAGTTATGGTTCGGGTAACTTATTTTTTGAGGAAAATAAAGCATTACATAAGATTTATCGTTGTAATGGATTATTGGATGAAAATGTTGCATTTTGAAATCTTTCCTTTACCATTATCTGAGTGATTATGTTTTTGTATTACACAACAAATTTTGTAAGGTGTGACTTAGATGTTCAGTGAAGTGAATCACTACAGAAATTGTTGTATAATGATGATACCAGTTTCCACAATCTAACACGTATGGATAATTATGTAGCATGCTCAAGACTATTGGAAAATTGAGTGACACTAGAAATACTAATGCAGATGAACAAGTTGCTATCTCCACGGCTCCTTGGCTCCTCAGTAGTCGGCTCACTCCACTACTCGTCGATCTCCTATGTACTCTAATTCACCAGACCCTCGCACAAAAATATAGAACTTATGTGAAAGAGATGTCAAAAAATATTTACAAAAATGAGCAACAAAATAAATGAAAAATAAATATTAAAAAAATATAAACAAGATGAGATCGAGCATCCGAAAAAGTGGAAAATCTAACATTAAATTCTCTAAAAGTCGTACCGTTGCTAGGAAGGCAAAAGTTGTGCTTAAAGGTAGTTTTTTTATTATCAACAATGTCATGACGCTTTCTGTAATTTTCAAAAAAAAAGTGGGTGTGCAGGATCGTATACCGTAAGTGAGTTGCAGCAGACTCTACTGCAACTCATGGATGCACGACACGTAGCAGCAAATGATCCAACGGCTTGGAAAACACTCCCATCCAACCCCCTTCTCTCCCGACACCTTCCTCCCCAAACCCTCCTCATCCCAATCCCTCGACGCCCACCCCCCTTGCCGTGCATCCTCCTCCCCATGCCTCTCCCCTCCGTCGTGCATCCACTTCCCCGCACCTCTCCCATCTGTTGTACATCCTCCTCACTGTGCCTCCTCACTCTACCATGCATCCTCCTCGCCACACCTACCGCCTCCGCCACGCATCAACTTGGCCATGCCTCCCCCCTCCGCAATGCATCCTCCTCGGCGTGAATCCCCCTCATCGTACCTCCCCCTCCATTGCAGCGCATACTCACTCACAGGAGCATGATAGGAGAATGACGACGCAGCGTCCCCGGTATCACCGCCTTGACATTGACATCTTGGCCAAGTCGTCCTGCCGGATCTCCTGCCTTGGAGGAGATATTTGAGATAACTATTGTATCTAGTATGCTTCCTTCATATTTATGCGCAAGTGAGTCCATCCCTATGAGTAGTAGTATGCCTCCTTCCTCCTCACCCGATGCCTCAACCCCGATGCCACCTTCCCCCTCACTCGACGCCTCAACTCTGACACCCTGATTAGCCCTACCCATGAGTACTAACACCTCTCCTCGGATGCAATGTACTCCGATGTCGCCTCCTCACCCTGAGCACTTTACGGTCGACACCTCTCTCCTCCTCCGACTTGGTTGGAAGTGAAAGTTTTCCTTTTTTATACTTTGTTTCCGAGTGAATATGTATGAGTACTTGAGAGAGTCTGTATTAGACCTTCTTGAAAGTGAAATTTTTTGTTGTCCACATTGGAGAAACATCTTGGTATTCTGTTCTGTTGCATATCGAAGATGCATCTTGTATCCCTATTCTCAAGGCGTCTTTTGTAGGAAAACATTAGTTTTTGTATACTGAAGCATGTTTTGGTATGACAATATGCTATGTTGCATATTGGATATGCTTCTTGTATGTTTGTTCTCAAGGAGCCTTTTGTAGGAAAAAATGGGTTTTGTATAATGAAGGATGTTTTGGTATGGTAATCTGCTCTATTGCATATTGGAGATGGTTCTTGTATATTTATTCTCAAGGCGCATTTTGTAGGAAAACATGGGTTTTTGTATACTGAAGGATATTTTGGCACGTCAATCTTCTTTGTTGTATATCGGAGATACTTCTTGTATGTTTGTTCTCAAGGTACCTTTTGTAGAAAACATGGATTTTTGTGTACTGAAGAATGTTTTGGTATATGAATACTTGAGAGAGTCTGTATTAGACCTTCTTGGAAGTGAAATTTTTTGTTGTCCACATTGGAGAAACATCTTGGTATTCTGTTCTATTTGCATATTGAAGATGCATCTTGTATCTTTATTCTCAAGGTGCCTTTTGTAGGAAGATATTGGTTTTTGTATACTGAAGCATGTTTTGGTATGGCAATCTGCTCTGTTGCATATTGGATATGCTTCATGTAAGTTTGTTCACAAGGAGCCTTTTGTAGAAAAATATGGGTTTGTGTATAATGTAGGATGTTTTGGTATAGGAATCTGCTCTATTGCATATTGGAGATAGTTCTTGTATGTTTATTCTCAAGGCGCCTTTTGTAGGAAAACATGGGGTTTTGTATACGGAAGGATATTTTGGCATGTCAATCTTCTCTGTTGCATATTGGAGATACTTCTTGTATGTTTATTCTCAAGGTTCCATTTGTAGGAAAACGTGGATATTTGTGTACTGAAGGATGTTTTGGTATGAGAATATGCTCTATTGCATATTGGAGATGATTCTTGTATATTTATTCTTAAGGCGCCTTTTGTAGGAAAATGTGGGTTTTTGTATAATGAAGGATATTTTAGTATGAGAATCTGCTCTGTTGCACATTGGAGATGGTTCTTGCATGTTTATTCTCAAGGCACCTTTTGTATAATGAAGCCCGCTAGAACTCAAGTACTCGTCTGTTTGGTGCAAGAGGAGGGGATTTAAATCCTGAGCAATATCGGTCAAGCTGATAGTAAAGTTTCAGAATTGTTCATGTGTTACTAATTTGTATGGTTAGATCACATTATATATATATCACATAATTCATGATGAGCTCGAAAACAACATATAGTGCTCTTAATTCCATGATGAGCTCGAGGAGATGAAGTTGTAACATGATCACATAAAAAATACATAATTATTAATTCATTCGGTAAAACAACATAATGAGTACTAAACAATAATGGTAGATGAAAGTGTAGTAGAATCGCGTTTTCATACAAAATGGTTGTTGATGTTGAACATACAAAACAACCCTCCAATATACAAAATGGTTGTATATATGTGCGTGTTTTGGTATGTTAGCGCCCTCTGTTGTATAATAGTAGAGGGCTCTAGTACGTTTCTTCTCAAAACGCACATAGTAGGATAAAGGGACTTTTTGTATATCTGTGCGTGTTTTGGTATGTTAGCGCCCTCTGTTGTATAATAGTAGAGGGCTCTAATACGTTTCTTCTCAAAACGCACTTCGTAGGATAAAGGGAGTTTTTGTATATCTGTGCGTGTTTTGGTATGGAAGTGCCCTCTGTTATATAATAGTAGAGGGCTCTAATACGCTTCTCCTCAAAACGCACTTCGTAGGATAAAAGGGCTTTTTGTATATATGTACGTGTTTTGGTATGGAAGTGCCATCTGTTGTATAATAGTAGAGGGCTCTAATATGTTTCTTCTCAAAACACACTTCGTAGGATAAAGGTAGTTTTTGTATATATGTGTGTGTTTTGGTATGGAAGTGCCCTCTGTTGTATAATAGTAGAGGGCTCTAGTATACTTCTCCTCAAAGTGCACTTCATAGGATAAAGTGAGTTTTTGTATATCTATGCGTGTTTTGGTATGGAAGTGTCCTCTGTTATATAACAATAGAGGGCTCTAGTAGGTTTCTTCACAAAATGAACTTCGTAGGATAAAGGGTCTTTTTGTATATCTTTGCGTGTTTTGGTATGTTAGCACCCTATGTTGTATAATAGTAGAGGGCTCTAGTATTTCTTCTCAAAACGCACTTCGCAGGATAAAGGGAGTTTTTGTATATCCGCATATGTTTTGGTATGGTAGTACCCTCTGTTATATAATAGTAGAGAGCTCTAGTATGCTTCTCCTCAAAATGCACTTCGTAGGATAAAGGGAGTTTTTGTATATCTGTGTGTCTTTTGGTATGGAAGTGTCCTCTGTTGTATAATAGTAGAGGGCTCTAGTAGGTTTCTTCTTCAAAATGCACTTCGTATGATAAAGGGTCTTTTTGTATATTTGTTCGTGTTTTGGTATGCTAGCACCCTATGTTGTATAACAGTAGAGGGCTCTAGTATTTCTTCTCAAAATGCACTTCGTAGGATAAAGGGAGTTTTTGTATGTCCGTGTGTGTTTTGGTATGGAGGCGCCCTCTGTTGTAGAATATAGATGGCTCTAGTACATTTCTTCTCAAAATGCACTTCGTAGGATAAAGGGACTTTTTGTATATCCGCGTGTGTTTTTGAACTTTCTTTCGTGTTCGTGGCCATCTCACCGTCAGGATACGACTGTGTTGGTTCCGATTTATTGCTTGTGTTTTCTTCAAGTTTTTGAGTTTTTGTGTTTATAGATCACTGTTCTTGGAATTCTGTTCTAGTGGCACTTCAACTGCATAATGAGGAATACAGATCAGTGTTTATAGATCAGTGTTTTTGGACTAATACAACGTAATGCATCTATTACAAAAAAAACCGCATGTAATGTTCTAAGATTTTTGTTTCTTTCCTTCGTTGTATATTTTGCATATAATCTTCTCTCTGAACATTGGCATGTCCACTTGCTTGAATGACATCTTCTTCCGATGGGCAAGGTGCTCTATGTATTGAATAGTAAATATTGCCAGGACTTCAACCATATATCGCTTTGCCCATCCAACCCAAGTTATGCTTTCTTATCCTCGTGATGCCCAGTCTTAGAATTGTACATCTTAATGGAGGAAGTTTCGGTATGAATGGCTTGTATGTTGCACACACGAGAGAGTTTTGATATGCTCATTCTTATTCCTACAGAAAGCTACTCCGTGCAATTATACATGCAACAGAGAATGAAATCATACCAGAAATTATACAATTATACAAAATCTTCTTATTCCTACATAAAGTTACTCATGCGCTTATGTAAAATGGAACATACGAAAGTTCTCTCAAATATACAACAGAGAACGAAATCCTACAAAAAATGCACGCTATTATACAAAAAAATCCTCATATTCCTACAAAAAATTACTCCCGCATACAAAAGATGGAGTATACAAAATTTCTCTCAAATATGCAACAGAGAAGAAAATCTTACAAAAATACAATCTATAATACAAAAATCCTCGTAATCCCACAAAAGTTCGTGTGCATACATAAGAATGATTATACAAAACTTCTCTCAAGTATGCAACATAGAATGAAATCATACTAGAAATTACTCAATTATACAAAAATCTTCATATTCTTACAAAAAGCTAATCGGTACATACATAAGATGGAGCATACAAAGTTCTCCCAAAATATGCAACAGAGAACGAGGTCCTACAAAAACACGCGCTATTATACAAAAATCCTTATATTCCTACCAAATTTTACATAAGAAAGATCATACAAAAAATCTCTCAAATATCTACATGAAATCTCCCAAATATCTCTCAAATTTTACAGAGATATGTCTTCTGCATGATATCTGAGTCGGAATTGGTATGAATCTTTCATCTTGTATTTATATGATGGAGAAGACGTGTTTTTGTATGAAATTTCATGCTTTTGTATGTTGAATAAAGTTTTTGTATAGATACTTTTATTATTGCATATATGCAAGAAATTTTGTACATTTGATGTATTTTTTGTTTCTTCCATTCTTCATAAATTCTATGGCATGCCATCCTACAATAGCCATCATAGTGGCATGTAAATCTCCAATAGACTGCACATATCTTATTTTACTCAGAAAAACCATTCTGACAAAATTTAAGAGAGCATGATTCCTTCAATAAGATGACAAGATGTCGATCATTAAAATAAAAGTTTTGTTTATGTTGCATTACTAATAACATCATAAGAGCAACAACATGTCAATGAAATCAATATATAGTCAAAGCTGCCAAATCACAGTAACAATGTGCCGGAAAATAACAAGAACAACTAGAGAGCATGCCACCCATCCATTCCCATCACACATTTCACAATCTTCCATAAATGATTCTTGCAACAACCAAGACAAGTAATCGATATTTGGCTGGCAAAACCAATCACAAAAAGGCAGAACATTCCACTATTCCACATACACAACACATATTCATACAAAATGCACCTCAAATCTAAAATAGTAGAGATATCGGGCGAACAGAGAGAGCACATATGGCAGCGACCGACGTGGGCGAGAGGGCTTGAGGTCGGGGGAGAGGATCGGGGGCGAGAGGGGGCTCGGGGTTGGGGGAGAGGGTGGAGGCAAGGCGGTGAGAGGGCTTGAGGTTGGGAGAGAGGGTCGGGGATGAGAGGGGGCTCGGGGTCGAGGGAGAGGGTAGCGGTAAGGCGACAAGAGGGTGGCGGAGAGGCGACAATAGGGTGGCAGCGAGGCGACGAGAGGCAGGGGCGAGAGGGCTTGAGGTCGGGGGAGAGGTTCGGGGATGAGAGGGGGATCGGGGTCGGGGCAGAAGGTGGCGTCGAGGTGACAAGAGGGTGACGTCGAGGCGACAAGAGGGTGGCGACGAGGCGGCGAGAGGCAGGGGCAAGAGGGCTTGAGGTCGTGGGAGAGGGTCGGGGACGAGAGGGGTAGGGATTTGAGTGAGGAGAGGAGTTGGGATGTGAGTGGGGCAGCCGTTGGATTTTTGCAAGACATGTGGCTTTCATCTATTCATTGCAACAGACTCTGCTGCAATTCACTTACAGCAGACGATCCGGACCCTATAGATAGATGGGATAGCTCTGCTATAAAAGGAAAACAACGGATGAAAGGGAGGAGGCATGCAGAGATACCCCTCAGCCTACGTGCCTTACCCCTCCCAACTCCCCCTCTCTCTTCTCCATGTTCCCAAGTTCCTTCTCCTCCCCTGCTCTCCTATTTCCAACCCATCACTCCCCTTCCCCAGCCCTCCGTCTTGTCCATCAGAATCCATGGTTTTTTCCCTTCTTCCCTAAGCTTCAACCCCAGCCCACTCCCTCTTGTTGCAGCCTTCTCCTTACCATCTCTGGGTTACTGTGGTTGGATTAAGTACATATTTTGGGTATCGAGCTCACTTTTCTGTTTGTATCGTGATGTACTTCCCTTTTAGTTTTTTGCGCCCCAGTTTTGTACTAGTTAATTTTCTACTGAATGTTTTATTTGAAGGAAATCAAACTCGGGATATTCAACGTCTTGGATCTTCCATTATTATGCATGATGTCATTCTATTTCAACATTCCATCTGCCGCACCATGTATTTGAATATGGTATTGATCTATTATTGATCCCAACTCATGTATTTGTCTTGGTATTTCTAGTTCACCTGCATAAATATTAGCAATTATTTCTTAATTTAATTATTTACTTATTTGTCCAATAATAACATGACAATGAATCAACATACTCCGCATTTAGTTGGTTAGCGTGATCCATCATATTTGTATACATGCATATTAGTCGGTGATATAGGGAGTTCATGGGCTACATCAATATACAATGTACGAGTCATTGTACTGTACACGATATTACACACATTCAAGAATGTCACTTATGACTTATCTTAACTAAACATAACAGGTTTACCAATTTATGAATACATGTCTATCTTATAAACATTAATATATTACATCGAATATGAAAATTTAATGAGAACAAACATAATATTGTAGATTGATGAATCCACGATTCATCATCTTTATTCTTTTATTTTAGCTTCATTTTCTTAGTCAAATACCTGTAAATACCTACTAATTTCATAAAATTACCATTTTGCATGCATTTGTTAAATATGCATTTTAAACACTTTTTTACTCAAATAAAAGAATAAAGAAGAAAAGGAAAGGAAAAGGAAAATAAAGGATGTATTTATGAAATAAATGCAGACTAACCCGAACCCCGAGAGAAGGTCAAGACTTGACCTGATCGGTCATGAATAAAGTAGGGGGAGATAGGGTCTTCAATCCAAAAATTCAAAAATAATTTGTAAATATTTTTCCATGTATATTTGTACAAAACATACACTATTTTATTTATACATAAATTGACCTCAAATTACATATTTTTCTAAACAAAAGTTGTAAATAAAAATATTTTGTAAATAATAAAAATAATTTCAAGATAAAATAATGTACATATTACAAGTAATCACGCTCAGAAAAAGTCGTAAAGTGATAACTGAAATACCAATTCCGGCTCCCTACGAACTCAAATTGAATCAAACTTACTTCCATTCTACTCTAAATTAAATTATCATTCAAATGAATGTGGTTTCATAATTTTTGGAGTTACAGTTGAAAAGTTGATTTTCTGGGGTGGTTTGTGCAGTTTTACCACTTACCTATTGTATATATTTATTCATGTTTATTTTTTATACGTAACGTACATAATTGTAAATATTATCTTATTTATGAAAAATAAAAAAATTAAAATAAAAAAAATAAAAAAATCATTTAAAAATAATTTCCTTATTTTTACATGTGTATATTATACTATATGTATATAATACTTGTATACAATTAATATCCTTAAATAAAAATCACCAAAAAATTAAATTTCTAACATTAATTAATAAAATTAATTTAATTATGAAATTTGGATTCAATTATTTAATTTATTCATTTATTTGATTTGAAAACTTACCTTGTATATAAAGATTTGATTTTTTGCCCTTAAATAACCACCATAAGGTGGCTAATTAATTTTTGTAAATTAATTATTTTAATTATTTTTTTAAAATTCGAATTTCATTTTTAATTAATCAATTAATTTAATTAACCAATAAACACATTCTTTATTTGTAGATATTTTCCTTTTTGATTTTGCTTCTCTTTTTATTGGTCTCCTCCTCCCTCTTTCACAATTTGATCAATCTTTGGTGGAGAGGAGCCTGATCTTCGAGAGCAATCTTATCGAAGAAGGGTGCCCAACCTCCAAGTCATCCGGTGACAGCGAATCAGTCCTTGTCGAGGCCATCACAGTGTATCCGATCCCGAGGTGAGATCTATTTTCTTTCCCGTCATTTTTCTTAGAAAAATCTTAGATTTAATTTTTGCTTTGATTTCTTGATTAATCTTTAGATCTTAAAAATCCCCAAAAAATATCTATATCCACAACCTCCGAACCCAATTTTTCATCTCACATCTCGACCTCTTAATTTCCATTCTACCTTACGCAACCACGCACCTCTGACCATGTACGGTGGTCGGAGACACGGATCCTTTCCTTACTTTCCGTCGGATCCCCGTTTGCATCCTCCTGTGTTCATATTGAATAAAAAGATAATAATAATAATAAGTGTTCTCTTTTTCTAACATTTGTTTTGCAGGAAATTTAAAAAAATAAAAAAAATAAAATTTTTTTATATTTGTGCCTGAGTACAGTTCATATTTTTAAAAAATATATATAAAAACTTTTATTTATTTTTGCTTACAGTTTTAAAAAGAAAAAAATATAGGAAAATAATAATAAAAATAATATCAGCATGACCGCCCAACGGAGGCCCCGCAGCATGGAGATAGTCGCACCTTGCAGCCCAGCGACCGCTCCTCCACCACCGTTCATCGTCGAAGCCCACTGTCGGGGCCATCCTCGAGCCGCATCCTCCACCCGATGTCATCTTCCGCAGACCTGCGCCGCAACCCTCCGTAAAGAGCCACCCAGACCGCCTCCCATGCGCCGCGGCGTGCCCGCCGTTCCACCAGAAGCCGTCTGCGTGGTGTGGCAACGCCACTCCAGCCTACAACCCCCATTGTCCTACCACCTACGGTGTGCCGCCGCGCGACCTCCAGCCCCGCGTGGACCCAGGCCGCCGACCTCCAGCCCCGTGGGTGCCTCCCACCACCGATCATCGCCATCGATCGCGCAAATCGCGTGGGAAGAAGGCCGCAGCACCCTTGGCAATCCCCTCCTTTTGGTTGAGAATGAAGGAAGCAAACACATGAATCCTAGGGCGGTTTTTTAAAATAAAAAAATTTGGGAAAATTACAACGAGGCTTTTGGAAGTTTTTAAAATTATAATTAAGTCCCTACCAGAGCCCTATCACATATTTATTGGATAAATTGCACATTTCATCCTGTTGTTTATTTTATTATTAATCTTTGATATCAACACTTTAAGTATTTACATTTTAGTCCATGCTTTCCAGACAATTAAAATGCATGTTCTTCTTGATGAACTAAATGTTTTTATTGCTCCAAAGTTTGACAAAAAATGTGTATACTCCTTTTAGGTCCTTGAAAATTGTATAAAATTTTCATTGTATTTTCTTGTCATTTGATATTTTTTTTAAAAAATAAAAACAGTGTCTTTTTATCTTCCTGAACTTAGAAAAATCATAAAAATTCGTAAAGTTGCCTAAAATATCAAAAAATTATTGTAGGTGTATTTTATACCCCTTTAATTTTTATCCAATTTTCATACATTAATAATTTATAAAAATAAAAAAATCAAAAAACTAAAAATCTTAGAAAAATTGCAGAAAATTTTAGAAAAATCCAAAATTAGTGATGCCAGTTCCTGCGTGTAGATATTTATGTATATTTTTGTATACAAATCATTGCCAAGCGTTTTGGGCACTTAAATTAATTTTAAGTTGCAAATACTCTTGATTGTGCACTGTTTACCTTTATTTCTACTGTTCCTTGCGAAGTCCAAGTCTTACCATTGGGAGGATCCCATCCTTTATCATGAAGGAGGGGATAACGTCTGGCGTCGGTGCATTCCTCAGGAGGAGCACCATAGCGTCCTCACATACTACCACAAGCTTGAGGTAGGAGGACATCACTCTAGGAGGAGAACTGCAGAGAAAGTGCTCCAATCCGACCTATGGTGGCCTACTCTCTTCAAGGATTCAGATGAATTCGTGAAGAGGTGTACTGACTGTTAGAGGATGGGCACTTATGGATAGCGTGATATGATACCGATGCAACCCATTCACTTTTATGAGTTTTGTTACGCATGGGGCATCGATTTCATGGGTTCGTTCCCTAAGAGTCAGGGATTTGAGTACATTCTGTTGGCCGTCGGTTATGTGAGTCGTTAGGTTGAGTCCATTCCCTCCTGAACCGCAGATGCCAAGACTGTTTGCAAATTTTTGAGGAAGAATACCATTTCACGGTTTGGGGTGCCTGGAGTATTGATATCTGATGGGGGTCTCACTTCATCAATGACAAGGTAAAGGCCCTTGCTAACGAGTTCAGCATAGACCATTGAGTTGCCACTCCATATCACCCTCAGACCAATGGTCTTGCTGAAGTATTGAATAGGGAGATCAAGACGATATTGCAGAAGGTAGTCCGCCCAGATTGAAAGGATTGGTCACAGCTTTTGGACTCGGTCTTGTGGGCATATCAGACTTCCTTCAAGACTCTCTGGGTACATCTCCCTTTCGTCTCGTTTATGGCAAGCCCTACCATTTACCTGTAGAGATTAGGCACAAGTCACTTTGGGCTGTCACAGATATATTATTGGATCTAGAGAGTATAGGTGATCAAAGGAAGGTAGAATTGGTAGCCTTGGAAGAGCTTAGAGATACAACCTTTTTGAACAACCTACATTATAAGGAGCGAGTAAAGATATGGCATGATTCTCACATCAACCATAAGCAGTTTGAGCCAGATCAAAGAGTATGGTTGTTTGATGTCAGGCTTAGATTATTTCCAGGGAAGTTGCAGAGTAAGTGGAAAGGACCATGCCTGGTCCGAAAGGTGCATGACAATGGTAGTATCGACATATCTGAAATGTCATCTGAGTCCGCCTTTTGTGTTAACGGTCAATGCCTCAAATCATATCTAGATTATGAGCCACTGATCGTTGGCGTCGCCCTGATTCATTTAGCATGAGATGTTGTCTTTGACTCACATCAGTTGCATCTCGTGCCTGATTATCACTGTCTTTCGCCTTGTATAGATCCAGATGTCCATATCATCTCATTCTTTAGTCTAACACCCCCTATGCATCTTGTGATTATGTTATACTTAGGGTGTACTTTACCCTAAGTATGGGGGTGTCAGACTCCTGATTATTCTTTTGATTCTTTTTACATTTGTTTTGTTGCCTATACTTAGGGATATTTTACCCTATGTATAGGAGAGGTAAACCATGCACATCCTTTTACTCGGTTTTCCCTTTATGTATAGTCTTCTATACTTAGGATTACTTGATCCTAAGTTTAGGGGGAAATACCGAGCCCTCTTAATTTTATTATTTGATTCGTCATTGTAGTATATCATTCCTTTTCACTTCCCCATAGTAAGCACGAGTTATGTCTTCTTCATCGCTCTTGATTCACTCTGAGGACATCGTTCGAGCTAAGTATAGGGGGTGTAGTATATATTGCATATATACTTTAGCCATAACTCGTACTTTTTGTGAGTGTGTTAATAAATAAAATGGCTAAAATCCATTATTAAAAATCGTAAAAATTTTAAAAATTTTCTTGTTCATAAAATTATTTCTTGCACATACATAGCTATTTATAAAAAAAATTTTGAACAAATGTTTGTAAAAATGTTTTGTTTGTAAAAAGTTTGTAAATATTTTTGGTATCAAAACTATGTATATAGTACAAATTTTTTTATAAAATGTTTGAAAAAAGTTGCAAAAACCCTTGTGTAAATGTTTGTAAATAGTTTGCAAAGCTTCTGCATCCATGCATACATTCAAACATTTTCCAAAATTTTGCACATTTTCAAAAATGTTGCAGTTTTTCTGAATCATAGTTGACATTTAAACTAGCCTAGAATTAAATTGAAAATGGAGCTTGGTTAAGACCTTAATCCACTTAATTCTAAGAGGAACCTTATAGGATTTGGGGTTGAGACTTCTCAGGTCCATTGGTTACTTAATTCTTTGAGTCCACTAGGCTATGATCACATGCCATCTAGATGAGCCTTTGTAGAACATTTAACAACACACACATGACTCTCATAGACAATGGCTTTACGTGCACCAGCACCATACACATAGCTCTCTATGGATGAGGTGGTGAGGACGCAATTTCCTTTGGCTTGGGGTAGCATACGAGGGTAGTACTTCTAGGAGGAACCTCTCATCTTCTTTTAGGGAAGGAAGTGCGCCTCAACTTGGTCTGGAGGTGTTGAGGTCTAAAGACAGGAGTTGTGGATTGCAATAATGCTTCAAAAGAGGGATAATCTACTGGCTGAAGAGGAAAAAGTCCTTATGTATATATGTTGCACCATGTAGATATGTTGTATATATGCACATCAAAAAAAATATGCGAAAGAAAGAAAAACTCCAAAAAAAGTGGTGGGTCTGATAGAAAATGAAATACCCATCGGAGTATATATAGTCAAATAAAGCAAATCTTATGTTACCCATTCTTATCTCATGAAGCTTGCAGCAGGGAGACTTAGCTACATTGGTTAGGCTCCCAGGGATACGTGGCTACACTGGCCACAGTCCATTCTCTTCTTTCCCCTCTTCTTGAGCTGGTTGAACTTGAACTTAGAAGGGAATATCCCATTCCCCGAGGAAAGAGCTGCCAGACTAGGGCATTAGAGTTACCTTGCTGAGGGAGGATGTTACTTTGTCATTTTTGACGTGGGGAGCCACATATCACTTACACAGTACAAGAAAAGATCCATGGTCATTAGAGTTTGTGTATGTATACTTGTTCTGATTTGGATTATTGAGGAGTCTTGACCATAGATTAGTGGAACTTAGAGGATGTTGGGTCTTAAACCTAGGTCCAAATAAGATTCCGACAAACTAATAATCCAAAGGTCTGACTAAGATCCATACTCAAATTTAATGAAGACAAGTTTAATAATCAACCTTGATTCTCCTTCTTTTTCTTTTCTTTCTCTTTTCATTTCTTTTTCAAATAAGTGTTTGCTAAGGGATTAGCAAAGATAAAGTATAGGGGGTGATGAATCCCTGATCATCACTCTTTATTCTTTTATTTTATCTATGTATCTTGGCAAAGCATCATGTAAATAGATATAAATACAATAAGTTAGCATTTTGCATGCATTTTTTAATATTACATAATTAGCGTGTATTTGTGCAAAAATAAAAGAATAGAGGAAAGGAAAAAGGAAGGAGGTAGAATAAATACAGAGTGACTCGAACCCCAAGAGAAGGTCAAGCATTGACCAGATCGCCAAATAAAACAAGTAGAGAGAGATAAGGCTTACTCTATATTATTTGTAAAAATAAATAATTATTTTTGACCAAATAAAAATAGAATATTCTTTTTACCTCATTGTATATATTCCTGAAAATAAAAAAATCAGAAAAATTAAATAAAATAAAAATAAGAGTAAATCCTCTCTCTCACTCTCTTGTATAAAATACATGTATATGTCTTGTTATATATTTATTATACACCTGTAAGTAAATAATAAAAATAAAATAAAAATTATTTTATACTCCAAAAATTATGTTGTAAATAAATAAAATATAAAATTGGGGTATTTATGTAATAACAAAATAAAAATAATTGTACAAAATACATAGGTATAGTATACCTGTATATAATACACTACACTATATACAGATTATTTTATTTCTCATAAAAATAAATAAAAATCACATAAAAATAGCTTGAGAAACAACAAACATTGTTCATTTTATACACTTTTTGATTTAAAATCAATTATTATTTTTTATTGAATTTGTAAGTATTTTGTACATTCAGTCTTTCTGATTGGTCCACGTCACGTTGTTGACCTGGGTCAACGCCCGCTTCCAGGGCTTGACCTGACCTGATCTCATCGCCAGACCATTTTCTTCGAATTTCCCTAGTCGGGTCTCGCAGCCCCTCGCCCCGATTCTTCGCCCGTGGTCTCTCCTTGGATCCAGGACCCTTGCAGATCCTTAGGAAGGCGCGTATCTTCCTAGGGTTGCATGCCCTTGCCCTATTCCTCCAGCCTCCTGAGAACCCTATATAGTCTCTTCTCCGCCTCCCAGGAGCGGGTAGATGATGAAGCCTCATTCATCACTCTTTATTCTTTTATTTTAGCTAAATATCTTGGCAAAGCATCATGTAAATAGCTGTAAATACAATAAATTAGCAATAAGAATGCATTTGTTAATATCTCATAATTAGCATGAATTTGTGCAAGAATAAAAAATAAAGAATAAAAGAAAAAGAAGGAAATATTTAGAATAAATATTAAGTGACCTAAACCCAAGAGAGGGCCAAGCATTGGCCTGATCGCCAAATAAAATAAGTAGAGAGAGATAGGGACACTCTACCTTGTATATATATATCATCTATGTATATAATTTATTTTTACAAAAATAAATATAAAAAGGTGTTTTTATATCCTTGTATATATCTCTAAAAATAAAACAAAAATTAGATAGATAAAATAAAAATAAAATAAAACTCTCTCACCTTGTATATAATACATGTTTATATGTATCTTGCCCTATTTATTCTACACTTGTAAATAAATAATAAAAATAAAATAAAAATAATTTTATACTCCAAAAATTATGTTGTAAAATATAAAATTGGGATATTTGTGTAAAAATAATTGTACAAAATACATAGCATTTTATACCTGTATATAATACATTATATTGTATATACCTTAATTTATTTTTCATAAAAATAAATAAAAATCACAAAACAATAGTTTGGAAAATAATAAATATTTTTCATGTTGTACACTTTTTGATTTAAAATCATTTACTATTTTTAATTGATTTTATAAATATTTTGTACATACTATTTTCTTATTGGTCCAGGAGGAATGTTGACTCCGGTCAACTACCCCTCTCGGACTCCCCCTCGCGCGGATTCGATTTCTGCACGCTTTTCACCCATTTACCCCCGACTAGATCCTGCATCCTCATGCCCTGAATTTCCGCCCGCATCTCCCCCGTGGATCTGTGATCCTTGCGGATCCCTAGGGAGGCACGTATCTCCTCGGTTCGCACGCTCAGACCCGATCTATCTGGCCACCTGGACTACCCTATAAAGTCTTCACTCGCCTCCCCAGCTCAGCAGCTCGCACCGTACCCTTCTCTGATACCCTAGACACCTTCGCCTTGGTGACAGCAGCCAGAGGCCACTCGTGGCACTTGCAGAGGAGCTGTGTAGCCGACGCTCAACTGTCGTGGCTGGAGCACCACCGCGAAAAGCCTCCTCCGCCAGCCACAACGTATTCGAGGTAAAGACCCCGTCGTTCACCTCCCCAGGAGCTCAGGATCACCTTAGGACCTTCAGGTATTCATTCCATCATTCCTAGCTCCGTCATGTTATTTATCTTTCATCCACCTGTCGCTGTCTATCCGCCAGCTCCGACCTGCTGGTCGGAGCCTCGTCACTGTCATCTCCCCATTTAGATTGATGCTCCTGCTCACCCTCCATCTTCCCACACAGCCTGATCACCCTGACCTTGGCTCGGATTGCCAAGATTAGGAGATAGGTCTCCCATATCGCCTTTGCTGGAGACCCACCCCCATCCACCGTCACTTCTCTTTGTTTTAGACCCAATAACCCTGACTGGAGCATTGCTCCGAGTCCGAGCTATCTTGTGCAGGCCTTGACGTGCGCGAAGACGATCCATATCGCCCTCGTCCACTTTCGTCGGAGTGCCTCCAGGTCTTAGTCGACGTCACGTTCATCCGACCGTCAGCCACTCCATCAGAGCCGACCACCCGACACGGAAGGGCCTCCGGTCCTTTTGGCGCATCCAAATCCTTCATCGGAGCCACCGATCACCCCCGGTGTTCCGACGAAGTTCGCCCCATATCAGTTCGTCCAAAGGACCTCTCCACCATTGGATCGTCCACATCTCCCAGACGTCATCACAACCATTTATTACCTGGAGCTGTCAGGCCGTTAGATGGCAGATCTAACGACCTCATACCATCCACGTAGCGGACATCTGACAGCCGTCAGATCTGACTCTCGATGCGCCAGAGCCGCACGACGCCTCACCAGCAGCTGCCATGCGTCCTCGTCACACGCTTCGTCACGCGCCTCATGGGTATATTTCTCATTTTACCTTATGTTTATTTTCATTTTTATTTTAGTCTATAAAATAAAGTATACAGTTAGACCATTTTGCACTTTGGTACCTGTAGTTTTCCATATTTACCCTTTAGTCCTGCCTGTGTAGACCCACGTGCTTTGTTACGTGTTTTTCTGGGATATTTGTACTATGTACCTTGAATTTCTTTACTATTATGGTTTGAAGTTTTAGTTTTCATATTTGCAAATATACCCCTGTGAATGCTGTTTTACAACATGTGTGGATATTAGTGGGAAAATTGCAGATCGGACCTTAATCTTTCCTTGTGTGTTATTATTTGGTCCCAAGACTTATTTTAATTACATTTTGGTCCCTATGAACTAGTTTTTTTGTCTTTGATTAAATAAAAAGCAAAAGTTGTCCAAAAATTACGAAATTTTGATATGTGGCTCCTGACACTGTGTAGGAATTTTGGTGAATTTTTTGTTCTGTTTTGATTTCATCTGTTTTTTTAATTCAAAATCCTTAAAGAGTGTCACTATCTGTTTTTAAAAATCAACTAAAAATATTAAAATGTCTTGAAAAATTATAAAAAAATTCATGATTATGTGTTTTATGCTATTTGAGTTTCTATCCAACTTTCATTCCATTTCCACTTATAAAACTCATAAAAAATTTAAAAAGAGTAAAAACCTTAGAAAAATCATTAAAAGTTCATAAAAATTCAAAAAAATGTGTTTCCTTCTTATGTAGTTAGATTTTGCTTTGTAGTTTCTCATAAAATTGCCGCTAGGATTTTATAGACATTTTAATTAATTTTAACTTGCCTTTAGATCCTAGCTGTACATTGGTTACTGTTTTTGACTTTCTTTTATTTTTAAAAAGTTACTTAGAAATCAGAAAAACTCCATAAAATCCACAAAAAACACTTGATTATTTTAAAAACACAAAAATATTTTTTTGGGAATTTTTGAGTATTTTAGGATCTTTAAATAATTGTTTGAGTGTTGATTTTGCTTTACTTTTATTCGTTTCTCATTTTTAAAAATCATAAAAAATTTTGAAAAAGTGAAAACCACCATTTTCTTTATTTTTCTTGGTTTCCCGACTACTTCGTAGGTTTTCCATCCTGTGCTCCTTGTGATCGACCCTGGTATTTATACCAGGTAAAATAAATTAGCGAGACCGTTTACTTTGTTTGAATGCTTGATTTCTTTATTGGTGGTCTGATTATCTTGTTGACTGTGCTTTGTGGTTCGGGTTGCAATGACCATAATTATTCCTTAACCCGAATTGCAGGAGTCGCGTCATCAGAATGGTACCGTTGCTGAGGAGCACGACTTAGTAGTTGGTTTTCCTTTTTCAGCTTTGTTTTTATTTTTCTTCTTGTTATTTTTCTTTATCTATTTTCTTTTTGTTTTTGCTTTTATTTCTTTTTCTTTGTTTTTATTCTCATTTATTTTATTTTATTTTATTTTATTGGGTTGTGACTTTTCCCTTTCTTGCGAGGGCCCGACGAGCGAGGGCGGCGATCTTCGGAGAGCTGAGGCACCCGAGTGACGTGGAGGCGGCTCGTTTCTGCATCGAGCCTCAGGAGAGCGTAAAAGAGGAGTAGCAGGACTTTGGGAGTAGTTTAGCTTTAGTTTAGCTTAGATTTATTTTCAGCATTATTATTGTAATAATACAGGACAGACTCAGGACTCAGACTTGGCTTGATCTCGGGGTCTGTTTCGTCGAGCACCGGTGTGCTCGGGGGACCTCACCGTAGATTTTCCATGGATTTTGTGTTTATCACATTTTTCTGTTGTTTTTTATTCTCGAAGTTTTTGGCCCTTAGACTTAGGATTTTTGGCTTGATTGTGACGTAATTACTTAAGGCCCCAACCCTAACTGATTACATGTTTCTACAGATCGATAAATGGACCTTAATAATTAAATCACAAAAGAAAAAAGTTAACTCGGTCACCTGAGGGGTCATGTGCCGCTAGAGGCCGTATACAACGTTGGCATGATTCGTTGTGGTGGACACCGATCGGCATCATAGACCGGACCCCAACACCTCTTGTTGACCCATTAGCTATCGTTCTTCTCGAGTAGAAATTATTTGTCTAAGGCTGATTTCTTCTTGCATCATATATGTAGTTTTATTTCAGTCTTTTATTTTATGCGCGGATCACCCTGCATGTAGAGAGTTGGAGTCAGGTACGCATTTCTTACTCTGCATGCATCATAGTGTTTCATCGTGCATTGTCTTTTTCGACTTCTCCCCCTGTTTTTGGACTTAAAATAATCAGGAGAATCGAAAAATTCGTTATGCATTGTTTGCTTGAAAATACCTTAAAAGAAAAACTATAAAATTGGGACTGCTAAATTCACATGACTCTAAAAGACACTTCACTTAAAAATTTATCTTGGGAGAGCAATCCCCTCATTGTCTGGTTTGGATGAGCGAGAGAGTGACCCGCACACTAGGCTAGAGCCACATCCGACCTCTCCTCATACTACTGATTTCAGGTTAGTCATTCTCTAGTGAGGATCGCTCCGGTTTCCGATTAAGCGGGCCGCGATATCCTTAACAGAGCGAGTCGATCGGGTAACCGGTAAACTGTCCGTGACTTGTACTGGCTTGGAAAGATCTAGCCTTGGGATCGGGACAGTCTCATGGGAGTGTTGGATTCCCAACAGCTCGCTTAAATTGCTCTGAAAGACTGTTTGATCACCCAACTAAAATCGATAAGATAAAAACCGAATCTTTACGGTCATCAGCTCTACGTGAGTAGGTGAATTGGGGGTTTTGCTTGATTGATCTTGTTTGTTTTCTAGATCACATCCGCCTTCACTCGCCACATCACGATGATGGGCTGGAGGTCCCTCAGGCAGCCTCTGGTTGCACCGCTTTCGAGCACCCCGGTCCGCTCATCTAGGTTGGTTCGTGAGAGCCCAGACCTGCTCTCCGAACCCAAGTTTGACTCCACCCTCTTCTCCCTCGATCACCCTTTTACCAGTCCTGAGGTGCCCGAGCAGAGACCGTAATAGACATTTAATGATTTGACGGCACCTGAGTTTTGGTCTTTTGCCTTTTCATAGACCATGACCAGTAGTGAGGAGCGCAATGATGGACCCAGCGGGAGCCAGACCTACATATTAGATTAGGGTGCCATCAACAACACCCTGTTAGCCTCTCTGGAGACCATACAACGTCAGATCAGTTACCAGGGGGCTTTCATGGTGGATATGCGATGAGAGATGGAGTAGATGCAAGCAGATAGAGAGCAGCGCAGAGCCGGTGGAGGAGGAGACAACCCTGAGAAAGGAGAGCCCGAGGAGCCAGCACAATCAGCAGCACCTGCACGACCGTTGAGAGAGTTGCACAACCCTGGTGCAACTCTAACCGACAGATGGATTCAGCTGCCATCCATATTGGGAGATTTCAAGCTCCCGCCTCAGACCATCCAGCTTCTACCCCGATTCCACGGACTAGCCACCGAGGAGCTGCACCTCCATCTCCAGGATTTTGAGATGATCTGCAGCATAGTCCACGATCGCCTCATAGATGAGGATACCATCAGAATGATGGCTTTTCCGTTCTCCCTCATAGACAGAGCAGCCAACTAGCTGAATCACCTAGGGAGATACGTCACTCCATGGGAACATCTCCGGAACGAGTACTTCAATAAGTACTATCCATTCGGCCGGACGATTACAGCCAGAGCCCTGATCAACAACTTTTCCATGCTCCCCAACGAGCAATTCCATGAGACATGGGGCAATTGCAGAGAGCTCATTGACCGGTGTTCCCATCATGACATATCCAAGCCCAACCTTGTCCAGAGTTTTTTTTGTGGGCTTACACCGGAGTTGCAGGGGATAGTGAACACATCCTGTGGGGGTTCCTATTTCTCCATGGATGAGGATCAGGTCTGGGCCATCTATGAGGAGATGGCAGAGAACTATACGGTTATGTCCCAGACCTGCCTCTATACACAGGGGAAGCCCACACCATAAACCATGTCCTATCAGAGGATAGCACAGGTCGATGCAGGTCCGTCCACATCTTCAGCAACCACATCACAGGTAGAGTCGACGACCTCTGATATGGGGATCATCAGCGAGAAGTTTGATCGCATCGAGCTTATCGAGAAGAAGCAGTGCCAGGGCATGTCTCAGATAGATCAGATGGCACATACGCTGAGTGACCTGAAGACCCAGATCATGTGTCTCCAGGAGGCACAGATGGCTCCTCAGCCCCGTCTCAGGTCACAGGCAGATCCCCACAGCAACAACAGCTCGATCCAGCCCTCTGCCCACTACCGACAGGTGCATCACATTCAGGCAGAGTCGTTCCAGCAGCAGCAGCAGTATGTCCAGCCACCACCATCTCCAGATACTCAGATGGTGGTCTACTAGCCAGATCAGCACCTAGCAGTTCTTCCCCTACCCACGTATGAGCAGGAGCCGTTGATGGAAGTCAACGGGATTTGGTATGACCGACCTCAGCCTGGGATCCAACGTGACCATCCCGGATTCCGTTGGTTGACCGGAGGTGCCTCATCCCAGCAGCAGCCTCCAGTTCAGGGTGGCCAGTTCAGCCAGCAGCACCAGCAGCCCCAGTTCCCACGGCCACAACCACAACCACAGTACTAGCAGGGTCCTCGTCCCTATCAACAGGGACAACCGTGGAGGCAGTAGCAACAACCTCAACAATTCTCTCACCAGTATCCCTCTCATCCTTCTCAGCAACAACAACCTCACTTTCCGAGAGGCCACCCGAGCGATTCTCATGGGCCCGCCTATGAGAACCCAGCTTTAGAAGACTTAGCCCGCCTTATCTCTGATTAGCAAGCTATATTCAGGCGGGAGATGGACGCGTTCCGTCAAGATATGAGAGAGATAGTGAAGGGCAAGGCCGCCATACCCACTCAGATCGAGCTGAATCAGAACAACCTGAAGAGGAATTCTGAGCAGGTAGAGTTTACAGAGGTTACCACTCCTAGTGATTCACTTGGTGATATTTCTGCATATACTTTTGATGTTGACTGATGACACGATTCAACTACTCGGGTTAAAGAATAATTACGGTCGTTGCTACCCGAAACGCGAAGCGAAATCAATCCAGAAAAAGAAGACCACCAAAATAGAAATCAATCAATCAAGCAAAGATAGCGGTCTCGCTAATTTATTTTACCTGGTATAGCTACCAGAGTCGAACACAAGGAGCACGTGATGCTAACGCTACTAAGTAGTCGGGAATCCAAAAAAGAAAAAAGAAATGGTGGTTTTTTTAAATTTTTCAAAATTTTTTGTGATTTTTAATATATGAGAAAAAGAAGAAGAGAACTCAAAAATCAACACTTAAATAATTATTCAAAGCACCAAAAATGCTCAAAAATTCAAAATAAAAATAATTTTGTGTTTTTAAAATATTCAAATGTTTTTGTGAATTTTCTAAAAATCAAACAAGGCCAAAAATGACAACCAGTGTACAGCTGGAATCTAAAGGCAAATTAAAATTATTTAAAATGGCTATAAAATTCGAGCAGCAATTTTACGTGAAACTACAAGTAACTACAGAAGAAGAAATTACATTTTTTTTATTTTTTATTTTTAATGATTTTAAGAAGATTTTTACTCTTTTTAATTTTTATGGGTTTTATAAACGGGAATGCAACAAAAATTGGACAGAAGCTTAAACACTACAGAACAAGCAAATTTTTTTTTTAGAATTTTTCAAGGGTTTTTAATATTTTTAATTCATTTTTAAAAACAAATAATAACACTTTTTAAGGTTTTCGAATTTTTAAAAATATCAAACGAAAATAAAACATAACCAAAAATTCATAGAAATTCCTACATCATGGCAGGAGCAATATGCCAAAATTTCATGATTTTTGGACAATATTTTCTATTTATTAAATCAAAAATCAACACACAACACACATGGACCAAAATACAATTAAAATAAGTCTCTGGACCAAATAATAACACGCACAGAAACAATCGGGTCCAATATGCAATTTTCACTTCAAATTCCGCACATGTTGGAAAACATCATTCACAGGGGTATATTTGTAAATAAGAAAACTAAACATTCATTTCATCACAGATAATAAGTCTAGGGAGAATACTGCAAATAACCCAAATAGCACATGACGAAGCATGTGAGTCTACACAAACATGACTAACTAGCAAATATGGAACACTACAGGTGCTAACATCCAAAATGTCCTACTGTATACTTTTTATTTTACAGACTAAAAGCGAAACTGAAATAAACGTAGGGGACTGAGCAATTTACCCATGCAGCACGCGAGCTGTGCGTGGAGTGGACAGGTGGCGTGCTTTGAGTGGGCGAAGATGGATGGCTCTGGAAGCGTTAGGCGACAGATCTGACGGGTGTCAGATGTTAGCTACGTGGGGGGTACGGGACCGTTAGATCTGACATCTAACGATCCGACACCTCCAGGTGAACGAGCGGCTGGGATGAGGTCTGGACGAGGGGCGCAATCCAACGGTGGAGAGAGGCACTGGAAGAACTCCTCCTGGGCGAGTTTCACCAGAGCACCGGTGATGATCCGGCACTCCGATGAACGATAGGGCGGCGCCAACAGAAGCGCGAGGCCCTTCCGCGTCGAATGGTCGAGTAGGATGGGCTTGTTGACGGTCAGATCTCCGGGACGATGGCTGGGACCAGGGCAAGCTCCAGCGAAGGCGGTCCAAGGTGATATGGGGTGTCTCCACGTGCACTGAAACCTGCAGGGCAAAGCTCGGACTCGGAGCAGGGCTCCGGTCGGGGTTATTGGACCAAAAATGAAGGGAAGCGACGATGAATGAGAAGGCGTCTCCGACGAAGCGAGGGATGAGACCTAAGACCTAATCCTGGCAATCCAAGCCAAGATTCGGATGATCAGATTGTGTGGGAAGGTGGACGATGAGTGTATGTGTCGATCTGAATGGGTGGATGTGGCTGACGAGGCTCCGACCGGTGGGTCGGAGCTGGCGGAGGTGCGGTGGACGACAAATGAAAGATCGAACCAGATAAGGGACCAGAATAGAAATAAGAGCTACCTGAGGGTCCTAGCATGATCCTGAACACTAGGGGGTGCGGTCGGTGGTAGTCGTTGAGTCAACCTCGCTGCGGCTGGTGGAGGAGGCTCGTCGTGGCGGTGGTCCGGCCACGAGACTTGAGCGTCGGCTGCAGCGCTCCTCTCCGATGACCAGGGGTATCCTCCGATTGCTATCACCAAGGTGAAGGATTCTAGGGTAGCAGAGAAGGGTGCGGCACAAGCTGCTATGCTGGGCAGGCGAGTGAAGACTATATAGTTGATGAATACTCATTCATCACTCTTTATCCTTATATTTTAGCTACAAAAACCTTTGCAAATGCATGTATATGTTTGTAAATACAATTAATTACCCAAGAGCATGCATAGTGTAAAAAGTAATAATTAGCATGTTTTTGGGGGAAAATTAAAGAATAAAGAATTAAAAGAAAAAGAGGAATATTTAGAATAAATAGTGAGCAACCTAACCCCAAGGAAGGGCTCAGCATGGGCCTGACCGCATAAAAGCCAAAGTAGAGAGAGATAGGGAGCCCATATGTGTAAATATACCTGTAAATATAATAAAAATATTTTCCTCTAAAAATAGAATAAAATGAGCTTGTATATATTTGTAAATACAAAATCAAAATAAAAAGAGAAAAATTAAAAAGAAAATAAAAATAATCTTCCTTGTACATATTCACCATGTATATAAACCCACACTTATATTTATTTAGCCTTGTAAATAAATAAATTAAAATCCCTAAAAATTTGTATATATTCTATATTTCATGGTGCAAATAAATAAAATAAAAATCATAAAAACAAAATTCAAATAAAAAGAACAAAATTAAAAACCAAAAAGTACATTGTATATATACCATGTATATAGATGTATATATATCTATTTATTTAACCCTTGTACATAAATAATAAAAATAAAATAAAAACATCAAAATATTCCTAATTTTATGCTATAAATAAATAAAATATAAAATTGGAATAAAAATGCACAAAAATAATTAATTAAAAATCAATATTGTGTACCTATGTATAGCACTATAGTGTACATACCTTATTTTTATTTCAAAAAATAATTAAAAATCACAAAAAATAGGAAAAAATAAAACAAACATTTTTCATGTTTTACGTTTTTCCTAAATCGGCCATTTTCTATTTTTAAATGAATTTTTAAATCATTTCCACATGGTCAGCTCTCATTGGTCCACGGGGGATGTTGACCCCCCGGTCAACTCCCCCCCTGGACCACATAATCCCGGATATGAGTTTTGACCCGATATCTCGACATTTTCTAGACTCTATCCGACCACTAAAATTTCTAAATCCGGGTCCTAATTACTCCCTGATCCACCAAGATCCTCGCCCGGACGTTTGCCTTGGGATCCGCACTTCGAGCTTCACGCCCGACTCCTGTTTAGACGGACCCCTAGAGGTATTTAGCCTGAGCTCTACCTCCATTTTCAGGTATCTTTGGCTCATTCATTCTCCACCCCAGGACCTCCATCATCTCCTCCTGAGTGACAGCAGTCGGCCGGTGGTGTCGCAGCGAGGAAGGAGCGTGTAGACCATCGATCCGGCGACGTTGCGCCGCCGTGCGCCGCCCAGAGGTGGTGCTCGAGCCTCGGGCGTCGACGGCCCTCGAGGCTAGGACCTGGAGCATCCCCAGCTCTTCCACAGTCGATAGCATCCAGTAGGTAGCCTTCTTCCCTTCTCCATTTCCCTAATTTTGCGTTTCACCCAAATCGACCCGTCACCGACCATCGTTGATTCCGACCACCCTCGCCCTCGTTTCGATCATCGGAGTCATCCATCATTTCCGCCTTTCCACCGTGCACCTTCTCCACCCCTTTGTTCAATCCAGTTCGCCACGAAACTGGGATTGGGGTTCCTCCGTCGTCGCTTCGTCGGAGTCCCTTCGTCCCGACGCACAGATCACCTTCACCACCCTAACCGGGTTGAGGCACTTTGCCCTCGACCCAGGAGCTAGTTTCTTTGTTTTGCAGGTCCAAGCAAGTCCATCTGAGGAGTCGACTTTCTGGAACAGCAGCTCCGCCTCCGCCGACGTCGCCTGAGCTCTCCAGAGCTCCGTTGCGTCATCGGAGGATCCCATTAGACGCGGGAGGACAAGGCGTAGCTTCTCCGATCTTCAGCAGCCTTCGAGGAGCTTCCCTATACGCGCACGAGCCCGGCGAACTTCGCCGGCGTTGAGTTCATCGAGCATCCTCAGCAGTCGTCCGATCATCCTCCAGCTCCAGTTCAGATCGTAGCCGTTCACGCCAGGAGCAGCCCCGACCGTCCGATCAGTGGAGGATAGACGAGGACCGTCCGATCACCGAGGGTTAGCCGTGCCTCTCCCCTGACCGTCAGATCTCCACATGGCGCGCATCTGGCCCTCAACTTAATAAAGGGTAATTTACCCTTAGGCCCCCTCTTTTTAGTTGTTAATATTTAGCCCTGTAAATATCGCATTTAGTTGTTTTTATTTTGGTACATTTGCACTTAGAACCTGGTAGTTTAGTTCATTTGCTTTTATACCCTTGTACGTAGTGGTACACGTGCTTCGTCACGTGTTTTTGTGGGTTAATTGCATGTATAGACCGGATGTTTCAAAGTGTTAATGGATGAAAGTATGTTTTGATTCATTACAGAAATGCCCCTGTGAATGTTTTAATTGCGTATGTGCTATATATCGTGGGTTTTTTATACTTATGCCCCTGGACTATTAGTACGTGTTACTAAATAGTCCAGGGACTTAAGTTTTCTTGCAATTTGGTCCCTGAGTGCCCAGGTCACATGCCTCGCACGTGTTTTTTGGAAATTTTGCACCGGACCCCTTGGAACTTCTCTTAATTGCGTTCAGGTCCCTATGCACTATACCTTGGTTTTTGATTTTAATAAAATAGCAAACTAACTCTGAATTTGATGAAAATTGGATACATGGCTCCTGCCATAGTGTAAAATTTTCTTTAATTTTTGGGGACATTTTTTATTATTTTTGATATTTTTAAAAATTCAAAAACAGGCATTTTTGTTACTATCTAGCTTTAAAAATCACAAAAAATATTAAAACACCTTTAAAAATTACAAAAACATTATATATTGTTTGTTTTGTCTTGTTTGATTTTCTGACCAATTTTGGTCATTTTGAGATTTATAAAACCCATAAAAATTCTAAAACCCCTAAAAACCCATACAAATTCTAATAAATAATTAGAACATCAAAAATTAATAAACCAGTGTCTAAATTTTCCTTGTATTTTCTACTTTACAGAAAAGTTACCTTCAGACCTTGATAGGGCCATTTTACATTTTAATTTGGCCTTCCAAGTCTGACTGGACAATGCCTCTGTTTTTATCCTTGTTTGATTTTTATAAAATTCCCTAAAAATCAGAAAAACAACAAAAATTAACCAAAAACAGTAAAAAATCTAAAAAACTTAAAAACATTTTTGTTTGAATTTTTGGATGATTTTTGAGTAAATAAATAAGTCATCTAAGTTGCTTGTTTATTGATTTCCTTATTTTCTTTATTAATTAAAAAATCCAAAAAAAATTTAAAAACATTAAAAATCCACTAAAAAGCCTTTTCTTTAATTTTATTTCTCTTTTAGACTACTTCGTAGGCCGCGAGGCCATCACATGCTCCTTGTGTTCGACCCTGGTAGCTATACTT
Source organism: Ottelia alismoides (assembly GCA_037367405.1). Classification (NCBI taxonomy): domain Eukaryota; kingdom Viridiplantae; phylum Streptophyta; class Magnoliopsida; order Alismatales; family Hydrocharitaceae; genus Ottelia; species Ottelia alismoides. The sequence continues at coordinate 159,471 of JAZKJV010007818.1, read as the reverse complement.
GGTTAATCCTATAGCGAGACCGCTACTTTGAGCTTGTTTGATTTTTACCTTGTTTTGGTGGTCTATATTTTTCTCGTTGAGCATCCTGAGCAACTGAGGTCGCAATGACCGCTTCTTGATTTATCTTCCTTAGTTGTTCGGTTTTTGGGCTCATCAGAATGGCGCCGTTGCCGGGGAGCACGGCTTAGTAGTCGCTTTAGTTTTCTTTTTATTTCATTTTGTTTTTCGCGGCTTTCCGCGATCTGAGTCCGCGGCTTTTCGCGACTTTTGATTTCTCTTTTATTTTTCTTTTCTTTTCTTTTCTTTTGTTTTTGTTTTTGTTTTTATTTTTGCTTGTTTATTTTATTGTCATTTTTGCACATATACCCCTATTTGCTTTTCTTATCTATATTTGATTATTTTATCAGGTTGATAACACTTTGTTATTTTCTTGCGAGGGCTCGAGGACCGAGGCAGTGACTCTCGAGTAGCCGGCGCAACTGCGGGATTCGGAGGCAGCTCCCTTCTGCACGGAGCCGTAGGAGAGCATGAGGAGCAGCTGAGTGGGAGAGGCTTAGATTAGGTTTTATTTTAGTAACATTTGAATTGTTGTAATAATACAGGGACAACAGGACTTGGACTTAGACTCTTTCGGGTCTGTTTCGCTGAGCACCGGTGTGCTTGGGGGACCCTTAGATTTTTCGCGGCTTTTAGTTTTTCGCTGCCTTTTCCGGTTTCTCGCGGTTTTTATCGAGCCCCTAGCCTTAGGAATTTCTGTTGATTGTGTTTTACTTAGTAGGATCCAAACACCTAATTATCTGCTTGTGCCTATAGTTCGGTAATTGGACCTACTAATAAAAAGTTAATAAAAATAGCTGACTCACTTCCTTCGAGCCTACGTGCCGCAGCCTGCCCTGCCAAGCGCTGCTCTTGAACCCGATTTGTCGGGAGGAGGAGGGGTAGACCAAGACCGGACCCTTTGGATCAAAGGCTGGTGACCAGTTAGACGGTTCTTTCGAGTAGAAGTTGCTATCTAGGGACTCGGTTTTTCCGCTTGCACCATTTAGGTAGTTTTATTTCTGTCTTTCAATTCTGTGCGGATCATATTGCATGTAGACTGCTGGAGTCAGGTACGCATCCCTTCCTCTGCATGCATCATTGATTTCATCGCGCATCGGCTTTTTCGTCTTCTCCCCCTGTTTTTGACTTAATAACAAGGAGAATCGAAAAATTCGTTAGGCGTTTTCATTTTTATTGAAAAATACTTAAAAAGAAAAACAATAAAATTTGGGACTGCTAAAACTATCGACCCTAAAAGACACCTCATTTAAAAATTTGTCTTGGGGAGAGCAACCCCCTCCTTGTTTGGTTTGATTGTGCGAGAGAGTGACCCCGAACACTAGGTAGAGCCCTCCGACACTCTTCTCAACTGATTACCGACCACTTCTGTGTGGGACAGTCGGTTGGGAAAGTATCGGGTAACCCAACAGGTCACGTAATCGCTCTGATATCTTGATTATTCACCAAAATAAAAATTGACAAGATAAATTGATCGAGCCTTTACGGTCTTCAGCTCGCGTTGCGTTGGTGAACTGGGGGTTTGCTTGTGATCATAGTTTTTCCAGATCTCATCCGCCTTACTCGCCACATCAAGATGGCGGGCAGACGATCTCTTAGGCAGCCTCTGGCTGCACCGCTTTCGGGCGCGTCTACCCGCTCATCTAGGTTGGTTCGTGAGAGCCGAGCCCCGCTCTCCGAACCTGAGTATGATTCCACCCTGTTCCCCCTCGACCCCCTTTCTTTCGGTTTCGAGAGACCAGTGCCAGAGGAGAGACTATCAGATTTATCGGCACCTGAGTTTGGATCGTTTGATTTTGCAAAGACTATGGCCGGCAGTAGCAATGATCGCAGTAGAGGTCCACAGCCCGAGCATTTTGTTCTGGACAAGGGTGTGATCAATTCCACCCTGATCGCCTCCCTCGAGACAGTGCAGCAGCAGTTGAGGGATCAGGGAGCATTTATGTTAGATATGAGGCGCGAGATGGAGGAGATGAGAGCAGAGTGAGAGCAGCGTAGAGACGGGCCGAGGATCCCAGATGAGGCAGCAGCAGCAGCAGCCGCAGCGGCCGCAGCCGCAGCGGCCGCAGCCGCAGCGGCCGCAGCCGCAGCGGCAGCCGCTGCGGCAGGAGCAGAGCAGCCGAGACCGATGCGGGAGTTGCACAACCCCGGTTCGACACTGATGCATCACTGGGTTGTGCTACCAGCCATCGTGGGGGACTTCAAGTTCCCCTCGAACACTTTGCAGCTCCTCCCTCATTTCCATGGGCTCGCCACAGAGGATCCCCATCTCCACCTCCAGGAGTTTCTGATGATCTGCAGCACCGTCCACGACCGTCGAGTGGACCAGGATACCATCAGGATGATTGCCTTCCCCTTCTATTTAGCTGACAGAGCAGCCACCTGGCTGAAGCATTTAGGGAAGTTCGTCTACACTTAGGAGCAGCTCCGCACCGAGTACTTGCACAAGTACTACCCACTCGGGCGAATCAATGCCGCTAGAGCCCTGATCAGCAACTTCTCCATGCTCCCTAACGAGCAGTTGCACGAGGCATGGGAGAGGTTCAGAGAGCTGACAGACAGATGCCCGCACCACAACATTTCCAAGCCGAACCTTGTTCAGATCTTTTTCAGTGGGCTGATGATGACAGGCCAAGCGACTCGGGTAAAAGGTATCAAGGGTCGTTGCGACCCAAGTCACCAAGCGTGGTCGATCGAGAAAAAGAGACCACCAAATCTGATAAAAATCAATCAAACATCCAATAGCGGTCTTGCTATTTTATTAACCTGGTATAGCGACCAGGGTCGAACATAAGGAGCACGTGATGGCCTTACGGCCTACGAAGTAGTCAAAAATGAAATAAAATAAAATAAAAGGTGTTTTTGGTGGATTTTTAGTTGTTTTTGATTTTTTTTGGATTTTTGTTTAATTAAGAAAATAAATAAACAAGTAAAACAAGCCAATTCAAACAATTATTTAATGCATCAAAAATCAATCAAAAATTCCAATAAAAGAGTTTTTGTGTGTTTTATGATTTTTACTATTTTTAGTGAATTTTTGGTATTTTTCTGATTTGTATTGGATTTTCTAAAAATAAAACAAGGCAAGAAAACAACAACAATGTCCATCCAAGCTTGAGGGACTTAGATAAAATATCTAAAAATCCCCAATAAGCTAAGCCTGGAGGTAATTTTCCTGTATAGAGAAAGAAACAAGGAAAATTTAGGCACCACAGTTATTATTTTTGGATTTTTAGATTATTTATTAGAATTTTTATGAGATTTTTAGTGTTTTGTAATTTTTAGGAGTTTTATAAAATGAACAATGGCCAAAATTGGCCAGAAAATCAAACACAACAAACTAAACAGTAGCTATTTTTTTGTAATTTTTAGATAAGTTTTATTAATTTTTTTCTGATTTCTAAATCAAACAGTAACGAAAATGGTTGTTTTTTATTGTTTAAAAATATCAAATCAAAACAAAAATGTCCCCAAAAATTCTAGAAAATTCTACAACATGGCAGGAGCCATGTGTCCAATTTTCATCGAATTTGGATTAGGTTTTATATTTTATTTAAAAATGAAACCTAGGTATAGTGCACAGGGACCTGTGCGTAAATATCCAAAGTTCCGGGGGGTCCGATGCAAAAATCCCACGAAATCACGTGCGCAGCGCGTGTCTGGGGCACTCAGGAACCTAAATGCAAACAAAACAAAGTTCTGGGACTATTTGGTAACAGGTACCAAAAGTCCGAGGACATGTTTGTAAATTACCCACAAGTAAGCGCACATGCACAAATAAATCACGCACAGGGGTGTAAATGCAATTTCCTAAAAATATTCATTCATTTCAGAACAATCCAGAACTACAGGGCTAACTATGCAAATATCCCAAAAAGGCACGTGTCGATGCACGTTCTACGCTACACACAGGGGTATATATGCAATAAACAAACAAGACAGGGTCCAACATGCAAATGTACCAATGTAAATAAAATTCTAAAAATATTTACAGGACTAAATTGAAATTAAACTAAACTAAGGGCCTAAGGTATAAATTACCCTTTATTACGCAAGCCGACGGATGGGCGCCACGTCAATAATCGGACGACTGGGAAGGGGTGGTGCCCAACGCTGGGTCTTTGACGCTGATCGATCGGTCCAGGCACTGCCACGTGGAAGATCAAACAGTGGACGTGCGCGGTGGCTGAACCTCGCTGGATCGACGATGGAGATCGACCCTCAAAGGATCTGGTGGTCAGTGCTGCTCCTCTAATGGACGAACATGATCAGATCTGGAGCGTCGAGGTCGATCGGACGTCTCTGAAGGATGGAGGAAGAACTGGGCTCCGGCGAACTTCGCCGGGCTCATGACGGCGCTGGTCTCCTCCTGGAAGGCCTCTGATGATCGGAGAAGGAGCGTGGAAGCCTTCCACGTCGAATGACAGCCTCCGATGACTCGATGAAGGTCCGAGAAGCTCTGGCGAGTCCGGCGGAGGTGGAGCTACTGGACCAAATGGTCCAAGCCCTCAGATAGGCTCGGATGTACCTGCAAAGTGCACCAGCAAACTCGTGGGTCGAGGGCAAACTGCCACGACCCCGTTAGGCGGGGAGATAGTGAACGGTGAGGCGTGGTGGTCGAGCTCCGGCGAGAGGTGGACGGAGGAGCTCGAATCCCTAGCTCCTGTGCGAGCTGGGTTGAGCGGAGGGGTGTAGAACGTGCGCGGGGGAAGGGCGAATGCGATGGTGCGGCCTGATGATCAAACAACAGGGTGAGATGGTCGGAATCAACGAAGGTCGGCGACGGGGCGATTTGGGGCTAAATCAAAATTCGAGAAATAGAAAAGAAACTACGGCTACCTAGGTGGTCGAATCAACTGGGGAAGAGCAGCTGGTGCTCTGGGTCCTTGCCTCGAGGACCGTCGTCGTCCGAGGCTCAAGCTCCTGCTCTGGGCGGAGCACGGCGGCGCTGGCTCGCCGGATCAGTGGTTCGAGCACCCTCTGCCTCGCTGCTACACCTCCGGGGCAAGCTGTCACTCTCGCGCGGAAGATGGTCACTGGGTGGAGGAATGACGATCCAAAGATGCGGAATGAAGTGGCGGAGCTCAACCTTTATATGGGTGCAGGTCCGGCAAGATTTGATCGGGTAGGGCAATGTGGAGCACGGACCCCGAGGCGGGTGTGCCGGCGAAGGTGTCGGATGTGATGTGAATGACACGGACCCGAGGTTTAAGTGTGAGGTGTTCGGGTTTAGGCGCAATAATCAGGAGAAATCAGGTCGCCCGCCTAATACCCGTGAGAGGTGGTCCTGGGGGGGGGGGAGTTGACCAGGCGGTCTACAACCCCCGTGGACCAATGAGAACAGGCCACGTGGAAAATATTTAGAAATTAAAGTAAAAATAGCAAATGGTCGATTTAATTAAAACTCAAAACATGAAATATTTTTGTTTTAATTTTTTCTATTTTTTGGTGATTTTTAATTAAATTTTCAAAATAAAATAAGGTATTTACACTATATAGCTATATATAGGTATATGTACAATATGTTCTTTTTTTATTTTTGATTTTTAATTTGTTATTTTTGTGCATTTTTATTCCTATTTTATATTTTATTTATTTATAGTATAAAATTAGGAATAAAGGGTATTTTTATTTTATTTTTATTATTTATATACAATAGTGAAATAAATACATTTGTACCTATATATATATGGTATATATATACAATGTGATTTTTGGTTTTTAATTTTATGCTTTTTATTTTGTTTTTGTTTTTGTTGTTTTTATTTTATTTATTTACAACATAAAAGATAGAGTATTTACAAATTTTATGGAAATTACTTTTATTTATTTATAAGGCTAAATAAATATAGAGGAGTGGACTATATACAAGGTGACTATGTACAAGTGGTCTATTTTTATTTTATTTTTGATTTTTTTCTATTTTTATCTTGGTTTTATAAATATAAATATATACACAATATATACAAGCCATTTTCTTCTATTTTTAGAGGAAAATATTTTTATTATATTTACAGGTATATTTACACACATGAGCCCCTATCTCCCTTTACTTTGGCTTTTATGCGGTCAGGCCCATGCTGAGCCCTCCCTTGGGTTAGGTTGCTCAATATTTATTCTAAATATTTCCCTCTTTTTCTTTTTGATCTTTATTCTTTTATTTTTGCACAAAAACATGCTAATTATTACTTTTTACACCATGCATGCTTTTGGTAATTATTTATATTTACAAATATATACATGAATTTGCAAAGGTTTTTGTAGCTAAAATATAAGAATAAAGAGTGATGAATGAGTATTCATCAGCTGACACCAGAGATTCAGGGCTTGGTGAACGCTTCTTGTGGCGGGTCTTACTTCGCCAAGGATCACGACCATGTCTGGGCCATCTACGAGGAGATGGCTGAGAACTACCTGGTGATGTCCCAGACTTGGTTATACACTCAGGGCAGACCCCAGCAGCCACAGACCGTGCAGTACCAGAGGATAGCACGGGTCGACGCCAGTCCTTCCAGTTCGTCCGCGGTAGCAGCAGCACAGGCCGAGTCATCAGCCGCAGACATGGGGATCATCAGCGAGAAGCTGGACCGGATGGAGATTATAGAGAAGAAGCAGTACCAGGGCATCACGCAGATGGAGCAGATGGCACAGACTCTGAGTGACCTGAAGACACAGCTCATGTGTCTCCAGGAGGCACATACGGCTCCCCAGCCCCGTCTTCAGGAACAAGGCGATCCGAGTAGCTCCGGCAGCTCGTCCCATCGCTCCAGCTCCCACCAGCAGCCTAGACAAGTCCATCTTGTACAGGCGGAGCCGTACCAGCAGCCGCAGCCCACCTACCAGTCACCACCGTCTCCAGACATGCAGATGGTGGTATACCAGCCGGATCAGCCTCTGGCAGTGCTCCCGCGACCCCAGTACGATGCAGAGCCGTTGATGGATGTCAACGGGATTTGGTATGACCGCCCCTAGCCCGGTATCTGACGAGACCATCCTGGATTCCGTTGGGGGACCGGAGGTGCCCAGCCCCAGCAGCAGCCGTCAGGACAGGGTGGTCAGTACGGCTATCAGAGAGATCACCAGCAGCAGCATTCCCCAGTGTACCCCCAGCCACAGTAGCAGCAGTCACAGTATGGTCCTCGTCCCTATCAGCAGGGACAGTCTTGGAGGCGCGATCAGCCTCACCAGCAGCAGCATCAGCCACATTCCTACCCCTCTCAGCCACAACAGCAGTTCCAGCAGCCTTACTACCAGAGAGGCTACCCGTCAGGCTCCCATGAGAGCCCTGCCTTGGATGATATAGCCCGCCTTCTCACCGATCAGCAGGCTACATTTCGACGGGAGATGGATGAGTTCCACCAGGAGATGCGGGACATCGTGAGAGGGAAGGCCGCCATCCCTGCCCAGATTGAGCCGAGCCCCAACAACCTGAAGAGGAAATCTGAGCAGGTAGCTTGTACTGAGTATGCCACTCCGAGTGATACTTTTGGTGATATGTCTGCATATCTTTTTAATACTGATTTTGTCACACTTAGGAGCGGTAGGATGCCAGCATGCGGCGCCTCGTCTGAGCGACACCATGAGGATACACCCAGAGCGCCCGATGAGGAGGAGGAGAGCGGTACTGAGGCCGCTAGAGATGATGATGGTGGTACTGATGCCACCATGGATACTGATCCCACCGGTGGTACTGAGGCCGCCGTTTCACCAGTTGGAGGAGGTGGTACTGAGGCCACCCATGTTGTCAAGCCAAAGCGCGGTACTGAGGCCGCGAGTCTTCCAGCCGATGGTGGTGCTGATGCCACCCATGTTCATTCTGAGATCCCTGTTGTTTTTCCTGTTGTTACTGATGTATCTCGGAACACTTTTGTGAATAAAGGAAAGGGTTTATTTTCTTCTGGTCCCACTGTGGGGCATGATGTATGTGTGGATTCGGTCGTCGAACCGTCTAGACCCTTTCCTAGTCCTTCATCTGAGAAGGACCCTGTGATTCCCTTCCCTAAAGACCTTCAGATGGGGAAGGGGAAGAAAAAAGAAAATCCCAAAAAGAGAGAGCAGGAAGAGTTCATCCAGCAGATGATAGATCGGTTTCACATACAGCTGACTCTTCAGGAGGCTTTGCAGCACATCCCTCTTCTTCAGCGTTCCCTTAGAGACAGGACCACAGTCAGGAGGAAGAGGCAGAACCACCACTCAGAGATCCATGTGCTGACGAGAGCCACTTGTTTCGCGATCCAGAACCGTCTGCCGGCCAAGAGGCCAGATTCCGGAGCCCCATATGTCAGATGCCACATCAGAGAGCAGAGGTTCGACCGTACTCTATTAGACAGCGGATCATCGATCAACCTACTTCCGGCAGCCCTTCTCGACCGCTTCGAGTTGGGCACTCTTAGACAGAGCAGGACAATCCTTCAGTTTGCTGATCGATCTGTCAAGAGGCCGAAGGGGTTGTTGCGAGACGTTGTTGTCATGATTCAGGGCCTGCAATTCCCCGTGGACTTCGTAGTGTTGGACATGGAGATCCCTGATTCAGTGACCGATACCCCCATCATTCTCGGTCGTCCGTTCTTGGCCACAGCCAAGGCGGTGACTGACCATGATAGTGGGAAGGTATACTTTCGCGTCGAGGGCGAAAGTGTACAAATAGAGACGGTCGAGGACAGCCGAGCCAGAGACAGATCATGCTTAGAGACCACTTCAGACACCAAGCAGCTGACAGATGCAAGGCTAGACATCCACCAGGACTATGACTTTGTGATGACAGACGATGAGGCAGTTTGGGCAGACGCAGCACCACATGACATCCTCTCACTTTCAGAGTCCGTTGATGCAGAGACGACGGCAGAGGAGAGCTTGGAGAGCACATTCCTGGTCCAGGATACTTCAGAGGCAGCAGAGCTGGTTCTCGACCGTGAGACAGATTTTTGTGATGATGGTGGTGCTGATGCCACCTTGGATGACACAGATCCCTCGGAGTCAGAGTCTGATTGGGCAGATTGTGATGATTATATGCCAGACCTGATTTCCACTGAGCCTGCAGATGGGGAGGAGGTAGATGCCTAGCAGAGCAGAGACAGTCCATCAAGGCAGCCTTCTCCAATTTCTGAAAGTGACAGAGAGTTTCAAATCTCCCATGCAGATTTGGCAGCATTCACACAGACTTTTCAGAGGCCATATCCACCAGCACCCAGTTGTCTAGAGCTGAAGTTGCTTCCTACATCGCTGAAGTATAGGTTCCTTGCGGGTGAGCATGAGATGTACCAATTATTATCTCCGCTGATTTGATTGGAGAGCAAGAATCCCGTCTGATGGGGGTTCTTGAAAAGAACCGCAAGGCGATTGGATGGAGCGTAACAGATCTCCAGGGGATAAGTCCGGCCCTGTGCTCCCACCATATATATCTCGAGGATGAGGCGAAGCCGTCGCGTGAGTTCCAGCGGCGGCTGAACCCGAATCTGAGAGAGGTGGTCATGAAGGAGATATCGAAATGGTGGAGCGCCGATTTTATCTACCCCATCTCCGACTCCAAGTGGGTCAACCCTTTGCATGTGGTGCCCAAGAAGACGGGCATTACTACAGTGATCAGTGAGTCTAGAGAGGAGATTGCTACACGAGTACCCACTTCTTGGCGGGTCTGCGTTGACTACAGGAGACTCAACCAGGCCACCAAGAAGGATCATTTCCCCTGTCCTTTATTGATCAGATCATTGAGAGACTGGAGGGAAGAGCCACTACTGTTTTCTGGATGGGTACTCGGGCTACAACCAAGTGGCCATCGCTCCCGAGGACCAGGACAAGACCACCTTCACCTGTCCCTTCAGCACATACGCCTTCCGACGCATGCCATTTGGGCTATGCAATGCCCCTGCGACCTTTCAGAGATGCATGCTGTCAATCTTTTTGGACATGGTAGGGGAGTGCTTGGAGGTCTTCATGGATGATTTCTCGGTTTACGGCGACGGATTCGACTCCTGTCTTGACTGCCTAGACCGAGTATTTCAGCGATGTATAGAGGTCCACCTTGTGCTATCTTGGGAGAAGAGTCACTTCATGGTGAATCAAGGGACGGTGCTTGGCCACATCATCTCCAATAGGGGCATGGAGGTTGATCCGGCAAAGGTAGATGTCATTAGAAAACTCGCACCGCCGTCCAATTTACGACAGTTACAGTCATTCCTGGGGCACGTCGGTTTCCACTGACGATTCATTCATGATTTCAGCAGGATTTCCCGACCGTTGACTGACCTGCTGACGAAAGACACCGAGTTCCTTGTCGATGACAAGTGTCTTTTGTCCTTTGAGACTCTCAAGCATTGTGTTATTGAGGCTCCTGTTCTTCAGCCGCCTGATTGGTCTCTCCCATTCGAGATCATGATGGATGCCTCCGATTTTGCCGTAGGGGCCGTGCTGGGATAGAGGAGGGATGGAGTCCCATTTGTTATCCACTACGCTAGCCGTACATTGGATTCCGCGCAGCGGAATTACACAGTTACAGAGAAGGAGATGCTAGCCATAGTGTTCGCCCAAGATAAGTTCAGATCGTACATTATTGGATCTAGAGTGACCCTGTTTACTGACCATACCGCCATCAGGTACCTCATGGCAAAGAAGGATGCCAAGGCCAGACTGACTAGATGGATCCTTCTACTCCAGGAGTTCGACATTGAGATCAAGGATAAGCCTGGAGTCAAGAATGTAGTGGCGGATCATCTCTCCTGATTAGAGCATCTTGAGGATTCTGAGCAGATTGATCTTATTTGTGAGACCTTCCCAGATGAGGCGATCCTTTCTATCGCCTCACTCCCGTGGTATGCCGATATTGTGAACTTTCTTGTTGCTAAGAAAGTCCCACAAGGTTGGCCCAGGTAGAGGCTTGAGACCTTCCTCGCGAAGGCCAAGTCCTACCACTGGGAGGATCCCATCCTTTACCACGAAGGAGGGGATAGCGTCTGGCATAGGTGCATTCCTCAGGAGGAGCACCATAGCGTCCTCACTTAATGCCACAAGCTTGAGGCAGGAGGACATCACTCTGGGAGGAGAACGACACAGAAAGTGCTCCAATCCGGCTTGTGGTGGCCTACCCTCTTCAAGGACTCTGATGAGTTCGTGAAGAGGTGTACTCACTGTCAGAGGATGGGCACTTGTGGACAGCGTGATATGATGCTGATGCAGCCCATTCACTTCTGTGAGGTTTTTGACGCATGGGGCATCGATTTCATGGGTCCATTCCCTAATAGCCAAGGATATGAGTACATTCTAATGGCCGTCGATTATGTGAGTCGTTGGGTTGAGGCCATCCCCGCCCGAACCGCTGATGCCATGATAGTTTGCAGATTTTTGAGGAAGCACATCATTACGCGGTTCGGGGTACCTCGAGTATTGATTTTAGATGGGGGGTCTCATTTCATCAACAACCAGGTGAAGGCCCTTGCTAGCGAGTTCGACATAGACCATCGAGTTGCCACTCCATACCATCCACAGACGAATGGTCTAGCCGAGGTGACGAACAGGGAGATCAAGATTATTCAGCAGAAAGTCGTCCGCCCTGACCGAAAGGATTGGTCACAGCTTTTGGACTCGGTCTTGTGGGCATATAGGACGTCTTTCAAGACACCATTGGGCACATCTCCCTTTCGCCTCGTATATGGCAAGCCGTGCCATTTACCTGTTGAGTTGAGACACAGGTCACTTTGGGATGTCACCGAGATACTTGTTGATCCAGATAGTGTAGGAGACCAGAGGAGGGCAGAGTTAGCAGCCTTGGAGGAGCTTAAGATACCGCCTTCTCAAACAACCTACAATACAAGGAGAGAGAAGGAGTGGCATGATTCTCACATCAGCCACAAGCATTTTGAGCCTGGACAGAGAGTATGGTTGTTTGATGCTAGGCTTCGCCTATTCCCAGGGAAACTACAGAGCAAATGGAAGGGACCTTATCTTGTGAGAAAGGTACACGACAACGGTAGCATTGACATATCCGAGTTGTCTTCTGAGAGTACCTTTCGAGTGAACGGCCAGCGGCTCAAGCCATTTATAGATCATGAGCCGCGGGTCGTTGATGTTGCCTCGATTCATTTTGCGTGAGATGTGGTCTCTTGACTCACATCTATTGCATCTCACGCCTGATTATCACTATTCTTCCGACCTGTATAGATCCAGATTTCCATATCATTACATTCTTTAGTTCCACATCCATTTCTTCATCTTTTGATTATGCTATACTTAGGGTGTACTTTACCCTAAGTATAGGGGGGATGTAGGACCTTTGAGTATTTCTTTTGATTTTATTTACCCCTGTTTTTCTGCCTATACTTAGGGATATTTTACCCTAAGTATAGGGGGGGTAGACCCTGTACATTCTTTACTCAGTTTTCCCTTTGAGTACAGCCTGCTATACTTAGGATTATTTGATCCTAAGTATAGGGGGAAAAGCCGAGAGTCTCCTGACATTCTATTCATTCATTTCTTTGTATATAGCCTTCCTTTTCACTTCCCTATACTAAGCACGAGTTATGTCTTCTTCATCGCTCTTGACTTTGAGGACATCGTTCGAGCTAAGTATAGGGGGGTGTGTATATATTTCATATATACTTTAGCCATAACTCGTACTTTGTGTGAGTGTGTTAATAAAGAAAATGGCTAAAAACCTAAAAATTCACAAAAATTAAAAAAATTTCCTGTAAATAATCATTCTTTTATTGCACATACATAGCTAGTGTACAAATTATTTTTGTAAAAATGTTTTCAAAACCTTTTTGTGTAAAGTTTGTGTAAATATTTTCATATCAAAATTATGTATATAGTACAAAATTTTTCCAAAATGTTTTGAAAATCAAAAGTTTGCAAAAATCTTGTGTAAATGTGTGTAAATACTTTTGCAAAACTTGCATTCATGCATTCATACATCCATGATTTCAAAACATTTTTCAAAATTTTTTGCATATTTGTAAATATTGTGTAAATAGCATCTTTGTATATATGTATATAGTTTTTCCTGGATTATAGTTGACATTTAAACTAACCTGGAATTAAATTGGGAAGTGGAGCTTGATTAAGATCTTAATCCACCTAATTTCTAAAAGGAACCTTATAGGGCTTAGGTTTAAGGATTTTCAGGTCCATGGTGACTTAATTCTTTGAGTCCACTAGGCTATGATCACATGTCATCTCAATGGGCCTAAGTAGAGCACTTAACAACACACACATGACTCATATAGACAATGGCTTTACTTGGACACCGCTCCTTTCACCGAGCTCTCTACGGATGAGGTGGTGAGGAGGCAGTCTTCCTTGACTTGGGGTAGCATATGAGGGTAGTACTTCTAGGCGGAACATCTCTTCTTCTTTTAGTGAAGGAAGTGCATCTCAACTTGGTCTGGTTGCCATGAGGTCTAACGACGGGAGTTGTGGGTTGCAATAATGCTTCAAAAGAGGGATAGTCTACTGTCTCAAGAGGAAAAACTCCTTGTATATATGCTGCACATGTATATGTTGTATAGATGCACTTGAAAAAAATGCAAAAAGAAAATAACTCCATAAAAGTGGTGGGTCTGATAGAAAATGATAATCCCACCGGAGTATGTATATAGTGCAATAAGCAAAGCTTGAGATTCATGTCCCACCTTATGTAGCTTGTAGCAGGGAGACATGGCTACACTGGTTTAGCTCCCAAAGATACATGGCTACACTGGCCATGGTCCATTCTCTTCTTCCCCCTCTTCTTGAGCCGGTTGAACTTGAACTTAGAAGGGAATACCCCGCTCCTTGAGGAAAGAGTGGCCAGGTTGGGGTCATAGAGTTACCTTGTTGGGGAGGGTTGTCAAGTTGCCATTTCTGAGGTGGAGAGCTTATACTTCACATCCACAATACAAGGAAAGATTCATGGTCTTCAGGGTTTGTGTTTGGTGACTTGTTCTGATCTGGATTGTTGAGGAGTCTTGATTATAGATTGGTGGAACTTAGAGGCTGTTGAGTTTTAAACTTAAGTCTAAATAAGGTTCTGACACATTAATAATCCAAAGATCTGATTGAGCTCCATAATTCAATTTAATGAAGGCAAGTTTAATAATCAACCTTGATCCATGTACATTTTCCTCTTTTTCTTTCTCTTTTTAACTTCTTTTTCAAATAAGTGTTTGCTAAGGGACTAGCAAAGTTAAGTATAGAGGAGTGATGAATACTCATTCATCACTCTTTATTCTTATATATTAGCTACAAAAACCTTTGCAAATGCATGTATATGTTTGTAAATACAAATAATTACCCAAGAGCATGCATAGTGTAAAAAGTAATAATTAGCATGTTTTTGTGCAAAAATAAAAGAATAAAGAATTAAAAGAAAAAGAGGAAATATTTAGAATAAATATTGAGCAACCTAACCCCAAGGGAGGGCTCAGCATGGGCCTGACCACATAAAAATAAAAGTAGAGAGAGATAGGGAGCTCATATGTGTAAATATACCTGTAAATATAATAAAAATATTTTCCTCTAAAAATAGAATAAAATGAGCTTGTATATATTTGTAAATACAAAATCAAAATAAAAAGAGAAAAATTAAAAAGAAAATAAAAATAATCTTCCTTGTACATATTCACCATGTATATAAACCCACACTTATATTTATTTAGCCTTGTAAATAAATAAATTAAAATCCCTAAAAAATTGTATATATTCTATATTTCATGGTGCAAATAAATAAAATAAAAATCATAAAAACAAAAATCAAATAAAAAGAACAAAATTAAAAACCAAAAAGTACATTGTATATATACCATGTATATAGACGCATATATATCTATTTATTTAACCCTTGTACATAAATAATAAAAATAAAATAAAAACATCAAAATATTCCTAATTTTATGCTATAAATAAATAAAATATAAAATGGGGATAAAAATGCACAAAAATAATTAATTAAAAATCAAAAATTAAAAATCAATATTGTGTATATACATATGTATAGCACTATAGTGTACATACCTTATTTTTATTTCAAAAAATAATTAAAAATCACAAAAAAATAGAAAAAAAATAAAACAAACATTTTTCATGTTTTAAGTTTTCCTAAATCGACCATTTTCTATTTTTAAATGAATTTTTAAATCATTTCCACATGGCCAGCTCTCATTGGTCCACAGGGGATGTTGACCCCCCGGTCAACCCCCCCGGGCCACATAGTCCCGGATCTGAGTTCTGACCCGATATCTCGACATTTTCTAGACTCGATCTGACCACTAAAATTTCTAAATCCGGGTCCTAATCACTCCCTGATCCACCTAGATCCTCGCCCGGACATTTGCCTTGGGATCCGCGCTTCGAGCTTCACACCCGACTCCTGTTTAGACGGACCCCTAGAGGTATTTAGCCTGAGCTTCGCCTCCATTTTCAGGTATCTTTGGCTCATTCATTCTCCACCCCAGGACCTCCATCATCTCCGCCTGAGTGACAGCAGTCGGCCGGTGGTGTCGCAGCGAGGAAGGAGCGTGTAGACCATCGATCCGGCGATGTTGCGCCGCCGTGCGCCGCCCAGAGGTGGTGCTCGAGCCTCGGGCGTCGACGGCCCTCGAGGCTAGGACCTGGAGCATCCCCAACTCTTCCACAGTCGACAGCATCCAGTAGGTACCCTTCTTCCCTTCTCCATTTCCCTAATTTTGCGTTTTGCCCAAATCGACCCGTCACCGACCATCGTTGATTCCGACCACCCTCGCCCTCGTTTCGATCATAGGAGTCATCCATCATTTCCGCCTTTCCCCGCGCACTTTCTCCACCCCTTCGTTCAACCCAGTTCGCCACGGAACTGGGATTGGGGTTCCTCCGTCGTCGCTTCGCCGGAGCCCCTTCGTCCCGACGCACAGATCACCTTCACCACCCCTAACCGGGTCGAGGCACTTTTCCCTCGACCCAGGAGCTAGTTTCTTTGCTTTGCAGGTCCAAGCGAGTCCATCTGAGGACTCAACTTTCTGGAACAGCAACTCCGCCTCCGCCGACGTCGCCCGAGCTCTCCAGAGCTCCGTTGCGTCATCGGAGGATCCCATTAGACGCGGGAGGCCAAGGCGTAGCTTCTCCGATCTTCAGCAGCCTCCGAGGAGCTTCCCTGTATGCGCACGAGCCCGGCGAACTTCACCGACGTTGAGTTCATCGAGCATCCTCAGCAGCCGTCCGATCATCCTCCAGCTCCAGTTCAGATCGTTGCCGTTCACGCCAGGAGCAGCCCCAACCGTCCGATCAGTGGAGGATAGACGAGGACCGTCTGATCACCGAGGGTTAGCCGCGCCTCTTCCCTGACCGTCAGATCTCCACGTAGCGCGCATCTGTCCCTCGACTTAATAAAGGGTAATTTCCCTTAGGCCCCCATCTTTTTAGTTGTTTTTATTTTGGTACATTTGCACTTAGAACCTGGTAGTTTAGTTCATTTGCTTTTATACCCTTGTACGTAGTGGTGCACGTTCTTCGTCACGTGTTTTTGTGGGTTAATTGCATGTATAGACCGGATGTTTCAGGGTGTTAATGGATGAAAGTATGTTTTGATTGATTGCAGAAATGCCCCTGTGAATGTTTTAATTGTGCATGTGCTATATATCGTGGGTTTTTTATACTTATGCCCCTGGACTTTTAGTACGTGTTACTAAATAGTCCAGGGACTTAAGTTTTCTTGCAATTTGGTCCCTGAGTGCCCAGGTCACGCGTCTCGCACGTGGTTTCTTGGAAAATTTGTACCGGACCTCCTGGAACTTCTCTTAATTGCGTTCAGGTCCCTGTACACTGTACCTTGGTTTTTGATTTTAATAAAATAGCAAACTAACTCCGAATTTGATGAAAATTGGATACATCTGCCATAGTGTAAAATTTTCTCTAATTTTTGGAGACATTGTTTATTATTTTTGATATTTTTAAAAATTCAAAAACAAGCATTTTTGTTACTGTCTAGCTTTAAAAATCACAAAAAAATAATAAAACACCTTTAAAAATTACAAAAAAAGTATATATTGTTTGTTTTGCCTTGTTTGATTTTCTGACCAATTTTGGTCAATTTTAGATTTATAAAACCCATAAAAATTATAAAACCCCTAAAAACCCATAAAGATTCTAATAAATAATTGGAACATCAAAAATTAATAAAACCAGTGCCTAAATTTTCCTTGTATTTTCTTCTTTACAGGAAAATTACCTTCGGATCTTGATAGGGACATTTTGCATTTTAATTTGGCCCTCCAAGTCTGACTGGACAGTGCCTCTGTTTTTCATCCTTGTTTGATTTTTATAAAATTCCCTAAAACGCAGAAAAACACCAAAAATTCACCAAAAACAGTAACAAATCTAAAAAACATAAAAATATTTTTGTTTGAATTTTTGGATGATTTTTGAGTAATTAAATAAATCATCTAAGTTGCTTGTTTATTGATTTCCTTATTTTCTTTATTAACTAAAAAATCCAAAAAAATTTAAAAACATTAAAAATCCACCAAAAAGCATTTTCTTTTATTTTCTTTCTCTTTTAGACTACTTCGTAGGATGCGAGGCCATCACGTGCTCCTTGTGTTCGACCCTGGTAGCTATACCAGGTTAATTCTATAGCGAGACCGCTACTTTGAGCTTGTTTGATTTTACCTTGTTTTGGTGGTCGATATTTTTCTCGTTGAGCCACCTGAGCAGCTGAGGTCGCAACGACCGCTTCTTGATTTATCTACCTTAGTTGTTCGGTTTTTGGGCTCATCAATAGTGCGCCCCAGAAAGCTTGGAAGAATAGGGACAAGCACGCGAACCGAGGTCGACTCGCTCCTCCCTAGGGATCCACGAGGATCACTGATCCATTGAGGAGATGCGTGCACCAAAATCGGGGCAAGAGGGTGCAAGACACGGTCAATAAAATTTGGAGAAATGAGAGCGAAAACCCGGGTCCGCACAAGGGAAGGTCCGGGAGGGGTAGTTGACCGGGGTCAACATCCCTCCTGGACCAATCAGAAAATAGCAGGTCAAAAATAATTGTAAAATAAATTAAAAATAGCAAATGATTTTAAATTAAAAAGTGTTCAACATGAAAAATACTTATTAATTTTAAAACTATTTTCTGTGATTTTTACTAATTTTATGAAAAATAATTTATGGTATATACAATATATTATATTATATATGGGTATAGAATACCTATGTATTTTGTACAATTATTTTCATTTTCTTATTTTTGCACAAATACCACAATTTGATATTTTATTTATCTACAACATAATATTTGGGATGTAAAAACCTTTTTATTTTATTTTTATTATCTATTTATAAGTGTAAATAAATAAAGAGTGATACATATATATACATGTATCATATACAAGGTGAGAGAGATTTTTATTGTATTTTATTTTATTTTTCTAATTTTGTTTTGATTTTAGGAATATATACAAGAGGATAAAAACATCTTTTTATTTTTATTTTTGTAAGAATAAAGTATATACATAAAAGGATGTGTTTGTACAAGGTAGAGTGGCCCTATCTCTCTTTACTTATTTTATTTGGCGATCAGGACCATTTTGGACCCTCTCTTAGGTTCAGGTCACTCTATATTTATTCTAAATATTTCCTTCTTTTTATTTCCTTCTTTATTCTTTTATTTTTGCACGTATACATGCTAATTATTGGATATTAACAAATGCATGCTTATTGCTAATTTATTGTATTTACAACTATATACATGATGCTTTGCCAAGATATTCAGCTAAAATAAAAGAATAAAGAGTGATGAATGAGGATTCATCACCCCCCTATACTTTACTTTTTCTAGTCCCTTAGCAATCACTTATTTGAAAAAGAAGTGAAAAGAGAAGGAAAAAGAAGAAGAAGGTGAATCAAGGCTAATTATTAAACTTGTCTTCATTAACTTGAAGTATGGAGCACAGCCAGACCTTTGGATTATTTGTTTGTCGTAACCTTATTTGAACTTAGGTCTAAAACTCAACAACCTCTAAGTTCCACCAATCTATGGTCAAGACTCCTCAATAATCCTGATCAGAACAAGTCTACATACACAAACTCTAATGACCATGAATCTTTTCTTGTACTGTGTAAGTGATATTTAGCTCCCCACCTCAGAAATGGCAAAGTGACAACCCCCCTCAATGAGGTAACTCTAATGCCCTAGTTTGGCAACTCTTTCCTTGAGGAGCGAGATATTCCCTTCTAAGTTCAAGTGCAACCGGCTCAAGAAGAGGAGGAAGAAGAGAATGGACCATGGCCAGTGTAGCCATGTATCCTAGGGAGCCCGACCAGTGTAGCTAAGTCTCCCTGCTGCAAGCTTCATGAGATGGGCATGGGTAACATAAGCTTTGCTTTATTTTGCACACATTTTTTTCCGATGTGCATATGTACAACATATCTGCATGGTGCATCATATATACATAAGTAGTTTTTCCTCTTGAGCCAGTAGACGATCCCTCTTTTGATGCATTATCGCAACCCACAACTCCTGTCTTTAGACCTCAATGCTACCAGACCAAGTTGAGACACACTTCCTTCACTAAAAGAAGACGAGAGGTTCTGCCTAGAAGTACTACCCTCGTATGCTACCTCAAGCCAAAGAAGACTGCCTTCTCACCACCTCATCCATAGAGAGCTATTTAAGGTGTTGGTACAAGTAAAGCCATTGTCTGTGAGAGTCATGTGTGTGTTGTTAAGTGTTCTACTTAGGCTCATCAAGATGACATATGATCATAGCCTAGTGGACTTAAAGAATTAAGTCACCATGGACCTGAAAAGTCCTAACCCTAAGCCCTATAAGGTTCCTCTTAGAATTAGGTGGATTAAGGTCTTAACCAAGCTCCATTTTTTCAATTTATTTCTAGTCTAGTTTAAATTTCAACTATGATTCAAAAAAACTGTACAAGTATATATAAAAATGCTTTTATGCAAGTTTTTTTAAAATGTGCAAAATTTTTGAAAAATGTTTGAATGCATGAATGCATGGATGCAGAAGTTTTGCAAAATATTTACATACATTTACAAAAGGGTTTTTGCAAACTTTTTGTTTTTCAAACATTTTACAAAAACTTTGTACTATATACATAATTTTGATATCAAAATATTAAAAAATCTTTACAAATAAAACATTTTTTTTACAAAAATTTGTACAAAAATAATTTATAAATAGCTATGTATGTGCAAGAAAGAATTTTATGTACAAGAAATTTTTAAAATTTTTATGGATTTTGAATAAAGGATTTTAGCCATTCTATTTATTAACACCCTCACACAAAGTACATGTTATGGCTAAAGTTTATATGAAATATATACGACCCCCCTATACTTAGATCGAACGATGTCCTCAGAGTGGATCAAGAGATGCAGAAGAAATAACTCGTGCTTAGTATAGGGATGTGAAAAGGAAAACTATACAACAATGACGAATCAAAGAATAGAACTGGAAAAGAATCTCGGTGTTTCTCCCTATACTTAGGATCAAGTAATCCTAAGTATAGCAGACTATACACAAAGGGAAATCCGAGTGGGACAATGTACATGGTCTACCTCCCCTATACTTAGGGTAAAATATCCCTAAGTATAGGCAGCAAAACAGAGGTAGAAAAGAATCAAAAGAAAATCAAAAGTCTCACACCTCCTATACTTAGGGTAAGGTACACCTTATGTATAGCATAATTAGAGATGCAAATGGGGTGTTGGACTGAAGAATGGTGTGATATGGACATCTGGATCTATAGAAGGCAGAAGAAAGTGATAATCAGGTGTGAGATGCAACAGATGTGAGTCAAAGACCACATCTCACGCAAAATGAATAGGGGCGACGTCAACGACCAATGGCTCATGATCTAGATATGGTTTGAGCCGCCTCCCATTAACACGAAAGGTAGACTCAGATGACATCTCAGATATGTCAATGCTTCCATTGTCATGTACCTTTCAGACCATGTATGGTCCCTTCCACTTGCTCTGCAACTTCCCTGGAAATAATCTAAGCTTGGCTTCAAACAACCATACTCTCTGTCCTGGCTCAAACTGTTTGTGGTTGATATGAGAATCATGCCACTCCTTCACTCTCTCCTTGTACTGTAGGCTTCTCGAAAAGGTTGCATCTCTAAGATCATCCAAGGCTGCCAATTCTGCCCTCCTCTGGTCTCCTACACTCACTAGATCCAAAAGTTTGTCTGTGACAGACCAAAGTGACTTATGCCTAAGCTCAACAGGTAAATGGCAGGGCTTGCCATAAACGAGGAGAAAGGGAGATGTACCCAAAGGAGTCTTGAAGGACGTCCGATATGCCCACAAGACCGAGTCCAAAATCTGTAACCAATCCTTTCGGTCAGGGCAGATGACCTTCTGCAATATAGTCTTGATCTCCCTGTTCGACACTTCAGCAAGGCCATTGGTCTGAGGTTGATATGGAGTGGCTACTTGATGGTCAATGCTGAACTCGCTAGCAAGGGCCTTTACCTTGTCGTTGACGAAATGAGACCCCCCGTCAGATATCAACACTCTAGGCACCCTGAACCGTGAAATGATATTCTTCCTCAAAAATCTGCATACAGTCCTAGCATATGTGGTTCGGGCAAGGATGGCCTCAACCCAACGACTCACATAATCAACGACCAATAGAATGTACTCAAATATCTGACTCTTAGGAATGGACCCATGAAATCGATGCCCCATGCGTCAAAAACCTCACATAAATGAATGGGCTGCATCAGCATCATATCACGCTGTCCACAAGTGCCCATCCTCTGACAGTCAGTACTCCTCATCACGAATTCATCAGAATCCTTGAAGAGGGTAGGCCACCATAGGCCGGATTGGAGCACTTTCAGTGTCGTTCTCCTCCCAGAGTGATGTCCTCCTGCCTCAAGCTTGTGGCAGTAAGTGAGGACGCTATGGTGCTCCTCCTGACGAATGCACCGACGCCAGACGCTATCCCCTCCTTCATCATAAAGGACGAGACCCAATGGTAGAACTTGGCCTTCGCAAGGAAGTCTCAAGTTGCTTCCTGGGCCAACCTTGTGGAACTTTCTTGGCAACAAGATAGTTCAAAATGTCGACATACCACGGGAGCAAGGCGATAGCAAGGATTGCCTCATCTGGCAAGGTCTCAGAGATAGGATCAATCTTCTCAGAATCCTCAAGATGCTCTAATCAGAGAGATGATCCACCACCACATTCTTGACTCCATGCTTATCCTTAATCTCAATATCAAACTCCTGGAGTAGAAGGATCCATCTAGTCAGTCTCGCTTTGGCATCCTTCTTTACCATGAGGTACCTGATGGCGGTATGGTTTGTAAAGATAGTCACCTTAGATCCAATGATGTATGATCTGAACTTATCTAGGGCAAAGACTACGGCTAGCATCTCCTTCTCAGTGACGGTGTAGTTCCGCTGGGCGGCATCCAATGTATGGCTAGCGTAGTGAATGGCAAATAGTACTACATCCCTCCTCTATCCCAGCACAACCCCTACGGCAAAATCGGAGGCATCCGTCATGATCTCGAATGGGAGAGACCAATCAGGCAGCTGGAGGACAAGAGCCTCAATGACTAGACTCTTGAGAGTCTCAAAGGACACAAGACACTTATCATCGACAATGAACTCGGTGTCTTTGGTCAGCAAATCAGTTAACAGCCGGGGAATCCTGCTTAAATCATGAATAAAGCATTGGTAGAAACTGACGTGCCCTAGAAAAGATCGTAACTGTCGCAAGTTGGACGGTGGGCTGAGTTTCCTATTGATATCCACCTTGGCCGGATCTACCTCCATGCATCACAGATGGACTCACAAATAAATAACACTTTCCTTTATTACCAGAATAGTCCTGAGATACAATGACAGAAGGAAATGCAACAGGAATAGAAATGGTGCCCTCAGTACAACCCACGGTATCTTGACTCGTGGCATCAGCACCACACTCTAGCTCAGTGATGAATCTGTGATTCATCACTTCAAAAGTCAAAAATAGAGCCTTGTTCCCGAGAAAATAGATGCATATTTCCCTTTATATTGCATAAATAGCATTCATGCATACATACATAATTCATACATTTTAGCAGTCCATTTGCATTTAAATAAGAAGCCAAAAATCCCTTGTAAAATATCCACTCACTAAAATAACCTCTTCTTTATAATATGTACTCCTTAGTTAATAATATAGGGAAGAAGGCCAAAAATTTCCCTTGTAATTTAGCCAATAAAGCCTTAGAACCCCTGTACACTAAATTGCACATAAATCCCTCATACAAACTCCGAACTAGGTCTACTTACTCTTAGAATACTACACATTAAAAGACCTTTAAAATGAGACTAATTTCATCCAATTTGGAGCTCGTATGAGAAAGTTGGGTTTTTTGGGCCACTTTGTATACTACATATATGTATATTTGACCTCATCTCCGTCTTTGGTCAACATGAAACTTGTAGATCTCATCGAGATCTACAACTTTCATGTTTTGAGTTTTTCCAAATTCGGCCCCCTCTTCTCTCTACACATTCATTTTCTTCCAGCCATTCACAGCAGGCCACGTGGCGCCCTCTGGTTGCGCCACGCGGCCCGCTCCCCTTGCCCCAGTCGCCCGCAGCCACAGCCGTTGGATTACACTATAAATCTAACGGCCTAGCTGCTTCCACGTGCGCCTTAAACCCACACCGTCAGATCATCTCCAGGGCCTCATCTGATCCGCCCGTCCGCGCCTCTTCCAGAGCTCGCCACGTGGCGGCATATACACCATCTGATCGCACCCCAGATCGTCCATCTCAGCCGCTCTTCCGTTGGTGCCCCTCGTCCCTTCGATCATCTCCATCTCCTCATCCAAGCCGCTCGCTCGCGCTTCGCCCACCTCCCTCCACGTGGCGCGATCACGTCTCATCATCACCGCGCCCCGATCTAATCCTACCCGGCCATACCTCTTCGATCACCACCGTTGGATCACAAGATCCAACGGTGGAGACTTCGTCTCCTACCTCCGGGTGCCCCTCTCTCCCACGTTCCCTGCCTTGCGGGAGGGGCGCCCCCTTTCTATTTCCGGCTGCACGTCAGCCACCATCTATGTCCGCCAACACTCCCACGATGAGTCCCACTCATCCCTTATCCTCGCCAGCTACCCCACTCGCCACCACCTCCACCATAGAAGCCCCACTACCTCCGTCAACCTCGCTCCATCACCAGGCCGCTCCTCTACTTCACCCTTTAAATACTCCACCACCGGCCAACTTCAGCCGCATCCGCCACTCCAGAGAGCTTCCCTGAGCTCAGATCCTCCATTTGGTGACAGCAATTCGACGATTCTTTGAGCGAAGAAGGGCTTCTTCTCCGGCGAGATCCACGGCACCTCCGCCGTGTCGCAGCCGCTCCTCCGCGATGCTGCACGAGCTCGAGACACCACCGGTCCCTCGAGCGACGACCTGGACCCCAAGAGGGAGGTCCAATCCCCAGGTGAACCGCTCCATCCATCTCCGATCTTCTCTTCTTTTCTTCTCCGAGCCTCACTCCAGACCGCCAGAGTCGCCCGATCCTAGCCTCGAGCCTCCGCAGTCATCCGAGCCTAGGCCTCCCACGTGAGGAGCACGTGCGGCCTGAGTAATTTACATAAAGGCCCCCGGGACTTTCCGTATTTGCAAAAAGGTCCCTGTGAAGCTGAGCCCACGTGAGGAGCACGTGCTTGTTGGAAAAATTGCACTCGAGTCCCCAACATTATAGGTAATTGCATTTTAGTCCTTGTCCGCATATTTGCTTATTATATTTTTATTTTCCTGTATTGCATTTATACCCTTGTGTTTGCACGCATCCCTAGGTTGCATTCCACATCATTTTGCGAATCTAAACATTGCATTTTGTTGAGAAACTTGTCCTCTGTCTATTGGTCCACGTGTCACATTTTTGTAATTTCAGTAGAATTATTAATGAATTAATTGGTATATTTTTGAAATATTTTTCCCAGTGACACCTTTTAATTTGTAGTTAATTCTCTGTGCTTCAAAAAATCATCAAAAATTCACAGTAGCTTAAGGACAGTATTCTTAACATACCATAAAAATTTCATGTCATTTGCACACATATCGAGGCCTAAATAAATTGTTGAGTGATTTTCTTATTTAAATTTTAATTAATTCATTTCACAGTGAAATTAAGATCTGTTAATTTTTCTGGATTCCTTATCATGAGAGCTATCTAGGATAATTTTATTTCTTGGAAAAATTGTGGTTTGTGATTTATTAATAATTAAATATTGAAAATCACCCTGTCTGCATATTTAATTTCCAGTAAATCCATTTAGTGTCTGAAAAATCCAAAAAAATTAGAGTAATTCATTTTCATCATAATTAATCATCTGGCCAATTTTTAGAATTTTTGGATTTCATTTGATATCTTAATTAAATTAAACTTTAAATTGGCCTGCATTTTTCATAAGTCTGCATAAAATTTGAAAAAGACAAAAAAATATAATTCTCCGAAAATCACACACTTGGATACTTGCTAAAATTCACCTAAGGAGACAGATGCCTCCCTGAGATCGACCTTGGACTCCACCAAGTAAAAAAATTTCACGCTTGACATTAAATTAAAGTGGTTTTTGACTAGCCTCTCGTATCCGACTACAACGAACGATCAACATTAATTTGGACATTAATTTGACTAAATTAACATAGGGTACTTGCGGGTCGTCACTCAGCATCAAATCTGGTGGCATCAGTACCACCTCCTGTATCTGGTGAAGTGACGGCCTTAGTACCGTCAGCTGGATCAACATCCTTGGTGGTGTCAGCACCACCACCACCATCATCATCATCACGAGCAGCATCAGCACTGCTCTCCTCCTCGTCTAGCACTCCTGAGTCTGCATGTGGTCATCGCTCAGACAAGGCACCGTCAACTGGCATCCTATTTCTCCTAAGTGTAACAAAGTCAACATCAAAAGTGTATGCAGAAATATCACCAAGTGAATCACTAGGAGTGGTAACCTCTGTAAACTCTACCTACTCAGATTTTCTCTTGAAGTTGTTCGGGTTTGGCTTAATCTGGGCGGGTATGGTGGATTTTCCCTTCACTATCTCTCTCATCTCCAGACGAAACTCATTCATCTCCCGTCGGAATGTAGCCTACTTCTCGGAGATGAGGCGGGCTAGATCGTTTAAAGCTGGGTTCTCATAGGCGGGCCCATGACAACTGGACGGGTGGCCTCTCTAAAAGTGAGGCTGCTGCTGCTGATGAGAGGAATAGTGGGGATGATACTATTGAGGCTGCCGCTGCTGCCTCCATGACTGTCCCTGCTGATAGGGACAAGAACCATGCTACTGGTAAGGTGGCTACGGATGTGGCTGTGACTGTGGGAACTAGGGCTGCTGGTGCTGCTGGCTGATCTGGCCACCCTGAACTGGAGGCTGCTGCTGGGAAGAGGTACCTCAGGTCGACCAACCGAATCCGGGATGGTCTCGTCGGATCCCAGGCTGAGGTCGGTCATACCAAATCTCGTTGACGTCCATCAACGATTCTTTCTCGTAAGTGGGTGGGGGGAGAACTGCCAGGGGCTGATATGGCTGGTAAACCACCATATGGCTGTCCTGAGATGGTTATGACTGGACATACTACAGCTGCTGCTAGAACGGCTCCGCCTGTATGTGGTGCACCTATCAGTAATGGGCGGAGGGCTGGGTCGAGCTGCTACTGCTGTTGGGATCTACCCGTGACCTGAGACGAGGCTGAGAAGCCATCTGTGCCTCTTGGAGACACATGATGTGGGGCTTTAGGTCACTCAGCGTCTGTGCCATCTGATGTATTTGAGTCATGCCCTGGCACTGCTTCTTCTCAATCAGCTCCATGCGATCCAACTTCACGCTGATAATCCCCATATCAACGACCATCGACTCTTCCCGTGCTGCGGCTGCTGATGATGTAGATGGACCTGCATCGACTCGTGCTATCCTATGATAGGATACAACTTGTGGTGTGGGCTTCCCCTGTGCATACAGTCGGGTCTGGGACATCACCATGTAGTTCTCCGCCATCTCCTCGTAGATGGCCCAGACCTGATCCTCATCCTTGGAGAAATAGGAACCCCCACATGATGCATTGACTAGCCCCCACAACTCCGGTGTAAGCCCACAGAAGAAACTCTAGACAAGGTTGGGATTGGATATATCATGATGGGGACACCGGTCTGTGAGCTCCCTGAACCTGTCCCATGCCTCATGAAATTGCTCGTTAGGGAGCATGGAAAATTTCCTGATCAGGGTCTTGGCTGCATTCGTCCGGCCGAGTAGATAGTACTTGTTCGAGTACTCATTCCGGAGTTGTTCCCAAGAGGTGACGAATTTCCCTAGGTGCTTCAGCCAGTTGGCTGCTCTATCTATGAGAACAGAAGTGCCATCATCCTGATGGTGTCCTCGTCCACGAGTCGATTGTAGACAGTACTGCAGATCATCTCGAACTCCTGGAGATGGAGATGCGGCTCCTCTGTAGCGAGTCCATGGTATCAGGGTAGAAGCTGGATAGTCTGAGGCAGGAGCTTGAAATCTCCCAGAATGACCGGTAACTGGATCCATCTATGGGTCAGAGTTGCACCAGGGTTGTGCAACTCCCTCATTGGTCGTGCAGGTGCTGCTGGCTATGCTGGCTCCTCACACTCTTCTCTCTCAGGGTTATTTCCTCCTCCTCCACCGGGTCTGCGCTGCTCTCTATCGGCTCTCATCTGCACCATTTCTCGGCGCATGTCCACCATGAAAGCCCCCTGGTCTCTGATCTGACGCTGGATGGTCTCTAGAGAGGGCATATAGGACGACTAACGCTAAGTTTTGTGGGCATATAGGACGACTAACAAGACACCACTTGGTACTTCCCATTCTGAATGATCTATTCCCTTCCTTCAACAATACGAAAGTAGAGGATTCAGTTCTGAACAGATTCAACAATACGAAAGATTCACCCATTCCCTTCCTTCTAACCCTAACTATATCAACTTGATCCTTTCTGTTCCGAAGTGTTTGTCAGTCTCCCTCTTCTTTTGGTTCTTTCTTTCTCCTTGGGCTATTTAAAGCTTAAATAAGGGGGTCAAGCATATGTTTTGTATATTCTTTCTATTCTTCTATTCAGTTGCTACCATGTTCTTCTGAACTTTCTTCCTACTCTTAGGCTATTTAGAGCCTAAGTATGGGGGGAGTATATGTTTCGGTTCTCGTACCGTTTTCTTTTATATACTTAGTATGAGCTAAGATCTTCATTTCACTTTGTGCCATGAAAACGTTGCACACGGTCAGTATAAGGGGGTGTGTATATATATTGCATATATACTTTTCATAGCTCATAATTGAAAATGTTTGATATCACATAATAGGCTAAGGATATGAGAATGTGAAACTGATTTGTAAATTATTTTGTAAGATATTTTGAAAATCTTTATATTTATATGACATGTCTTGTAAAAATGTTTTGCTAATAGTTTGAAAAAAGGTGTATAATTGATTTTGACAAATTATTTTGTAAAAATGTTTTGTTTATATTTACATACATTGTTGGACATTGTTTGAAAAATTGAGTTATAAAATTATTGAAAATGAATAAAAAAAATAAAAACATAATAATTAGTAAGTGGTTTTATCCCTGACAACTTCACTTCATACAAGATTTATGCAGTTCAAGGTAATTGGTTTAGAGTGACACTTAACTAAAAGCTTGACCATTCTTGTTCATAAGGGTGTAAGGACTTAATAACTTAAACTCCATAGTTTGAAAGATATACATGCTATATTGCATGTAGAATCTCTACTCTTAAAAGAATGTGACCAACACTACACTTTTATGATTGCATAATCATTGTGATGAGGTGTTGATTTTCTTGATGAACTATGATGAGAGGATTGACTTTGGACATGATCTTATGATGCTCGAGTATGCGATAAGATTAAGGATCACTTCATGAAACTTGAGTGTCAGCACATTAGTTATTACATGAACAAGGTTCATATACTATCTTGATAAAGACCTAGGTGTCTAGTATGTGTAAAATCATCAAAATTATTAATCATTATGTCCAACTTGATAAATGCAGTTGATCTAGATAAAAAGAAGAAAAAGAAAAAATGTATCAAAAAGAGAAAAGCTACAACATTCCAAAAATAAAGAGCTTCTATTACTGGCAAGCACTTCCAACCTTTTCAAAGTATCCACTTGGAACAAAGCTATTAAGCCATATGAGTCGGACGACCATGATAAAAGGGCCCTACATCATAAGAAATGCAAGTTTGGGTGTTGAAGGTATATTAGATACTCAAAAGAGACACACCCTAGTGTATCCTTGAAAAACAAGTGCAGATGACTTGGAATTCTTGAGGACATATTGATCAACACCAAAAATACAAATGTGTGTTAATAAAACACTCAAGTAATACTTGTTCCTATGAGAGGAGAAAAGAAATGACACAAACCTAAATCCTCTATACTTGAATATTCCATCTCATACTTTACAATATGACAACTAAAGAGATGTCAGAATGAAGTGAAACTCTATTTATTCCCTATAGTTAATGGTTGGATCCTAAGGAAGACTTTTTAGTTTGGAACCTCGAGAGAAGCTTATACTCTACAGTTGTATATGTGATACCCACTAAATGGCATACATGTTATATGTATATGTATATCGAGAGTCTGATAGTTAGGGAAGTCGAGTACCTTTTGGGTAATACTTGGTTAAACTTAGAGTATAAGAGTCACATGAAACTCGTATCCTGAATTTCAAGCCTTCTACCACACATGCACGGTCAGGGATTCAACTTACTTATTCATTCTTTATTATCTCGAGGATGAGCACCGTTTAAGTATAGGGGCGATGAATCTCAGATTCATCATCATTATTCTCGCTATTTAACCCTTTATCTTGAGCTATTCAATTAAATTAAAAATTAAGTAATTAGAATAAACTTTGAACACCTAGTAATTAATGAAGACTAATTATTGTAAATAAATTAAGTGTTTAATTATTGTATATATGTGTTTATGGTTCTATTTATTTTCTCTATTTTTCATATTATTCAAACCCCATTAAAAATAGTTTAAAACTGTACATAATATATTGTATATTATTTGTCATTCAAAAATACAAAAAAAACAAAACAAATAAAAGAAGTATTTTTATATTTATAAAATTACTTATAATAATAATACTATATATATGATGTATTTTGGTTTTGATTTTTCCATGAAATTGTAGATCTCAAAAAGATATATTGAATAATTTTTAATTTGACTTTGTTTACTATTTTTTAGATTTTACATTATTTATCTTTTTCTAGTTGGGCCATGTGGCCTCTTCTCAGAGAGTCACATAGCCTGACTTTTCTTTGAGTGTCGTCGCACATCTGAGCCGTCTGATTTCTTGATCAGACGGTCCTAGTCTATTCAAACATGCCTCCATATGGGCTCCTTAATCATTTGATCAAGATGACCCTTGTCGTATGCTCTTGCCTCTACCTTAAACATTTGATCATAATATCAAACGCATCGTCAACCTCCAGCCGGTTACATCCCAAGCGTAGCCACGCTTCGTCGATGTGTCTTCTCCCATGTACTCCAACTACTCCACGTCTCTCCACAACATGATTCTGGTTTATGTCCATAGCTCTTTCATCTTTCATATTAGCCAGTTGCTCAACCTCCATCTTCTCTCTCACGTATGTTAACCACGTACAGTTCAGACCACCATCTTCAATTGTCCCTTCCCAAACAAAGTGATGAATAGCCATTCATGCAACTTTATTCTCTTATTTTGGCTTTAAAAACCTATCTAAAATATGTTAATATAACTTACTTGCATGAATTAACCTATAACCATGATCCGTAATTAGTGTGTAAATACATGTAATTAAACTCAAAGAAAAGAATGAAGAAAAGAAAAGAGAAATAAATGAAGTATTGAAGATAACGACTGACCATAAATCCTGAGACCAAGTTAATATTGATTAGTTCTACAAAGAATAAAGTAGGGGGAGATATGGGTAACATAATACAGATAATTATACATAAAACCCTAGAAAGCATGTGTTCAAATGTTGTATATCGTTCATTTTTACACTATTTTATACACACTCACATACACTTCATATTCAAATATTTTCAACATGAAACTTGTACATATTAATGTATAGGAAATTACAAAAATAATAGTCAATAAAAATAATGAATAATGCACATGGTACATACATATGAAAAGGCCGTAAACAGAACTTCATTGATTAATATCTTCTCCATATGAACTCACAATTCATCAAACTCAATTTAGTTGTATTTCAAATTAAATTGTATACCTAATAAAAGTGATTCCATTTAAAATAGAGTTAAGATACAAAAGCTAGCTTTTAGGGCACCATTATACTAAGGCATCTGTATATAATATTATTTTATTTAATTCTTTACATTTCCACTCCTTTTGTATTTTAAAATAATTATACATGGTCTATAAATCATATTAAAAATAAAGACATCAATTAAAACGTTTAAAATAAATCCAAAATAAAAAATAAAGTGTAATGCATAGGGATATTATACATATATCATGTATACATTTAATTATTCACGTAGATAGATAAAATAATAAAATAAAACAAAAAGTTTTAAATACATAATAAATAATGTTGTAAATATATAACATATGTAAATATAAAATTATGTATATACAATACAAAATAAAAATAAATTATACAAAATATGAGTGTGTGTATATATATATATATATTTATATTTATACATGTAAAAATTAACATATAATAAATAAATATATAAAAATAAATAAAAATCACTTAAAATATTACATAAAATAAGAAACAACTTTCATATTTTAAGAATTAATTAATCAAATCATATTCTATTTTATTTTAGTTTTATTCCTATTTTTAACTCTAGTTTGTCATTTAGTGGTACACATGGACCAAATGGGGATGCATTAACTGCAAACACAAGTCAACTGCCTCACCCCTTCTTCAGACTGATCCTTGGTGTGTTTTTACCTCATTTTACCAAATTTCGTTGATCGATGCACCTTCCTTTATGTTTGATTCCTTCATGAAATCTCTTCACAACCCAATGACTATCACGTGGACCCAAGATTCCCACGAGTCAACCTTCGATCTACGTGAAAACCTGGGAGAAGAGAACCCTCTAGTCAGAGCGCTAGATAGTATCTCCTCCATTTTTTTGAAAGTAAATCTGATTTCACCCAATGTAACCCTAGATTCTTGCTTGGAGAGAAGCCCTAGTGACTAGAGGTGTTTCCCCTGTGAATTGATGCAAGGAGGAGGGGGAGGGATCGTGATTCAAACCTCATTGGAGCTCCTCCGTGCGACTTCTGCTCCCAACCGATCCCAATCAGATGAGTTGTCATGTCCTTGCATTTTCAATTCTTAGAGTAATTATTAGTCTATGTTAGCCATTTATTTTATCTACTTTGATCCATAGAAGCTTAAAATCCACAAAATATCTCGCCAGAGCACTATTCTCCGGCCTATGTTCCTAGAAAGTCAGACCCTTGTTCCGACTCGCCTCTACAACATCTCATTCCCCAACATATCTCCATCATCCTTAATCATCCAAATCACCTCAATTCTGCAAGAATCGAGTCTGTGATCCCCATCTATCACCCATCATCAGAGACCTTCCTTAGCTAACCTTCATTAGCAACAAGAGGTCGAGGCAGTTTGCCCTCGAGCCCCTTAGCTAACCAAACAAATTTGGACCTTTTTGGACCCTATCTAAGGGTATTCGAGTCCAAGGAGAGGAGCTCCAGGTGTCATAAATATCGAAGACCTCTAGGCCTCCACTGGTTAGGTCTGGACTCCTATGAGCCCTCCAAACGATGCGTGAGGCTCCCAGGAAGCCATGAAGCCTTTAAACAACCAAAGAAGTAGCCGGACGTGCGAACATGACCGAATCAAAGCTCAATCAGGCGATGTTCTTCATCAGTTCTTCCAGAGCCTCTCACCAGAGTTGAATGAAGATCAACCCTCAATTCTAATCAAGACCGTAAAATCAGAGGCGAAATGGTATACCATCTCCGCTGTCGAATCTTACTTGAGTTGTGTCAAGCCATCAGATCAATCTAGTGCGTGACTCGGAGCACGCTTCGAGGGTATTTTGCATACCAATGCTCACGTCTTTTTGTTTTAATAATTAGTATTTAAATATTTCATTTGTATGTAATCATTTTTGTAACATTTTCTTGGACCCATGCCTTTATTTCAATTGCACTTTAGTTTAGTGGCAAGTCACCTCATGTGACTCTCTACGTGAGGCGCTTGGACATTTTGTAAGAAACCCCTTCCAAGTTTGGTGATTTCATTTTGGTCCCAAATTTTATTAAATCAATGTAATATTTTTGTAAAAATTACATTTTTGGTCCTGTAACTTATTTTTATTTACGTTTATACTCATGTTAGGCGCTTTTAAGTATAAAGTTTATTTGTAATTGGGAAAATCGTGTGCCTGACCCTTGGATTTTACTTGTATGTTATCAAATGCATGAAAAGTTTTGAAAATTATATTTTGGTCTCTATATTGTTGGTTTATTTTCTTTCTTATAATTTAATTAGTTTAAATAGCATTTTGTGTAAAAAATATCAGAAAATTAACTTAAGTGTTTGGAACCATATTCATCACGTATACTTTTTGCAAGCATTTGAATTTATTTTCCTATTTATAAAAGTACAAAAACATGTTATTTTCTCTTGTTTAGCTATTTAAAATCCATGAAAATTACAAAATATTTTCAAACAAAAAAAATACATTAGGTCTATTTAGTTCTACTTTACCAACTAATCATAAAAAATTTTTAAAAAATACAAAATCAAAACCCTAAAATCACAAAACACATGAAAACTTATAACATTGTAGAAGTTCTAGAAAAATCTAAAAAATATGATTTATATCTCTAAATTTTCTTTGTGATATATAGTTTATGTTAAAATTAATTTAGGTTTATTTGCTTTGATACCTATTTATTAAACCCTAAACAATCTCGGATATTTATCATAGTCACTATGTTTCCATATTTTCAACTTTAACAATCCATCAAAAAATTAGAAAAAGACTCTAAAAATCACAAAAAATGAAGAAAAATATGTTAAATCCAGATATATTTGATTTTCTTTATTTTTACTTTATTTTGATTTATTAAAAATAAAAAAAGAACCATTCTATTTATTTTATCTATATAGTCTATATATTAACTATATATATTTTTACACATCTTATTTTAAAAATATAAAAGAAATTAAAATTTTAAAAATTAAAAATATAAAAATATAAAACATTAAAAACCAAAAAATTTTGAATGTCATTAAAAACCTAAGACGCAGAAAAAGAAATAAAAACAAGCAAAACAAAAATCCAAAAATATTTATTAATTAGCTATAATTAATACTATTTTTATCCATCCTCTTTTTGGATTCCCTAAGTTTGACACTCTAAGTATTTGTTCTATACAAAATTTATCAAAGTTATAATAAAATTTAACTCATATTCTCATCTTAATTGTTAGTCATTATTATGGGCTAACTGCTGATTGACTTAGGATTTGGTCAGCGCAACGATTGTCAACTTAGCTTGTTAAGTCAATAGATCATATCTTGGTTATCACAAAGCCATCGGGAGGAGCGGCATTTACCCTCATCTGCCTTTATGAGAGAGTACCTTTGAGCCCCTTCCTCCCTCTAGTGTTAGTGAGAACGAGAGAAATAGAGCGATAATAGAGGTCTTCCCTCCGACGAGATCCACGAACACTGAATGTGTCGCAGTATCCTCCATGTTCTTGTTGAGCTCTACGCTTGTCGTATGTATCTGAGCGATAAACAGGACCATCCAAAGCTCCACCATAGGCTCCCATATTACCTCCGATTTGTTCTCCATTTTCCAAGTTTGATCTGAGTTGTCCCCCCTTCGTTTTTTCTTTGATTTTATTACTGTTGCGCACACATCTTAACATTCATATGATTTCTCCTTCTCCTTCACCGTACATCCCTCATTCACACGCAATACTCCGTTAACTCCTCCCTCTTCTCTAGAATCCTCTCCGCCTTGGTCAAAGTCACTTTCTTGCAAAGAAGGTGAACCCATTAGGGCTCTGCCTCTCCCATTCGATTAGCTCTTCGCTCAATCCCTTTTCTGTCCAAGTATTACAAGAAGATTCAACTATCTTTGCTAATCCTGCATTTGTTTATTGATAAGAGATTCAAAGCAGTCTCTGGTCCTGGACTTTTGCTTTGAGTAGTCCCCATCAACACGACACTCTAGGCATATTTGCCTCTTCTCAGACTTCCCAATAGGGCTCTGCCTCTCCCACTCGATTAGCCCTTTGCTCAATCTCTTTTCCGTCCAAGTATTCCCAGAAGCTTCAATTATCTTTGCTAATCCTGCAGGTTGTTTATTGATAAGAGATTCAAAGCAGTCTCTGGTCCTGAACTTTTGCTCTGAGTAGTCTCCATCAACATGACACTCTAGGCATATTTGCCTCTTCTCAGACTACCTACTGATCTCGCCTGAACCCCAGCAAGATTTTCATACCTTCCCTAACTTCAGACGAGCATAGAGGAAGATCAAGCCTTTTGCATGAGCACCGCTCTAGGTCTGCCGCATGCAGAGGCTGGAGGAGACCTCAGCCTACAAATACCATTGGATCATAT
The DNA here is from genome assembly GCA_037367405.1 of Ottelia alismoides. Lineage (NCBI taxonomy): Eukaryota > Viridiplantae > Streptophyta > Magnoliopsida > Alismatales > Hydrocharitaceae > Ottelia > Ottelia alismoides. The sequence goes on along the minus strand of JAZKJV010007818.1, from coordinate 123,772 downwards.
CACTCTAATATAATCCTAAGGTCCAGACGAGCCCAGACCCACCTCTTCGAGCCTGCGGCCTTGGGTGGGACCAAACTAGCCCTGAGGCACCTTCTGCATCTACATGGCCCGAGCCTGCTACGTGCCCCAAGCCTCACTCCAGACCTTAGCCAACATGCATCACACATGTGACCCACTGAGAATTTTACACAGTAGCCTCGTCGGTTTCTGAGTATTGTAGAAATATCCTCGCACTAGGATATTTACAAGATAAGCCTGTCAACTTTTGTCTACTATTTATTAGTACATTTTGGACCATTTTTTGAAGATTCTTATTATGTTTAATTGTGTTTTATTTGCAAAAAAACTCGGATTGAAACCTTATGCCTTTCTCTTCTTTAATCCATTTAATGTGATTTTGATACCATTTTAAAGCTCTTGTATTGCTCTTTCCAATGGCATATCGTGCCTCTGATTTGGCCCTTATGTAATAAATTAAAAATCAGAGAACTTGATGATGTACTTAACATTATTTTGAGTGCCAATTATTCATCATAGACCTAATTTGTATAATCTTTGAGCCCTGATTTGTTTTAAATCATTAGAATATGAATATATAATTAATTTAATGATCCTTAGTTGATTAATTTGATTAATTTTTTAATTATCACTAAGTAAATTATGAATTCGCTTAATTAGAATTTTATTGGTGAATAGAGATGTAATCTGAACCATATTTTGATTGATTTAATGATCATACTTGTGAATTGATTTAGAAGTATTCTTGCGGGTTTCTTTTTCGTTGTGCGTAGTGAATTTTATCAATATCTTCCATTGACATTTTGTAGCATTTTAATCAACTAGCATATAGAAATATTAAAAATATCTTGCATGCATTCTTTGAATTGACCTAGATTACATTAGATTCCTAAACTTAGGTTTTAATCCCTAGTTATATAACTTAATAGCCCACATTCTTGTGTTCGACCCTGGACTTATTCAGGTATAAATAAACAACACCTTGTTCGCATAGATTACCTAGTATGGTTCTGATCGATTCCTAATTGTCTCATATTATAATGATATGATCTTAACCTAGCCAATTAGCGATTAACTGAAGGGATTGCAACTTCTTAGTAGAAAACAATTGCTCCTTGATAAATACTCATTCATTCAACTTTACTCCTTTATTTTATCTTTAAATTCCCAGTTAAATACATGTAAATATACTTAACTTGTATAAATTAACACACTAACTTTTTGTCTATAAACAATACATAAATATCTATATTTAAATAAAGAAAAAAAGAAAAAAATAAATAATTATTGTAAATGCTGACTAACCCTAAACCGCGAGACCAAGTCAATATTGACTACGTAGACAAGGAATAAAGTATGGGAAGATAAAGGAAAAATAACACATACAAATACACACAGAATCCTAGAAACTCTAGGTGTTCAAAACATTGAATATAGCTCATACTTGCACTATTTTTACACACTCATGCACACTTCAAATTAAAATATTTTTAACACGAAACATGTACATAATAATGTATATAAAATTACAAAAATAATAGCAAATAAAAATTATGCACAATGCGCATGGTACACACATATGGAAATACCATAAATATAGCTTCATTGGTCAATATCTCCTCCATATAAACTCAAAATTCATCAAACTCACCTCCACTGTATTTTAAATTAAATTATCTATTTAATGAAGTGGTTTCATTTAAAATAGAGTTAAGATACAAAAGTCAATTTTCTGGGGTACCATTGTACTAAGGCATCTATATAATATATTATATTATTATTTACATTTTTATACTTTTTATAATTTTTAAATAATTGTATATATTATTTGAAACATACTAAGTATATACATTAAAACATGTAAAATAAATTCAAAATAGATGATGAAGTATAATAGATATGTATCCTATACCTATAACATATAAATATATAATTAATTACATATACAGATAAAATAACAAAAATATGCAAATAGATAATAAATAATAATGTATAATATAAAATATGAATAATAATATGTATATAAAATGCAAAATAAAATTTATATACACAAAACATAAGAATATATACATATATTTACACATGTAAAAAATAACATATAATAAATTAGTCAATATAAATAAATAAAAACATCTAAAAATAGTAAATAAAATAAGAAACAATTTTCATGTTTTACGATTTATTTAATAAAATTATTTCCTATTATATTTCCATTTATTTCCATTTTTACCCTATTTTGTCTTCTAGTGTCCTACATGGACAATCAGGTGGTGGCGATAGTTAACCCAGGTCAACTACCCCGCCCCCTCTTTGGATCGGTCCATCGTATGTGTTTAGTTCTTTTTCGTCAAATTTTCTAGCCTGATCCATACTTCCTCTCTGCTCGATTCCTTAACAAAAAATATTTGCAACATCAAACTTTACGCGAATCCAAATCCATCCAGAGTCAACATTTGATTCGCATGCAAGCCCTAGGCAAAGGAGGGCATCTAGTCAACATACTATATAGCCTCTCAACCTATAATTTTGAAATTAAATCCCCTTTTTGGACCTCGTAACCCCTCAAATTTGTTCCTGGAGTTGATCCCTTGTGACGGGAGGAGCTCCTCTTTCGATTCAATGCGTGGAGACGGCAGTCCAGGTCGATTCGACCCATCACTGAATCTCCTCCAGGTGATTCTGCTCCCCAAATCCCCAGGTCAGGTAAGCACTCTATCTTTAGTTTTTTCGATTCATAGAGTTAGTAGTAGAACAATCCTATCTTTTATTTCATTTCATTTCGTCTTATTTCCAAAGAAAACCAAAAAAAATAGTACGCCAGACCGTTAGGCTCCAGCATCTATCCCCGTCATTTTTATTGTATCGCAACTTGACATTCACCCCATCTTCTTCCTAATCATATTCTTCATATATATAACTCATCTGATCAGTCGGATCTCGCAAAGATATGTGAATCTCCTCTCATCTGTCACCATCATCGAAGGTTCCATCTTCACCCAATTCCAGAGTGTTAGCCCCTCTTCTGTGGGTCGAGGGGGAGAGAGAGAGAGAGAGAAAGAGAGAGAGAGAGACTCTCGAGCCCAGGAATCTTTTGCGTAGGTATAGGAGCTGGAAGGCTCCATATAGAGCAAACCTTGGTAATACAAGTTTCTAGGTGAAAGTCCTTCTTCGAGCTCCATGCCACCATCGATGGGGCCTGGATCTTCTTGAGGACCTCAGTAGCTGCTAAATACCAGCAGGAAGGAGTTGAGCATCTTAGCATCTGGATTGACCACCGTAGCGAGGAGAAACGACCGATCATAGCTCATGCAGGTCATGTTCTTATGTTGTTCTTCCAGAGTTGCTCGCCACCTTTAGATCAAGAACGAAGCTCCATGCGTAGCATCAACCATCCGATCGTGCATATCCAGAGCCATCTGATCAGGCAGGGGGATCTAATCTCCACCTCCCATCGGCGAAGCAGAATCGATGCACCTCAGTCGTTGATCACATTAAGTGATCTGACCTCAGTCGCCCGCTAGCATGTTGGATTGGGTATTGTTACGAAATTAGTTTAGCAAAAATTAGTTTAATCATCACCAGATTTAATTAACATCTATCCGTAACCCATATCCTCCATGTTCCTATCGAACATAAAATTTAAAAAACTACCATCTATCCCTCTGTATCCCACATATTTTTGTGAATGCGGACGAACACAAATGCAGGATATATCAAGTTAATCCCCCTCTATCCGTCACCCGCAGACAAACGGGCCCTAAATGTGATCCTAGTAGCCACCTCTAAATTACTTATTTTATGGAATCCTATGTCAACAAATATTAGATTAGTTGATTGCACAATTAACCCAATGATGAGTATCTTATGAAGAAAAAGCTTTTGATTCAAGGATAGAGATGGGTATTGCTTGCAAACTTGTGGCATAATATTTTAAGTAGTTGACTTGGATGTATTCTCAAGGAGATATTTTATGTGTCCGTACTGGAATTTGGATTTGGATTGTCGTACTTCTCAATAAGGAAAATCCAATTCCAATGTTCTTTCCACATACTTTTAGTTTTTGTTTTTCAAAATCTCCCCAACAGACCGAAGTTCGTTGGAAAGTGTGTGATTCTAGATAAGCTGGAATGAATTCATATAGACTTGTTATTTAAATATCTATAAGATTATTAAATAAATAATAAAATAAGAAGGAGCATAAAAATAACATTATTTTAGAACATAGGATTACCATGCATCAAAACATTGACCAAAAATTAAAATATACAAAGAGGTAGGAAAGTTTACACCATAATCCCCCAAATCTTATCTACAACCCAATAATCTCGGTAATAAATCCAGGGGCATGTTGGATGACATGATCGTCACAGTTCAAGGGATGCAATTATATGTGGATTTCATTGTCTAGATATGGACACCTCTGAACCTCTGCTCCACACTCCAATAATCCTCGATCAGTCGTTCCTTCAAACTATCGAGGCAGTGGTAGACTATGGCACTGGAGAAATCAAATTTCACTCTAACAACGATAAAGTTCTGATAGAGACAGTTCCTGAACCAAAATCTTCAGAAGCATCATCTGAAGTGAGAGAGCTCGGACCACATGGGAAAAAGACTGCGATTTTCTAGATGAGATTAGAGACACAAATTTATTCTTAGATAACACTGAAACACAAGTATTTCTCTCCATAAAGGAAAACTTGTATAGCGTAGTCGAATTTACCGAAGTCTTTTATGATGAGATATGTGTTGATGGTTATCTTGAGATGTTTGAACAATTATCTTTGTCTGAGCAGGATGGATTTATTATAGATTTGTGTGATGTCCTAATTTCTGATTCAAAATGCATAGCGGTGGACAACAAATAGATGAAAGAGCCTATACTTGTTACAGTTGCTGAGGTCACCACAAAACAGACTCCTTCTCCACCAGAGTTCAAGCCTCTTCCCTCCAACATGAATATGCCTTCCTTGCTGGAGAACCATACATGCATCCGGTCATTATAAATTCACATCTGATTGAAGAACAAGAATCTTGAACCAAACCACAAGGCAATAAGCTGGAATATCGTGGATCTCCATGGGATAAATCCTCACTCACTTTGTATCACATCTATTTAGAGGAAGATAGCAAACCCTCACGCGAGTTTCAGCGCATATTGAACCCCAACTTGCGTGATATGGTCATGAAAGAAATTACCAAAGGGTGTGATTCATAATTTGTCTATCCCATCTCCAACTCGAAATGGGTGAGTCTCCTGCAGGTAGTGCACGAAAAATCTGAGATCACCATTGTGGCTAATGATAAAGGAGAGGAGATTCTGGCCCGAGTGCTGACCTCATGGGCCATCTATGTGGACTACAGATGCTTGAATCTTGCAACTAAGAAGGACTATTTTCCATTACCCTTCATTGATCAGATAGTCGAAAGACTGGACGCGAAGGAATATTTCTACTTCTTGGACGGTTACTCCGGGTATAATCAAGTCATCATTGCTCTAGAAGATCAGGAGAAGACTACATTCACTTGTCCATTTGGGGCATACGCTCTCAGAAGAATGCCCTTTAGATTGTGCAACCCACCTGTTACATTTCAAAGATGCATGTTGGTGGTATTTCCTGATATGGTAGATAGTTTTCTTGAAGTACTCATGGATGACTTCTCAGTCTATGATGATAGCTTTGATCGGTGTCTTGGATATTTAGACCGAGTGCTGAAAAGATGTTGTGAGGTGAACCTTGTGCTCTCATGGGAGAAGAGTCATTTCATGGTGACTGAGGGAATTGTACTGGGTCATGTCATCTCCAAGCTTGGCATGGAGGTTTACCTAGCCAAGATAGATGTTATTTCAAAAGTCGAGCCACCGATAAATTTGAAGCAAGTCCGATCATTTCTGGGGGACGTTGGATTTTAGATGATTCATCAAAGACTTTAACATGATTGTCCAATCACTGACTGAGCTTCTTGGTAAGGAGGTCGATTTTGTAGTCGATGATCAGGTCCACCGATCCTTCAATCTATTGAAGGATTTGATCACACATGCTCATGTCCTCTAGTCGCGTAATTGGTCTCTACTTTTTGAGATCATGACGGATGCCTCAGACTTCAGAATTTATGTTATGCTTTCGAAAAAATGAGATGGACTACCATTTACAATGCATTACATCAGAAGAATATTAGATGAGGCCCAGAAGAACTACACTGTAACAGAGAAAGAGCTGCTACATGTAGTATTTGCCTTAGAAAAGTTCAGATCACACCTCCTCGGATCCAAGTTGATCATTTACACATACCACTCTGCCATCAAGTACCTATAGAGTAAGAAGGATGCCAATCCTCTTCTGATCATATGGATCCTTCTATTATAGGAGTTTGACCTCAAAATTCATGATAAACCTGGAGTTAAAAATGTGGTGGCAGATCATTTTCCAGAATCATTGAAGCTGAAACTCCTGAACAGAACTCCATTCCCATTACAAATTTTTTTCCAAATGAGGCAATTTTGTCTATCGCCTCACTCCCCTGGTATGCAAACATCATCAACTATCTTGTCTCCAAGAAGACTCCGCTGAACTGGTCGAAGATCAAAGTTGACATATTCTTGGCTGACATTCATTTCTACTAGTGGGAGGATCCACATCTATTCTGCGAGGGAGAAGTTTGCATCCGGAGGAGGTGTATACCTCAAGAGAAGATCAATGGTGTCCTAGACCACTGTCACAAGCTTGAAGAGAATGGACACCATTCTGGAAAGAGAACTGTAGCAAAAGTACTCCAATGTAGACTTTGGTGGCCAAATCTATTCAAGGATGCACCTGAGTATGTCAAGAAACGTACTGACTGTCAGATAATTGTCAGAAACATCAGTATGAGAGAAACAATGCATCTGAAATACATTCATAGTTCTGACATCTTCGATGCATGGGACATTGACTTTATGGGCCCATTCTCTAACAGTCGGGACTTTGAATACATATTGCTGGTTGTCGATTATGTAAGCAGATTAGTGGACGAAATTCCCACTTGAATCGCAGACAGTCATACCATCTGTCGATTTTTGAAAGACAACATCTTCTCATAATTCGAGGTTCTAAAGATTCTCATATCTAATGGGAGGAGCCACTTTATAAACAAAGAGGTCAAGAAGTTGACTAACATCATGTTGCAGTGCTAAACTACCCTCAATCTGATGGCTTGGTTGAATGCTCAAACATGGAGATCAAGACTATTCTGCAGAAGCTTGTATGACAAGACAAAATGAATTGACCACAACTGCTTAGTTCAGTTCTTTGGACCTACAGAACATCATACAAGTCTCCTATTGGCATGTCTTCCTACCGTCTTGTATATGGAAAACCATGTCATCTATCCGTGGAGTTAATTCACAAATCCTTGTGGGCATTGATATGTGCAACTTGGATTCTGAGAAAATAGACAAAAATTGCAAAGTTGGTGTGAACCATTTGCTAGAGTTTTGAGACTACGCATATGACAACAACCTGATTACAAGGAGAAAGTCAAGAAATGACATAATAAAACCTTTCGTAAGAAGACTTTTGAACCTGGACAGAATGTGTGGTTGTTTGATGGGAAGTTGAAGATTTTTCCATGCAAATTAACTGGGCCATTTATTGTAAAAACTGTACGTGACAATAGAAGTCTCTTAATATATGAATTGTCACGTGACGCACAACCATTTTTAGAGCACAACACATTCTTTTTCGTTGTCGATTATATCCAAGTAGTCTTTCAATATGAGCTTAGGGATTCAAAATGATCAGATACTTGAGTTGAAAATCACAAAAATAATGTCCTTTTTCTACTTTTTGTTTGCTTCTTTTCTTCTTTTTCCTTTTCTTTTTTCTAATTCTTTTGACAATATATTCATCCCTTTCATCATTGTTATATTTAAGGCATACTTTATCCTAAGTATAGAGGGATGAGCACCCAAGTTGTTCATTAGTTGATACCTCACCTGTCTTCTCAACTCTTTATTTTTTGTCTATACTTAGAGATATTTTACCACAAGTATAAGGGGAGACAGGCCGAGCCGATGATTTTGTAAATTCCCACCCTTGACCCTCCATGTCGTGTGTACAATCTACTATACTTAGGATTATTTCATTTTAAGTATAGGGGGATGGTCAACTTCTCATTTTTTGATTCTTTAGTTGTTGTAATATAGTCTTTTCTATACTTAATACGAGTTATGCCTTCCTTTTGTCTATCTGATCTATGAGGACATAACTCAAGCTAAGTATAGGGGGTCGTATATACATTGTACATACTTTAGCCATAACTCATATTTTCGTATTTTCAATAATATTTCTAATTAAAAAAATACATCAAATTATTTGTAAATACAAGTAATAAATTAGGTTAAAAATATTTTGCAAAAAGATTTGAAAAATGGTTGGAAAAATTTTGGAAAATCTTTTCAAAACTGTTTCGAAAAATTTTGCAAAATGTTATCAAATCTTTGTAAAAAATTATTTTATTAGTAAAATTTCTTTTATTTGTGTAAATAAACTTTTCAAAAATCTATTTGCAAATGATTTGAAAAATAGTTACAAAAATACTTTGAAAAATCTATATATATATTGTTTAAAAAATATTTACAAAATAATTTTAAACATTTATAAATGTTTGTAATTTTTCAAAATTAAAATTTTGAAATATTTGCGAAAATGGTTTCAAGTGTTTTAAGAATCTTGTGTAAATAATAGCTCAAATAAAATCCTTAAAAAGTGCATAAAAACCTTATAAAAATCTTGTAAATCATCACTAACTAGTTAACATGTAAATGCCCTACGTAATAATACATCCTCTCCCTTGTAAATATAGATGCACTTATGTGTAAATAACTATACATATTTCCTTACTAACTTTTATTTAAAAATCCAAAAAAATAGCAAAAATTTAAACCCCATAAAATTTGCAAAATCATTTCAAAACTCTATACAAATATTTGTAAATTTTTTATAAAAAACCCATGAAAGTTAAAAATATAAAATGTCTTTATAAAAAATTTTGCTTGCATTGTACATAGCATTTGCATTTTTCAAAATGATCAAAATAATTGAACAAGTCTAAATTAAAGTCTGAAGATTGGAGCTTGGTATAGAACTTAATACACTTAATAAAGGACTGGAATTGTGATACTTCAGGTCTCCTTGACTTAATTCTTTAGGTTCCATGAGACTATATTCATGAGTCGATTCATTGCATCTAACTAGAAACTTTCATATCATCCGTAAGACTCTTGAGATAGTGGCTTGACTAGAGACCTTGCACTTAACACTTAGCTCAACTCATATGGAAAAATCGTAGAGTCTAAGTTGGGATAATGCTAGGCCACTTTGTCAAAGGTGTCTCAGGAACCATTCTTGGGGATTGTCGAAATCGGTACTCAAATCCACTTTTTATGGTAGACATGATCTCTAAATACTGGAGACTGGATTGATACAATGCTTCATATGAGGAATGGTCTGCTGGCACAACTTTTTCCAAGACCTCAAAACATGGGCGGATCGAAAAGAAGAAGCCTAAGCCAAAAATTCCACAAAAATGTGAGCTTTAAGAAAAGTCTGCTTCTTGGTGAAGACTCGATTACAATGACCTTGCTTCACAAGGGAATGAAGACTACGCTGGTCCATTCTCAGTTCTTTTCTCGTTCTTCTAGCTTCACCCCCTTTTGGTTGTAAAGCCTAGCGGTACCTAGCCTTAGAATGGAATATCTGTCTCAGTGAGGATGAGCTACCAGGAAAGCAACCTCTTTTATAGTTCAGCAATTTGTGTGGGAAGAGCTGAAAAATTCGCACACATGGATCTGTCATTTCAACGTAGCGAGAGTATGCAACTGAGAGGATGGCTCTAACCTAGATGTAAATAGAACTGGATGATAGGATTATGAACCTAAGGGTTGTTTCACATTTACTAAACATAATGTGGTTCTTAACAAATCAAGAATCCAAAGGTCTTAACTAAGCTCCAAACTTTGATTTTAATAAGATGAGTTTAAAAGTCAAAAATCGTTCCAAGTTCTTTCTTTTTCTTTTCTTTATTTTCTTTTTCTACACTTATAGGCATAAATGTTTGCTAGGGACTAGCAATGGCAAGTATAGGAGGTGATAAATCTCCATTTCATCACCTTTATTCTTTCATTTTGGCCTTTAAAACCTAGCTAAATGCATGTATATAGCATTATTTTGTATAAAATAACATATCTTATTTATAATATAAATATTATATAAAATACTCTATTAAATGCCAAAATAAAAGAATATAGAAAGAAAAGTAAAAGAAATGAAATATTATATATATTGAATGACCCTAAATACCGAGACCTAGGCATCATGATGAATGTGCGACAAGTAATAAAGTAGGGAGATAATAGTCAAAATTAACTCAAAACCCTAATTTTTAATTCCCCAATAAATTCATTTTGGGACCCATTTTATTATTTATTTTTTATACCTCAAATTAATAAACTTTGAACATAGAACTTGTGTATAAAAATACAAAGAAAAATATAAAATTTATTTCATCCAAAAATAATGTACAGTGTGTGCTAGACATCCAAAATAAAAAGCCACAAGAAAAACTTCCCAGACCTGCATCTTCTCCATTAAAAACTCAAAATTCACCAAACTCGCATTTATTGTTCATAAAATTAAATTATCTATTTAATGAATACGGTTTCATTTAATTTGGAGTTAAGATGCAAAAGTCAGGTTTTGGGCCCTTATTGTGCAATTTACATGTATAAAATAGTCAATTTATTTATTCTTTTTATTTTTAACTCATTTATATTTTTATTATTTTGTAAATATTATTTAAAATACATGTGCATAATAAAATTTAAATAAAATACTTAAAATTACATTAAAATAAATAAGTGTATTATAATACATAGATGAATATACTTGTACTATAACTATACATTATATATACATATTTATAAGTGTGTATATAACTTTAGAAAAATATAATAAAAATGTATTTATATGTATTTAAATAAGTTATAATTATATAAATTATGTATATAAAATAATAAAATCTAAGTAGGAAATAAAATAAAATACATAGTGTATATGTAAACATACCGATATTTGTACATGTAAAAATTAACACCTACTCAATAAACTCGAAAAAATAAATAAAAATCATCAAAAAATACTACATAAAATAATAAATAGTTTTATGTGATGATTAAAAAAAATAAAATCATTTACTATTTTAAATCGAGTTAATAAAAGTTTTATTTTCTATTTTGTCTTCTTTTGTCCTACGTGGACCATTGTGGAGCGGGTCAAAGTTGACCTTAGTCAACTCCCCGCCCCTCATAGGTCTACGTCTGTCAGCTCTCACTCTTTCAACTCGATTCCTCTTTGACATGTGATTCTCGATCTTCACTCTTTCACGTGCCCATCATTCCTCGATCGATGGATCGATGCATCCAACTGGAGACCTCAGTCCAAACACCCTTGTACATATACCCGTCCTCCGCCTCCCTTCAAAATTTGATCCTGCTTTAGCCCTCAAAATCCCCAGAATTCTCGTTGGTGAGGTCGTTGGTGACAGAAACTTCTTTTCCAGAGTGTTTGCATGAGGAAGAGTTGTTGGAATGTATAATCCAAGCTCGTCGTACCTCACTATCGAAGCTCCTCTTTAGCACCCTATTCTCTGAGGTAGGGCCATAGCTTATTGCTTATTTATGTTCTTAGGGTTTAGGTAAGCGTAGTTTAGCATTTTTTTGCAATTGGTTTCACTTTTATTTTGTTAAATCTTTGGATCGACGTTTTCATGGTGCTCTACTCGTGCTCCGACCCACCTATCACCCTCATCTTCTTCCCTTTCATCTGCTCTATGCCCAAGGCACTTCCATTCCCCTCGATCAACTCCAGAATTGAGATACTGGCTCTCCTCCTTCGCTACTCACCATAGAGTGTCGCGTTATCTCCTTCTCGCTCATTTTCTGCCCCATTTGACCCCATGGACCTCGCTTTTTGTGTGTTTGAGCTACTAACCCTATAAGTCCTGAAGGTCAAAAGCCTCAACTGAGGTGATTTTTTGACTCAAGTTAAAGGCTTCAAGTGCCTCGTATCTTCCTCGACCTCTAAAGCTCCATTGTGGAGCTTCGAACCTCACCTAAGCACCCCAGCAGCTGTGAAACACCTCTAGGAACCTTTTGCCCCCTTCTGCAGCATTAGAGATCTCCACGGGATGAGGAGATCACCGATCGAAGCTTGCATGTAGGGTTGTTCTTTCCTGTTCTTCAGGAAGAGCAACCATAGTCTGATCTGCCACTCCAGATTGAAACTCTGTTGTTGTAATTGAGAGCCATCGACCGCTTCATCTCCTGTGGAGATCTAATCATCACCGTCCATTGACGAACCGTCATCTTTGGGAGCGCTCCACGTGTATAAGTAAAGTGATCATAGTCATCTCCGCGCATGCCTTCAGGGATAATTTTGTAATTTATCCCCCTGATTTTTGTATTTTATTTTAAGTCCAAAAACTTTCATATGTAGTCATAAAAGTTTTGTATAATTTACACTTTGAACCCTAGGTTCATGTTAATTGCATTTAGGTCCCTCACCACATCACCTCACGTATGCATACATGTGAGGGGGTGGGCATTTTGCAAGGACCCCCATGTAGTTTTTATTATTATTTGATCCTTGAAGTTTGTATTTTAGTGTAAAACATTTTGGTTAATTTGCAAGTAGTCCATGTATGTTTTTCGAAATTACAAGTATGCCCCTACTAGCACGTTAATATTAAATATAACAGAGATTTTTGCACATAGGCCCTCATATTTTCAAATGGTGTTTTGGAATGCATGTTTTATTTAAGTAAATTGCATTTAGGTCTTTGTTAACATATTAATTTTTATTTCTTGTATTCACTAAAAATATCATTTACATCAAAAAAATTGTAGGAAAATTATTGTAAGTGCCTAAATATTTATTAAATCACTTATTTTTTACAAGGAAATTAAAAATATTTTTCTATATTTAAAAATTCACAAACATTATATTTAATCCTTATTTACATTAAAAAATACATAAAGATATTTGAAAAATTCCAAAAAAAATTAATATCTTTATTATTGTATTTTCGAACTTCTGACTAAAAATCAATAAAAAAATCAAAATAAAGCACTAAAAATTGAAAAATTCTTAAAACCTTATAAAAATTATAAAAAAAATACTAAAAAATATCATTTTCTATTTCATTATCTTACTTTTATTATATATTATATATTAAAAATATTTTTAGAAAAGATTTAAGTTGTTTACCTATTTTAAATTTCCAAAACAATCTGACCTTGTATTTTTATTCATTATTTAACCATTTTTATTCAATTAAAAATATAAAAATAGCAAAAATTATAAAAATACCAAAAACATACTAAAATATAAAAAAGATAAAAATACATTATTTTGTCCATTTTAAATATTTATATCTATATATATATACTAGCCTATATTCAATATATAGCTATATTTACTTATATTACTATTAATATTACTATTATTATTAAAAATGCCCTTATTATTTTAAAACCCTTAAAAATAAAAAGGATTATTTTTAGGTTATTTTCTATTTTCTATATTATATATATTTCCTATATATCTATTATATAATGCATATTATCTATATCTAGTTATATATACATATTATATATATTGAAAAGTAAAATTAAAAAATATAAAAAGAAAAATTTATAAAATTAAAAATAAAACAAAAAATATATAAATCAAAAATCTAAAAATATAAAATATTAAAAACAAACAAAACTAAAATCCATACTATAGGTATCTTTTTGTTGGGTATAATAAATTTTAGATTTTTGATCTTCATTGTTTGAGCCTTATTGTGGGTTAGTTGTTGATTACAACACTTTGATTGCAGATATCTAAGAGTCAAGAGAGTGATGTACACAACTATTTCCAAACGCAACTTGTCAGGCACCGCAGACTCTCCAAGACCGAACGCTAGGATCCCTTCGTTATCACCGTGTTTGTCAAAACCAGAGGAAGTTGACTTCTAGGTGAGTCTTCATCTTTGCAGGGGCAGTTATATCATGGCAATCCAAGTCATAGATGTGCACTGCACTTTCAATGATCGAGGCAGAGTACATTGTTGCAACGGAAGCCGATAAGGAAATGTTGTGGCTACAACAATTTCTAGGTGAACTTGGACATGATGATATTGAGATAATAGTCTTTTGTGATAGCCAGAGCATCATTGTTTTGATCAAAAGCACGATGCATCATGCTCACACAAACCATATAGATGTGTAATATCATTGGTTTAGATATGCCATTGATAAGAATGAACTTATATTAAAAAAGACCACACATATGAGAATCCATCAAAATGGGAATATGTACCCATTCCCATCAACAGATGTAGGTATGAGTATGTGACCTTTATATTGTTCATGTAAGTGAGTTGCATCTATGCTCATAACTAGTCGATAGTACTCGAAGCCTGTCAGCGACGGACCGAATGCCCAAAATAACCGAAAGAAAGCAATTTTCCCAGGTACTTCTTGGTGAGACTCATGATCAATATAAGGCTCTGTTTGAAACTCATACCAGGATCCTGGATTGATTTGTTTCATCATCAAATCTTCGAATATCAGCGTAGGACAACTCCATGTCGTCAAATATTATCGTCAATGCATGCTTCCTTGCTAGACAGGCTTTCTTGTAATATATTATGACATGATATGTATCCGAAACAAGACTCCTAATCACATTTGGGGTCAATGTAAGTTGGATCTAAGAGTCTTTAAAATAAACAGACCAATAAATCTTGTATTGCACCGTCGGTTATTAGTTAGCAACATTGGATTACGACATGTATGCTCCTCCCGATATGTTCGAACCTTACAAACTTCACTCCTCTTGCTGCAACTACCATGTAACCTTCAATTGCAGTTAGGTAAAACACATCCTAAAGTATAAATATCCTTTTTCGATGCCAGCACTTTGTATTGCACGTACTTGGCCATACTCCAGGTGCTTATCGCATCAATTAAATCATTTTTTGAATTAAAATATCTATTACTCCAATACTCGAGTCCACTCTTATCCGGAAAGATGGTGTCTTGTAGCTCGCTCAAGAATTGTGCTTTCTCTGCAATAGTGTTTGCTATCCAATCGTCATCTGTAAAAATATCAGGAAGCTCCGGCAGAGGTTCCAAGGTCATGCAATAATGAACCGGGGGATCAAAACTCGGTTTGTTGCTGATGGAAACGATGAGTGATCCCTGACCGTGGATATCATCATAGTCAACATTCATGTCGTTGTTATCGTCATCCTCCTCATCAGTAGTGTCTTCATCATCAATCTCGGCATTCACCTCGGGAATGACAGCAGAATCATCCTCTTCGTCATCATATTGTAAATTTAGATCTGGGATACTCTCGACATCATCCTCTCGTCCCCTTCGAGAAGACTCAACGATATTGCTGATGTGGATCTCAGGAGTTCCGATAGCATCCACATCCACCATGAGTTACATCATTCCAAGAGACCGAGCAATGTTTAACATTAACTTGATTGATGTAGTATCATTGATCACTACATGATAGAAGGTGTTCACGTTCATTGGCCATCTACACGTAACATGGATGTTGTACTCCCCTTCCCTATATCCAGTAACGCTACGAATCGTTCCCACTAGTTCCTCGAAAGTGACAGAATCTGGAAAAGCTATCATCTTGTCGGTCCCCTCTCGTAGATTACATTCTTGTTTTCTATGACAATTCTTCCATTCCAAGACACAAATAAGGGAGCCATGTTGGCCATTATCTATGAAACAGTAAGGACAAATTAAATTATTTAATTGATTAATTATTAATCCCTTAAAGATTAATTAACAGATTTAATTAATTATAAGGTTTAAGTAAATTATATACTTAATGTATTTAATTACTTAAAAGGTTTAATTAAAATGATATCCAATACTTAATGTACTAACTAACGTATTTAATTACTTAAAATGTTTAATTAAAATGATATCCAATACTTAATGTACTAATTAATGTATTTAATTACTTAAAAGGTTTAATTAAAATGATATCCAATACTTAATGTACTAATTAACGTATTTAATTACTTAAAAGGTTTAATTAAAATGTTTACTTAAAAACTAATACTATACACATTATTTAATTATTTGCTAATTATTAATTTGCTGATTACTAATTTATAATTACTAATTATTAATTACCAACTAATAATTATTTACTAATTATTAACTACTAATTAATAATTAACAATTACTAATTATTCATTACTAATTATTAATTACTAATAATTAATAATTAATTATTCAATTGTTAATGTACAAATTATTAATTACTAATTACTAATTACTAACAATTAATAACTAACACAAAACTATATACGTATTAATTATTTACTAATTATTAATTTACTGATTAATAATTTATAATTACTAATCATTAATTACCAATTAGTAATTATGTACTAATTATTAATTACTAATTAATAATTAACAATTACTAATTACTAATTATTAATAACTAATTATTCAATTGTTAATATTCTAATTATTAATTACTAATAACTAATAACTAATAACTAATTAAAAACTATATACGTATTAATTATTTACTAATTATTAATTTACTGATTAATAATTTATAATTACTAATTATTAATTACCAATTAGTATTACTAATTACTAATAATTTATATCTAATTATTATTAATTAAGTAAATAATAATTACTAATTATTAATTACTAATTTTCCTAATTTTTTGTGTAAAGTTTGTGCAAAGTAGTATAAAAACATACAAACCAACTAAGTCCAACTAAAATCAATTGGTCATCCATTATCGAATAATCATTCCGGTGTACATTCAAACAACTAAATGATGTGCGAAAAGAAATAAGTTCGGTGTACATTCAAATTATAAATGAGAAGAGCTATGAATTTTGTAAAAAAAATCCACTGCACACTCATATGATAAAAAAGGAGGGGTATAATTCATATTGCAAAGGTTAAGAAGAACATAAATGAAAGTATGGGTTTGGCTTTTCAAATTTAACATAAAGAGACTAATTTTTTTTCTGCAAATAAATTTTACTAATATTATTTAAATTGTACAATTAAAAAAATTGTGTGAAAATTAAAGCATACCTCAAGTGGGAAGAAGAACCTTGAAATGCAAGAGGGGAGAGGAGGAGTTTGGAAGAGGGTTGAAGGTGCGGAGAATGAAGGGGAGGATGATGGGTTTTATAGGCGCAAAACCAAGCTTGAATCGTCGAATGGCTCGCCGATCGGCGAACCGTTCGACGACGGACACCTTCTGGGAATCCCGGTCACGCGTTTGCGGGAATCCCGGGCACGCGAACTTACCTCGGGAGGGAGCGTCTCCTCGGGCAGACGCGTGCGCCTCGGGAGGGGGCGTTGAACGTGTCGGGTAGTGCGTTGATCGACGAACGGTTCGTCGATCGGCGAACCGTTTGCCGATTGATGCCCTGATCGAGAAAATTTTTCTTGCCATACCCTGAGCGAGAAATATGGACGTGGCAATGCCCCTTCAGGGAAAAATCTCTGCATCTGTTGACCCTCTTTTTTCATTTAAAAATCTCAGAGATCTTGATTCCTTGGATGGCACGTACAATGTACAATCACGATGCCATTTAAGTGGGTTCTATTTACTTTAGTACCCCACATAGGTAAACATTACTAACTTATCATTTGGATAGTAATACTTTAAGTACAAGTGCCATATCATTTAAGTGCATTGAACACCGATAGTACAGGTTACAAATTGTAGATAGTCATTTATAGGATGAGGAATTCTAAAAAAGATGGTAATTTTACCTTTCGAAAAGAGAGTTAAGTGCTGGATCGATATTTACATGCGGCACTTTATAGATAGAAGGGTGCATCTCTGCAAATATAACTCTGGATGGGCCTCTCATCTATATTTCACCGACGGGGCGACGGCCCAGATCTGCTCTATGTCGAGTGTTCTCCTCCCCCTCGGTCCATGATACGCACGCCCCAACAACTCCTGGAAACTCATGCATAATTATATACATACATACATACATACATACATATATATATATATATATATATTTTTGAACTTTGACAACTACACCACCACCACCACTTCTCTCGCCCCCTACCCCAACCGTTTTTTGCACTCGTCTTTCTCGAGATCTCCCTCCTGTTCGACCCCAACCGGAGCTCCTGCTTCCTGGAGGATATATCGAAATGGCGACGATGGAGAGCCTCATTGGATTGGTGAATCGCATACAGAGGGCCTGCACCGTCCTCGGAGATCACGGCGGTGAGGGCGGATCCTTGTGGGAGGCCTTGCCTTCCGTCGCCGTCGTTGGCGGACAGGTTCTATTTCGATCTATCGCATCTCGATGTTCAGCATTTGGATTCGTCGCATGCTGTGATTTGATCTGGATTTGCAGAGCTCGGGAAAGTCCTCGGTTCTGGAGAGCATCGTGGGGAGGGATTTCCTGCCTCGAGGATCGGGTAATGTATAATGCGCCGACACTCGTCTAGATTCGATCTGTTTGGACCTGTTTAGATATGAGTTTGCTGATTTTGGATGCGATGGGGATTGGTGTTTTGTTGAAGGCATCGTCACGAGGAGACCGCTGGTGCTGCAGCTGCACAAGACGGCGGATGGGCAGCAGGAGTATGGAGAGTTCCTCCACGCCCCCAGGAAGAGATTCTCGGATTTCGGTGCGTGTTTCCTCGATTTTGGATACATAGATCTAATGAAACCGACTTCGATGTAACGATTAGCAGGTCGAACCAAAACCAACATATGAAAATTTCTGAATCTGCGGTCGGACTCAGCAGATGATTGAATGCTTAAGTTCTTGCATGAAGCATCTTATTATTAGTTTACTTTGAAAAAACAGAAAAAATAAAAAATCCTTGTTAAAAAAGTTGACTTACTAATTGGACCAACTAATGGTAGTCGAACCGATTGGTGGATTCTGCCTGTTCGGGTCAAGCACACCCTCGATCTGATTAGTCGGACCAAATAATGAGCCTAGTCGGTCAACTTTTACAAGTTTAGGGCAAGCAATTTATAGCAAGAACAATAAGATGGCTTCGTTTGAGAGTTCGAGGCACTTTAAGTTTATGCATGATTTTTGATTTGAATGCAGAGGGATCTCTTGGTCCAAATGATTTCTCGATTATCCTTTTTAGATTACTTTAGGATATGGTGGAGTATGAGTTCATGGTTGTGCTAGAGGAATTCAAGCACGGGAATCACAGTCGTGAATGACTGAATCATTCCTTTATTCTTACATTGCCAAAGATGGATATTGCCATAAGAATAGAAGATTTTTGTTTGATCATATTGTCTAGTGCTATTTATCTTATTGTATCAAAGTTGTTGGCTATTCCATTTAGTGGTATTTAAGGTTCTATTATCAAGTAAAAGTCGCCCGACTGGCCCGACTAGTCTAGTCAGTGGGGTGGCCGACCGAGTACTGACTAATTCCGATTAGGTACATTAATCGACCAATTTTTACTTGGAGATACCATGCTTTTCTAATGTTTTGCTTTCTTTATAAGCAAACTTATTATAATATGCCTAATGTTTTATTTAAATTCAATTACTTTTTTTATTTTATTATAGTAATATAAAAATGTACAAAATATATGTAAATATATGTATAAAAATGAGTTGTATATTTAACATAATCATAAAATTCAAAGCCGATTAAAGTCCGACTAAATCCGATTAGTCGTCCGACTGCCGATTAATCCTTAGTCAGTGACCCAACCGACCGAGTACCGACTACCGACTTTTGCAACCTTGCTATTATCTCTTAGGCTCAATATGTTTTCTTTCTTGGATGACAATGGACGAAGGGTGGTTATGGAAGTTGTCGTACTTATGGATCGGGAGAAACGTGAGGTCAAGGAGTTGCTTTGGAAGATGGGGTTTTTATTTTTTTGAGAAACAAAGGTGGGTTTTTTTAAGTCATATGACTATGTAGGCTTTCAAGAGGTCTGGATTGCATGTATGGGTGGTTACTTTCAGCCGGGGGGGGGGGGGGGTTGCTCACTTGTGCATCTTCTTTTTGTTTTAATGATGGATGCTTTCGGTGATTGTCTATTTGGAAATGCATGATGACTTTTCAAAGGATATAATAACAATGCTCTCTCCATCCTAGTACTCGAGTACATAGATGATATATCGTGGAAGACAAGATTTCAGATTGTAAAGGCGTCTTAGTTTTTGAATATTTTGTTGAAATCTTTGGGTTGTAGGTTAATGGTGGGAAATTCACCTTCATTCCTTTGGCATGTGGTAGGTTTCATTGTCTGGTTGGATGCCATTCCTAGATAAGCTTGTGAGGAAGCTTGCTTGTTGGAAGGCATTTTGCCTTTCTAGGGGTGGATACATTATACTTGTTTAGGTGGTTTTACTGCTATCTCAATTTTCTTCTTCTAATCATGCCTTCTGCTTGGGAACATATGAGATTGTGTTGAATCCTTAATAGTTCTTTTGGTCTTGAGGGAGGGTTCATGTTTCTCATTGGTCTAGTGGGAGCTGATGACCCATCCTTTATATAACTGTGACTTGTGAGTGCTGAGCCTTGTATAGATGAACACAAAGTTGATTGCCAAATGGGTTTTTCAAACATGCTTTATAAGGTGTTGCAACTATTTTATTTTGTCATATATTGTCCGTCTACTTGTCGTGATGCTTTCAAGCCACCCTCTACCTTTCTGTAGGGGAATTTTTCTATCATGTTAGAGATTGTATCTTCTCTAAACATGTGATGGGTGACAATAGTAGTTTTAGCTTTTGGCTTGATGGTTTTACTAAGGAAGGGGTTTCTTGCAGTTGGTCTCTTTTTTCGCATATCATGGGACGGGGGAAACGAGTGATTGGTCGAATGATGACCCATTTGTTCTACCATGAGCTGTCAGATCAAAGAGCGGAGGAGATCATGATGATGTCTGAGTTTTTAGCTACTCTTGAGAGACCGATATATGGGCATGATTCCTAGGATTGGAGAATGGGAGATTCTTGATCAAAAATGCTAACAAGGCTATGTGTACCTTGGTAGTTTTTAATCTTGAGATTTTTTCCACAGGATTTCGAGAGGAGGTGGAGTTGGAAAGCTCCCCTTGGGGTAAGGACCTTTCTCTAGCTCCACAGAAGTGACATGCATTGAAAAGTGTTGAAGGAGTCAAGATGGTCATGGGGTGGATGAGAACTTCCACAAGATTCTTTTAAAATCTTGGTTAATGCGATTGTTTTGCTACGTTGATATAAATTAGGATATGAACAATTTATACTCTCACCCATAAGAGGCATGTGGTGTACATTCTATCCTTTGGGTAGCCAGTTTAACTTGCATCAATTATATGGCAAGGGATGTCCCCTTGTTGAAGAGTTGTTTTGTGCTTGGTGAGGACTTAAGATACCTAAGAGTCAACGTGATTGAATCCATGTGGGCTTGTCATGGCGGCTCCATAAACTAGTCGACTCTGCTCACAACAAAGAAAATCATGTTGGTGATTATCACTCAGTGGCTCTCCCTACCTCTTCTTATCGGATTCCTCTGTTATAAGGTTTTATACTGGGGTCCAAAGGAATAGTAGCAATCTGCAATCCACCATCATGATAAGAAGATCAATTATATACGTCCTTTGACTCATTTCAAGCCCTTTGTGATTTCCTACAATCTATAGGCCAAGAGGAAGTTTCGAAGCTCCTAAGATCCTTGGTGATGAAATGTTTTCCAAGGATTTTTTTGCTTTGTAAATGCCTTTGATGTCATCTCTTGTAACAATGATAATATCCATATACAACAAAATGGCAACCGTACCTCTCGATGTCATGTACAGAAACAATGAATGATCAACAATAAATTTAATGCAGCCATGTAGCTTGATTAGGTATGAGAGCTTATGAAACCTCTCTCTCAATCTCTGCTTAAGGCCATAGATAGCCTTATGGAGCATGCATATCTTCTGACACTTCTTCTCAACAACAACTTAGGTGACTGATGAATGTATACTTCCTCTAGCAGGTCTCCATATAGATAAGTGTTCTTGACATCCAATTGAAATAATGACGAATCTCTGATAACTACAACAAAGAGAAGACTCTGAAGGGTACAATTACATGCCATAGGATGAAAGTGTCATGTAGTCCCCACCATACAACTGGTGAAGTTTTTTGCCACCAATAAGGATTTGTAATGATCTATGCTACCATTTGCATGATGCCTCACTATGAATACCCATTTGCACCTAACAATGAAAGTACTAGTAGGGCGGGGACTAAGGTTCATGTGCCTTTGGACTGTAATGTTGTTATCCTTTGTTCCATAGCTAGCCATCACTAGCTATCCTGTAATGCCTCTTGATGTGTGTCTGGGATGGTAACAATTGGAAATCTTACCATAAACTTCTAGTAGTTCTCTAAGAGGTGATCGGAGAGAGGGTATGTGATTCGATACTTTCAAAGATCGTCGGACAGAATGAGATTCTCAGAGTGATTGTAGGGCCTATCTTGCTAAACTGTAACTCTTAGTTGAGTTGCATCACCCTGATGTACCATATCAACCCCATGAATAGAAACATCAACTGTACCATCAGTAGAAAACATGTGCTCATTATTTACATGAGGCGTTTTGAATGATAGGGAAGGCACTAGAGCAAAGGATTCCAAGATTGTACCTTTAGGTCTCCTAGAGTACACATGGGAAAATGTCTTAGCATGGGTAGGAGGAGATGGAATAGTAGGAGACGTAAGATAAACCTTAATGTCTGACTTAGATGATATCTTCTATCTCAAGTGGGAGAGAAATACATAACAACTCGAAGAGTGTGTTATCAACACTCACATAGTACTTCCCTCTGAAAGGGTCGAAGCAATGGTACTGCTTTTGTGCCCTTGAATATCCACAAAAAATGCACTTAATAGATTAAGGAGACAACTTGTCTCGCGAATCAAGTAATGACCGAAGGCAACACAATGAAAGGCATAAGGTGTTAGAGAATAACAAATCCTTATCAGGAAACACAATAGAAAAGGAAATTGTTTCTTTAAAATCGAAGATGTCATGCGATTAATCGAATAACATGAAGTAAAAATATCTCTCCCCTGTATCAGTAATTAGCTTGACTATGTACCAAAAGAGTCCTAGTGACATCCATAAAATGCATGTGTTTCCTCTTGACAATACCATTCTTTTGAGAGGTAGTGGTACACGAAACATAAACCTTAAAGGCATTAATATAACATATATACTTGACACTTGTATATAAAATGTTTTTTATTTCAATAACAAAGTTTTTAGAATAGTACAGGACTTATACTTCACAAGGAAAAATAAACCAAGAAAAAATATCTATAACCATAAGATATGCAATCATGACGACCTAAAAAGTCAGTACGATGATGCTTCCCAAGTTAACAACCTCACACTAGAAGCTAGACTAGGGTTACATACGAGACACGACTTTACATAACTATTGAAGAGGTAAATGATCAAAACAAAGATACCACACACAAGTAGGAGGATCTAGCGAAGATGGATGATCTCCCTACATGGGAAGACTGGACCAATTTGCAGACACCTCCTTGCTCACTATCGCATCCAATCGCCTTGCCCTTAAATATATTCTAGAATACAAGAGAAGATGGATCAAATATGACATGTCAATTGAGTTCTTTAGAAAGCTGGATAATGGATAATATTTTCATAGAAAAATCTAAATCATGTAAAATATTTTGCAGATGCATAGATGGCATTAGACAAATCTCCCCTTATACAGTGTTAGGAGAGTATCTTCAATATGCAATGATTACTGAGCGACCATGAGGAATCAAATTATATGAGGTGAACTTCTCTATGTTCCACAGAGATGATGAGGAGCTCCAGAATTAATCATCCACTCTTTAAGGTTAGCGATATGACAAAAGGTAAGATCATGACTAATACACGAGGTACTTGTAAAGGTTACTGGTTTGATGGTGCAGTAGGGATATCAGACTGAGCAGGTGGAGGTCCTATTGTCTCCCTTAGACGAGAGATAAGATCCACATATTTCTGGTCTTATGGTGTTGTATCCGACTCATGATGCTTAACAACATGGACAGAGGTATCACAATAATGCTTTTGGTAGCATGTTTCCTCAGTATGCCTTAAACAGTTGCAGTAAATGCACCAAGGTTGAGGGAGATCACCTCTTCGACCATGAACTCCTCATCTTGAGAAGACTCTCCTATACCTCGTGAATCAACCATGATAGAGGAGGTTTGAGCATCATGGGTAGTATTAGGGAGAGCTTATAGAAAACAATCATTGTATTTTGATCATATTTTCATGCTTGGCCATCACATGTTTCTATTTTTTCAAGCGGATTATAATAGCATAAATCTCATCAACAACTATATTGGTATCATCAACCCCACTCCAATGGTCTGGTGGTAGTGCAATGTATCTCCAACCCAAAAAGATCAAGGTTCAAATCCCCCTTGTGTGAATTGCGTTAGGTAGCCGACGACCATCGTAAAAAATAGTCGGATCTTTCAACATGGATTTGAGAAAGATTTTATATAGCCGGCCCTACTTAAAGTGGGAGAAGGCTTTGCCATTTGCCATTTTATATTTAATCATCTTTCAGTGACGAAGCGTTACTGAACAATAATCATCAAGCATACTCATCATGCACAAAATTGATTAGACTAAAGTTTTAATTAAATTTTGTTTATACAAGCTTAAGTCAACTCAACCATGATCGGTCCCAACCCCTTATAAATTGAGGAGGATTGTGCGTTAAGTAGCCGACAACTAGCTCAAGAGAGACAAATTCCTAAATAGTATTCTTTTCAAGGTTCAACTTTGAGTCCATTCCTTTCACTTTGATTATGGATGAGTTGACAAGTCGCATTCAGGATAATATACCTTGGTATATGTTATTCATTGATGATATTGTGTTGATTGATGAGACTAGAGATGGAGTAAATGAGAAGTTTGATGTTTGGAGACATGCATTGGAGACTAAAGGATTTCATATAAGTAGGGCTAAGACTGAATATATGGAGTGCACTTTTGATGGAAGGAATGCTGAATGAATCGAGGTGAAGATTGGCGATGATAACATTTAGAAGAGAGATTCTTTTAGATACTTGGGATCTATTTTGCAATATGATGGGAAAATTGATGGAGATGTTACTAATAAAACAAATACAGGTTGGTTAAAGTTGAGATGAGCCTCTACTATTCTCTGTGATAAGAAAATTCCTTTGAAAATCAAAGGAAAGTTTTATAAAGCAAGCGTGAGACCTGCTATGCTCTATGGATCTGAATGTTGGCCTGTGAACCATAGACATGTGCATAGAATGACAATAATGGAAATGAAAATGCTAAGGTGGATGTGCGGATACAGGTGTAAACATCGGATTTTCTGCCATCAGAAAGAAAGTTAGTGTAGCTCTGATCGAGGATAAGATGCGAGAAAATCACTTAAGGTGGTTTGACCATTTGCAAAGGACCTCAGTTGATGTACCGGTTAGGAGATGCAAGTTTTGGGATGTTGAACCGGCTAAGAGTGGGTGAGGGAGGCTCAAGAAGTGTTGGAATGAAACTATAGGAAGTGCCAGAAACTATGAATACAGAAGCTAATATCATAGGTAAAGGATAGAAACAATGAAGAACAACGAGATTTTATGTGGAACCCTACTCTCTAAGGAGCGGGATGGAACCACAAGAGAACACGTCAAAGTTATGATATGTTCATTGAACTTTCTCATCTGATACAAGAGGTCTGGGGCTTCTTATATAGCCTCCATAGACCCTCCAAGTCCCACAACTGGTAGATGTGGGACTAAACAGTGGATGTCCATTTACCTATCTACACAAGAATGATGCATATACCCCAATACCCCCCTCAAGTTGGAGCATGCAATGCATAGCTTAGACAAATAGAAAGAAATCTCAAACTCGCATTACAAGTCACTACGAACAATATCAACTCAACGCATACACACTGTCGGTTGCTGTCGAAGATGTTGTTTCTCATGCCGTGCAGGTGAGGAGGAACAAACAGGTTGAAGTGTAAGTCAAACTGAGCCTCATCGTCGGAGAGCATATGCTCTGTAATACGCCTTTCAGAGTCACTGCAATTGAAAATGAGTTTAAACGTGGAGAACTCTGGCACGCCACATCATGTGGACATCTGCTCCATCTCTTTGAAGGGTCGAACTAAAAAAACCGTGGAGACATCCTCGTCGGAGTCCACGATCGTTGGAGAATGGAGTCTGAAAAGTCTCCTCGTCGGAGAACTGGGTCTCTCTCATACTGGCTCAGAGAATGTGATCTCTACTCTGGAGTCCCTATGAAACCACATGAAGACCCTAGCCACATGGCATAGCGAATGCGATCTCTATTCTGGAGTCCTTATGGATCACATGAAAACTCTAAGACTAAAAAACTAAGATGGGGACCACACAAATAATGATCGCAGACATGTACATCTGAAAAGTAGTCTCTCTCTGGAGAACTCAACGAAAATGGTCACTTAAATATGAAGTGCCTCGAACTTGAACTCTGAACCAATCCACGGAATCTGAAACTGAACTGTAGAGTCTAAAAATCTAGCTGGTATGGAATATGGAAAATATGAAAATATGAATCCGACCTGCAACTCTACACAATACTCCCCCTTTCTCCCATACTTTTCGGAAAGCAACGATATCGACAAAGTTGGGAGAAGATAAGAAAATGTGAGGAGAATAAAACATCAATGAATCACTTAGCCGATCTCGATTTTTTTCTCGGCTTCTCTTTTTTTAAATCTTTTTTCCTATTATCTCAATTTTTTTAATATCCGTCTCTCCTCTTTTTTTAAGTTGTTCATCATTTTTTGGCTTTTCCTTTCCCTCCCTTTTTTTCTCACGTACGGATTTTCTTTTGTATGCACCTTTTCTAAAAAAAAATTGAACAAAGAAACTTGGCCTATTTGGGCCCAAAGATCATGGCCCAAACAGTAGGAAGCAACCCAATAGGGTCTGCTCTCTCTCTCTCTTTGAATACATACAACCAAATTTTGGGCCCAAAGCTTCTGCCCTCTATTCTTTTTTAAAAAATGAAAACATGACCCATTGGGCCCTAAGTAGCAGCCTATGCCCCCTCCCTTTTATTAAGGAGGGCCATCGGGTCCTCTCTTCTCACGTTAGGGTTCCCTGATTAAGAACTTTCTTCTTCGATGCCGTCGTCCTTCGAAAGAATGCGCCGCCGCTGGAGCATGTGAGGCTGATGCCACTGCCGTGGACATGGAGAGGCATGAGAGGGAAGCGTCTTTTGGGAGATGCGCTTCTCCTGATGTCATCGGTGTCGCCATATGTGCCTGGAGCTTCGAGCTTAGCTTGGAGCAGGAGAGCGCGAGGAGGTGCATGAGGGAGGAGCGCTTCCTGGAGGTGCTCGATGGGCCTCCTCTTGCCACTTGAAGGTGCTTAGAGAGGAGATGTTGGGTACTGTTCGACGAGGAGAAGAGCGCGAGGAGGTGCCTCTGCCTGGAGGCGCGGAGGCAAGACTTCCACCTGAAGGTGTGAAGGGGAGGGGATGCTCCACCTTCTCGCACCACACCACCTGCGGTCGTTGAATGACGCATCCTCGAATGAGGAGGCGGTACGGCTGGAGGTCATGTGATCGGAGGGGCTGTGGTGCTCTAAGCTCCGCTTGGAGCTGCGCTACCTGGAGGGGCCTCTGCCATCGAGATGGGGTTCCATCGCGGATTACGGTTCCCTGGAACCCGATGCCATCGTGAAGCACCTGACGAGGTTTCCTGGAGTACACAGCGTACAATTGCACCTAAAATTCAAGTGCTCCCATTGCCATGCGCATGGAATTGGAGGAGAATTGAAGGAGTCGTGGAGATGGGGCTTCGAATTAGGGTTTCATTCCGTTGAATCCTCGCATGCCGCCTTGAATTAGGGTTTCAACAGAGAAATCCTAGAACTGAATTAGGGTTTCAAAAGAAACCCTAAAAACTGATCTTGAATTTGAACAAATCACGAACTTAATATTCTTCAAGATGAAAATATCAAAATCGAATCTCGAACAAATGATGAAAATAACTCCTCAAGAATCGAACTTGCTCTGATACCATGTTAGAAACTACGAATGCGGAAGCTAATATCAGAGGTATAGGATAAAAACATTGAAGAACAACGAAATTTTACTTGGAACCCTACTCCTTAAGGAGCGGGATGAAACCACAGGAGAACGCCTCAAGGGGCTGATGTGTTCATTGAACTTACTCATCTAGTACAGGAGGTCTGAGGCTTCTTATATAGCTTCCACATACCCTCCAAGTCCCACCATTGGTAGATGCGAGACTAAACACTAGATGTGATAAATGGATCCTAGAGGGATTCATTTACCCATGTATACAAGAATGACACATATTTCCCAATAGGAAGGGATCTTAGTTTTTTGGATCTTAGCTTGATAGTGACTCAAGATAGACCCGAATGGAGATAAAGAATCTATGTAGCCGATCCTACTTAATGTGGAAAAAGGCTTTGTTGTTATTGTTGTGTACAAGCTTAAGTCAGTTTAACCACCTGTATATATCAATCCATAATTTTTCCATTATTTAAACATGATATATCATTATTATTATCATAAAAACATCCAAACCTACTTATCAAGAGCTATTCAAACTTGCATGCAACTCAATTCACCAAAATCCATCTTTCGAGCAACACATGCATTTCCGTATTTTAATGATTAACTTAACATATAAGCCCTATATGCATTGATTCATACTCAAAATTTTAAGACTTAAATAGGACAACATAGTTTTGTACAAAAATCTCGACTGTAAGGAGTGTCAGAAGTCAATATTCAGGTTGACTAAAGCAAGAGACAGATTGATCAAAGACCATTTCAAGTGAGATGCATTAAGGATGAGGAAGGGCATGTGCTTGTTACTCAGAAGGATATAGAGATTAGATGGAAGCCGTATTTCCATAAGCTTTTCATTGGGGAAGAAAATTGAAAGATCACTTTGGGAGATCTAGCTAGTAGTGAAAGTTGCTTGAATCGTGCAATCTATAGACAAATACAAAGGAAGGAGTAGATGAGGCTTTGAAGTATATGGCGCTTAAAATCAAAACTAGATTTGGAACCATGAAATCGAAGCCATCGATTGCTCCTCTTGAACATGAAGAGAATGGTGACACGTACAATAATAACAGAGAACATAGACCAAGAAAGAGCACATCTTCAATAAGAATGAGGTGGCACCTATGATAACTACTAAGAAAAACACACATATATCAAAATAAATGAAGATAAAAATATAAAGATCTTCAGTTAAAAATTCAATTTAACTCTTAAATCTTGTGTGTAACAGGTTTGATTGGATTTAGATCTAAAATTTAGAAACTGTTAGAAAACTTGAATACATAAGCTTATCAAAAATAAAAAATAATGAATAATGAAGAATGCAGGATTTTACGTGGAACCCTACTCCCTAAGGAGCGGGATAAAACCACGGGAGAACGCCTCAAAGGGCTGATTTGTCTATTGACTTTCTCATCTATTACATGGGGTATGGGGCTTCTTATATAGCCTCCACAGACCCTCCAGGTCCCACCACTGGTAGATGTGGGACTAAACACTGGATGCGGTAAATTATCTTGGAAGGATCCATTTACCCATCTATAGGGGGGAGTCACTCCATTTACCCATCTATATTGTTGAGATATTTCTTCATTCCTATGTATCTTTTCATTTATTTTATTTCTTTATGTCTACTTATGTAATTTAACCATAGGTCTCTCCCCTATATAAGAGAGTCTAAGGTTACAGGAATAAACATCTCTCTTATTTTTCTCCAACATGGTATCAGAGCGGCGGTCCTAGACTGAAGCTTTTGTATCCGAAATCCTAATCCTACCTGTCGCCTCCCTCTCTCACCTCTCTCTGCACGCCGCCCTCCCCGTTGTCGCGCTCCAGCCCCCGTCGCGTTCCAACTCCCGTCGCACGCAACCTCCATCTCCTTGCACTCCAGCCCCTATCACACGCATGCAACGGCGTCCCCTCGCACAATGCATCGCCACCTTGTGCGCCGCACCCTCGAGCGTGCTTCGCCACCCGTACGCTATCCAAACCGTGGGCGTAGTCTACCTCGCGTAGCGCCTACGCACCATCTCTTTGCACGTGGACCTGTCCGTGTGCTTCGTCTACGTGCTCCGACGTCGGGGTCTCTGCTTGGTTAATGAATTTGAGTACATAAGTCTACATATGCATTCAAATACACGCATGTTTGTGTATATATTGATTCTTTGATCTACAAAACCCTAGTCTTATACATCCGGTAAGATGTATGAAAACAAGGTCGATGTACCTGCCATAGGCGTATTCAGAGGTCCAACGCCTATTGTCAAAATGGACGGGACAAATTGTGAGCTTTGGGTTATGAGGTTTATGAGCCTGATGAAGTCAAACGGTAAGAAACATATTCATACCAAGGAAGAGCCGATGGAGAAGACTGCCTCGTGGGAGGCGGACGAATCTTATGCCAAAGTTTGGCTCTCTGGTACATTGACGATTGTAATCGCCAATGATGTGTTACATTAGCCTACTGCTAAGGCGATGTGGGATATCGTTGCAGCAACATATTCTCAAGCGAGGAACAAGATGAAGAGCCTTCAACTTCAGCATGTCATATTCACTATCAAGCAGAATGGGCGCCCTTTGCATTCACTGTATACATCCTTGCGTGGGATGTTTGAGAAGCTCCACAGTTTTATGCCTCTAACGGCAACTCCAGAGCATCAGAAGACATATAGGAATGCTACCATGGTTGGGGTATTCTTAGCAGCCCTTGACCCTGAATATGATGCTGCTCGTTCCCAGATTCTAGCGGATGCCACCATCCCCCCCGTGGAGGAAGCATTCCACAGGCTCAGCAGGATTACTATTCCTTCCACAGCCTCTAGTTAGACTTCCTCAGTCATGGCAGCTTCTCGAGGAAGAGGAGGCCATTCTTCCTTCTGTGGATGCGAACCTTGTGATAGAGGAGGTCGCACACATCAGCTCTATACTTTCTGTCATCACCCATGTCATACCGAGGAGACATGCTATTCCAAGCATGGGTTCCCAGCATCAGCCTGCGTTGCAGAGCAGATTGAGTGTCCTGTTATTTCTACTTTAGATCATAGGTTTGATTACCTCGTGTCCAAACTGAGGGATATTAAACCTCCTTCCGCTTCACCATCTTTAGGAGATCATTCAGATGTTGCAGCCTCAGCTTCTGCCAACCTCAGGTACTTATGCTTTTACAAATGGTCATGGATCTGACATTACCGAGTGGATTATGGACTCCGGTATGATACATCATCTATGTAAAGACAGACTCAGCTTACGACATATAAACAGGTTCCGCTAGGGCGAACAATTATAATAGCTGATGGGACTCATTCCCCGATCACAGGACAGGGGGAGATCAGGTTGACGCCTTCAATGCGTCTGCAGAATGCGCTACATGCTCCAGATTTCTCTATGAATTTGCTTTCTATTAGTCAGATTACAAAGGATTTGCACTGCCGAGCTATTTTTAACCCATTGTCTCTTGTTTTTCAGGACATTCTTATGGGCAAAGTGATTGGGTGTGGCCGTGATCAAGGTGGCCTTTATCGTCTGGTTCGGACTCCCTATGCAGGTGTTTATTCTCATTCGTCAGGATCAGTCTCTCTGTTTGCTTGGCACCTTCGATTTGGTCATCTCCTTCTTCAGAAGATGTGTCATATGCTGTCGTAGATTTCACCTAGTTCTTCCTTTCATTGCGAAGCTTGTCAGTTGGGAAAGCATCATCGGTCTGCCTTTCCAAGTCATCAGAGTCGGAGCAATAGCTCCCTTTTTGAGTTATTTCATGTTGACATTTGAGGTCCGAGTCGTGTGCTTGATCATCAGGGACACATATTTATCTTGTTGCTTTGGACGATTTTTCACGATTGTCATGGGTGTTTCTTTTGAAAAATAAATCTGAAGTAGGGGATGTGATCGAAACCTTTATTATTGAAGTGCAGAATGTTTTCTCTACATCTGTGAGATTTGTGTGAACTGACAATGCTTTAGAATTCCGTACTCGTGATCTATCTCATTTTCTTTCATCTAAAGGGATTATTCATCAAACATTTTGTCCTTATACCTCTCAGCAAAATGGTATTGCTGAGAGAAAGCATCGTCATCTTCTTGATGTTACTCGGACTGTTCTCATTCAGAGTCGTGCCCCGCATTCATTTTGGGGTGATGCAGTTCTCACATCATGCTATTTGATGAATCGTATACCATCGTCTGTCTTGGGTGAGAAAATTCCTTTCTCCATAGCTTTCCCTGAGAAGAAGTTATTCTCACTCACTCCTCATGTGTTCGGTTCTGTTGCTTTCGTTCACCAGTTGACTCCTGGTCTTGACAAGCTCGCTCCTCGAGCTGTCAAATGTGTGTTTGTTGGATACTCCAGGACTTAGAAGGGATACCTGTGTTATAACTTTTTGCGCAGAAAATGCTATATCAATGCTGATGTCACATTTTTTGAGTCTGTGATGTACTTCTCTCCTACAGGTGATAGGTTAGCTTCATTGGACTCTGATGATGAAGTCTACATGCCACCTCCTCCAGTACCTGTTGCACCACCTTCACCATCTCCACCACCTCCTCTACCTCCACCACCACTACCTCCTCCACCTATTCCTACTACCCAGTCACATGCACCACTTGTTCCATCTGTACCTAAATTCTTTAACCATCGGGCTGCTTCTGCTCAATGCCATCACCCATCATCCACGGAGCCCCAGGTTTATTTTGATAACGTAGTATCTAACGATGGGTCTGGAGATATATCTGTGCAGAAATCATTGGAGGAACATAGCACACAGATGGAGGACGTTCCCTCTAACCTGGATATTCCTATTGCGGTTAGATAACATAAGAGGTCTTGTGCTTCCTTCCCCCTTACTTCGCAGGTCTCTTTTCATCGTCTAACATGGGATTTTCAGCGGTTTGTAGCAGTCCTATCTGCCGAGGAAATTCCACGAAATTATGAGGAGGCCTTCAAGGATAGCTGGCGCTTGGCTATGGAGGAGGAGATGGCTGCGTTACAGTCACGAGGTATGTGGAGTATTATTTCTGCTCTAGTTGACGCGTCCTTTGTGGGATGCAAATGGGTGTTCACCGTGAAACACCGTACAGATGGTAGTGTGGATCGCTATAAAGCAAGACTTGTGGCACGAGGGTTCACCCAAACATATGGAGTGGACTATCATGATACTTTCTCTCCATTGACCAGACATTCTACTCTGCGGATTCTTCTTTCTGTTGCTGTGACACGAGATTGGCCACTGTATCAACTTGATGTGAAGAATGTCTTCCTTTATGGTGATCTACAGGAGGCGGTCTACATGCAGCAACCACCGGGGTTTGCTGCTGAGGGGGAGGGCTAGAAGGTTTGCAGGTTACACAAGGTTATTTATGGTCTTAAGCAGAGCCCAGGAGCATGGTTTCAGAAGCTCTCGGACTTGATAGAGCAACATGGGTTTGTGCGATCGACTGCCGACCATTCCTTGTTTATGCAGAAGACCCAGAAAGGTACTATTGCCATTCTTGTGTATGTTGATGACATTATTGTTACAGGGGATGACAAACATGGCATTCAAGGTGCCAAGGATTTCCTAGGTCAACAGTTTACGACCAAGGATCTTGGACATCTACGTTACTTCCTTGGACCTAAGTTTGGCAGGAACCAGAGAGGTCTTGTGATGACCCAGAGAAAGTATGT
Organism: Ottelia alismoides; assembly: GCA_037367405.1. NCBI lineage: Eukaryota > Viridiplantae > Streptophyta > Magnoliopsida > Alismatales > Hydrocharitaceae > Ottelia > Ottelia alismoides. The sequence goes on along the minus strand of JAZKJV010007818.1, from coordinate 89,894 downwards.
TGCATATCTTCTTTCAGAGGCAGACATGACAGATTGCAGACCTGCCACCACTCGTATTGATCTGAGCATAAGCTATATGATGATGACATTGAGGATGTCGACAAGAGGAGGTACATGGAGCTTGTTGGCAAGCTACTATATGTGACTATCACCAGGCCTGATATATCTTTTGCGGTGAGCAAAGTAAGTCACTTTATGGAGTAGCTCAAACAGGAACATATGGATGCAGTCCATATGATTTTGAGATACCTAAAGACTTCACCTAGTACATGACTTCTTTTCAACAAGGGCACAACTCTCTCAATTACAGCATGTGCAGATGCATATTATGTTGATGTCCGAAGGATAGAAAGTCTACCTCAGGCTTTGCTCTATTTATAGGGAATTCCTTGATTTCATGGAAGAGCAAGAAGCAGACTGTAGTTGCTAGATCGAGTGCCAAATCAGAATACATGGCTATGGCACAGGCTAGCACAGAGATGATGTGGATCGGATCTGTTCTTACTGATCTAACTATAGAGGTACCTCTTCCCATGCACCTCCAATGTGACAATCAGGCTGCTCTTTTTATTACCAACAACCCCGCATTCCATGAGAGAATGAAACATATTGAGGTATACAACCATTACACTAAAGTTATAATCCAGAAAGGTCTGATTTCTACCTCTCATGTTAGTTTAATAGAGCAAACAACAGATATATTTACCAAGGCATTACTCAGGGGCCATTTCAGAAGTGTTCGTCCAATCTGAGCGTGACTAACATCTACTCCATCTTGAGGGGGAGTGTTGAGATATTTCTACATTCCTATGTATCTTTTCAGTTATTTTATTTCTTTATGTTTATCTTATGTAATTTACCTAAAGGTTTCTCCCCTATATAAGAGAGCCTAGGGTTACAGGGATAAACATCTCTCTTATTTTTCTCCAACATACACATATAAGTGACGCATACTCAAACACTCCTCCTCAAGCTGGAGCATGCAATGCTCAGCTTGGATAAAGAGAAAGAAATCTTAAACTCACACTACAAGACACTACAGACAATATCAACTCAAGCAAACACAACTGTTGGCTGATGTCGAGGATGTTGCTTCTCATACCGTGTAGGTGAGGAGGAACAAACGGGCTGGAGTATGAGTCAAATTAAATCTCCTCATTGGAGAGCATATGTTATGTACTGCACTTGTCAGAGTCACTGCAACTGAAATGAGTCTCGTCATCGGAGTACTATGTCCTGCCACATCATGTGGACCAAGGTTGCAAAAATCGGTAGTCGGTACTTGGTCTATTGGATCACTGATTAAGGATTAATCGGCAGTCGGGCGACTAAGCAGATTTGGTCAGGCTTTAATCGATTTTAATTTTTTTAATTATTTTAAATATATAAATCATTTTATACATATATTCTTATATATTTACAAAGATTTGTACATTTTTTATAATATCATAATGAAAGAAAAGAAGTAATTGAATTTATATAAACCATTAATCATATTAGAATAAATTTGCTTTAAAAAACTAAAAAATGACAACTCCAAGCAAAAATTGATCGACTAGTCAGCCTAGTCAGAATTAAGCAATACCCGGTCGGCCACCCCACCGACTAGACTAGTCAGACCTACTAGTCGGGCCAGTTGGGGGACTTTTACATTAGTGATGTGGACAACTGCTCCATCTCTGAAAGGGCCGAACTGAAAAAGTCATGGAGACATCTTCGTCGAAGTCCATGGTCGCTGGAGAATGGCGTCTGAAAAAGTCTCCTTGTCGGAGAACTGGGTCTCTCCTATACTGGCTCAGAGAATGGGATCCCTACTCTGGAGTCCCTATGAAACCGCATGAAAATCCTAACCCACATGGCATAGGGAATGGGATCTCTAGAGTCTCTATGGATCACATGAAAACTCTAACCAACATAAAAGATGGAGACCACACAAAAGATGGCAAACATGTGCGCATCAAACTGAAGACTCAGAAATATCTGAACGTCGAGAATGAAATCTAAATATCTGTAGAGTCTGGAAAATGTGGCCTGGAGAATCTGAATCTAAAACAAACTTGTAACTCTATACAATACTCACACTTTCTCCCATACTTGTCGGAAAATAATGGCATCGACAAAGTTGGGAGAAGATAAGAGAATGGGGAAACAAAACACCACATAAGCCGATTCCACAATTTTTCTCGGCTTTTCTTCTCAATTTTTTTCAAATCATTTTTTCTCGGCTATTTCATCTCTTTTTTTAATAGCTCTCTCATTTTTTTAATTGCGTACGGTTTTTTTGTACGTACCTTTTTCAATTTTTTTTAAAACTCGTCTGGGCTCATTTGGCCCAAGCAAAACATTTTTTTAAAATAAAGCACCCCACTTGGGCTCTCCCTTTTTCTATTTTAGCCCACTTGGGCCATGGAATATGCAGCAGCCCACTGTTGGGCTAAACCTGGTACTACTCTCTTCTTATTTTTTCTTCTCTCCTTTTTTTATAACGACTGGGCTTGTTAGGCCCAACCAAAAGAATTCTTTTTTAAGGTAGCCACCAACCCTTCATGGGCTACTTAGGGTTCCCTAATTGGGAACCCTTCAAAGGAACACACCGCCCTTTTTCTGGAAGAGCCGCCACCATCAAAAGATGGGGATCTGCCGTCGCCACCACCGGGAGGAGTCGAGTAGGAGCCGTCTCTTTTGGTGCATGAAGAGAGGAGGGATCTTCTCTTGCCACTGGAGCATCGCCTAGGGTGGGGCTCGTCGCCGTCGATGGGCGGAGTTTGCGACCTGGAAGTAAGCGTGATGGTCTGGAGAGGAGGGTGCCATTCGACGTCGCGCGAGGGTGGTTCTGCCTGGAGGCCGGCTGGAGGATGACGAGTGTTGCGGCTGAAGATGCACCTGGAAGCAGAAAGGAGGCCTTTGCCTCGAGTTGCCGTGGTGATTTCCTGGGATTTTCTGGGAATTGATAGCACAGAGGGCATCAAAGGGGGGGCAGAGGAGAGGTATAACGTATCGTGGGAGATTCCTCCGCCTGAAGGGCGGTGTCGTTCGACAGGAACCTCCGCCTACAAGAGGTGGCTCACGCGTGCAGCGGTGGAGAGGTGTGGGGGCCGGGAGCCTCTTAGATCTCATCTAGGAAGGTGTCGTCGCCAAAAGCTCTTGGGAAGTAGCTGCGACGCTGCTTCTTCTTTGATCACAGATTGGATTCCGATTACATGGAGGAGCTTGCCGATTGGGTTTCAAAACGAAACCTAGAATTTTGAACAATGATGCTTGATGTTGTTGAATATGGAACCCTTGCAGGATCTGGAGATTGATCAAAAAAATATCGATGCAGAATTAGGCTTTCAAAAGAAATCCTAGAACTTGAATCTTGAATAATACAGAATAATGATCTCAAACATAAATCTTCAAGAACAATGGAGAATGAATTTGATAATCGAATCTTGAATAAAAAAAATATAAAATCCTCGAGAATCGAACTCGCTCTGATACCATGTTAGAAAAATTGAATGCAGAAGCGTATCAGAAATAAAGAATGAACAATGAAGAATGTGGGATTTTACGTGGAATCTCCCTAAGGATCGGGATGAAACCACGGGAGAATGCCTCAAAGGGTTGATTTGTCTATTGACTTTCTCATTTATTACAGGGGGTTTGGGGCTTCTTATATAGTCTCCACAGACCCTCCAAGTCCCACCACTGGTAGATGTGAGACTAAACACTGGATGTGGTAAATGGATCTTGGAAGGATCCTGTTGAGAAGAGGAACAAATGATATGTTTATTCCATAGAGCTAGGGTATCTTATATAGAGAGAAAACCTAGAAAGTACGAGGGATACGGAACCTGAAGGATCACTGGGGGTTGTAGAACTTGAAGGGTCACAAAAGGTTACGGAACCCAAAGGGTCACGGGGGGTTAGGAAAATCGAAGAGTTACAAAAATAAATGTAAATATAATAATTCTAATACCTCCCCTCAAGAACGAGCTGAGAAAGTTGCAGCTTATAACAAGAAGAAAAAGTATACAGTGCATCTTCACACGATGCACCATAAGAACATATGTCTGCTGCTAGTAAAAGACCTCGCTCGAGGATGAGTCTGTGACTTTCAGGTCACCGGAACGTATCTCTGCCATGCATGTAGAGTCGTTGCGATATCAAGTCACCAGAACGTATCTCTGTCGTGTTGCAGGTCACCAGAACATATCTCCATCGTGCCTGGAGAAGAATCACTGTAGAAGAAGTCCAACGTAGAGTAGTAGTCGGTTTGTAAAAGAAGTATACGTCCTGACAAAGAAGTCGATGCTCGGTGAATACTGATGTTCTAAGTAGTAGTCTGGAGTGTCGGTCTGTCAGTCATGATAGAGCAGTAGACATCCTGAAGAATCATCTCTGACTCCCCATTTCTCCCATACTTGATAGAATAAAGAGTATAGAACATGAAGTTGGGAGAAATAAAAAGTTGGAAGAAAAGTCGTAGTCAAGCTTGGGCTGTTGAAGGGAGGGGGGGACGCCAGACAGTGCTGACGATGCCGGAGGAGCGATAGGAGCTGCTGGAATCTCGGGCGGCGCTTTCGGTGTCGCTGGAGGTGGCAGCTGGTACTGCTGGGGACTCGGATTACGTTGCGCGGGACCCCTTCTCTCATCAAGGGGTCCTGCGCAAGGAGAGGGCTAGTGGCATCGATGAGTTTAGGGTATTAGGCTCCGATCGAGGACCATCGTAATGTAAAGCACTCTAGCAACTCAATACATTAGTGAATAAATAAGTAAAAATTCATTAATATATGCAAATTTCGATGAAAGTGAATGGTAGATTTCCATGTTTTTCTTGTTTTGCCAAAATGACATGTAATTTGGATGAAATTTTGTTGACATTTCGTTGATATTTTATTGAAATCCTGAAAATGAAATAAGCTAGCGATTCAATTTCGGTGATCTAAAGAAATGAAAATTTTAGATAATTCAGTGGAATTTTGTTGAAATTTGAGGCCATGGAGGCAAGTTTCTAAAGTAAAAGAAAATCAATTCGGATTCATGCCATATCGCTCAACTATTGAATCCATCCACTTGCTGAGGAAAGCGATGTATATTTATATATCTAAAAGGAAGAACTCCATATAATTTTTTTTGATTTGGAGAATGCTTATGACTTTGACCCACGGTGATATTGTGGAGAGTTTTGGAGAAAAGACAATTACCTGTCCTATACAATAACCTCATAAAGGATGTGTATGATAGGGCTTCATTTTGTGTAAGGATCCAGTCGGGGAAGACTGACTATTTTGACATCAACATTGGTTTGCATCAAGATTTAGCTTTGAGTCCATTCCTTTTTACTTTGATTATGGATGAGTTGATTAGTCACATTCATGATGCGATACCTTGGTGTATGTTATTTGTTGATGATATTGAGTTGACTGATAAGACTAGAGATGGAGTAAATGAGAAACTTGAGGTATGGAGACATGCATTAGAGACCAAAGGATTTCGTATAAGTAGGGCTAAGACTATATGAAGTACACTTTTGATGGAAGCAATGATAAAGGAGTCAAGGTGAAGATTGGTGATGATAACATTCAGAAGAAAGCTTCTTTTATTTACTTGGGATCTATTTTGTAACATGATGGAGAAGTTGATGGAGATGTTACCCATAGAATAAATGCAGGTGGCTAAAGTGTATAGGATCCTCTACTGTTCTATGTGATAAGAAATTCCTTTGAAAATCAAAGGAATATTTTACAAAGCAGCCGTGAGACCTGCTATGCTCTATGGATCTGAATGTTGGTTTGTGAACCATGAACATGTGCAGAGAATGACTGTGACATAAACGAAAATGCCAAGTTGTATGTGTGGACATACATGAAAGATCAAATTCAGAATGATGCAATAAAGTTGGTGTAGCTTCGATCGAGGATAAGATGCGAGAACACCACTTAAGTTGGTTTGGCCATTTGCAAAGGAGATCAGATGATGTACCGGTTAGGAGATGTGAGTTTTGAGATATTGAGCCGTCTAAGAGATGGCGAGGATGGCTCAAGAAGTTTTGGAATGAGACTATCTGAAGGGATCTTAGTTTTTTAGATCTAAGCTCGAGAATGACCCAAGATAGATCTGAATGGAGGCAAAGAATCCATGTAACCAGCCATACTTAATGTGAGAAAAGGCTTTGTTGTTGCTGTTGTAAATAGGATAGCATAATCATCATTTGATTAAATGAAATCCGTATATCAAGCATGTTTTTCCGGTCTTTGTAGCTCTATGACCAAACATGCATCGTTGTACACTTAATCATATATGTTTTCAACATGTCAAGCATCATTCATCTATATGCATCCTGTTCTATATTAATTGGTTTTCATACTAATATATATATATATATATAACATGCGGAGAATTCAAAGCCAAGCGGCTAAAGGTAGATGGGCTCTTTACCTCTCTTGCTTTAGGCTTGAGTAAGTACATATTTATCTTGGCCTTGGCTGCACAAGCTTACTCCAGATATGAAATATATGATTAAACATCATCATGCATGCACCAGAACAAGCATGCGACTTTTCATTTATTACAGAACACAAGGACACTAAAGGATTCACGGTTGTACTTATTATCTTGACTAGACCCTATGGAGCTCAATAGCACCCCCCAACATTAGTTCTATCTCCATGCATGCATAATCTAAGCCTCTAAGGACAAAAACTTCCATGCAACGTATCCCAAGTCTCATGCAACCAAACTCCAATAATTTGGCATCGAATTCACAAGAAGAAGCTTCATAATGCTTATTATTTATAGTGATATTCAAAGAGAATATTGTTAGAGTATAAGTTGTATGCGCCTATTGTGTTGTAGCAGGGTAAATGGATCCTGGAGGAGATCCATTTACCTCATCTAGTGTTTAGTCCCACATCGTCCAACGGTGGGACGTGGAGGCTCTGGAGAGGCTATATAAGGAGCCCCAGACCTCCTGTATCCATTGAGAAAAAGATATGAAGTAGCCGCCCCATTGAGGGCTTCTCCCGTGGATTCATCCCGTTCCTTCTGGAGTAGGGTTCCACGTTAAAATCTTTGTTCTTATTGTTCTATCTTTATTTCCGATTCCGCTTCCGCATTCTGTTTTTCTACATGGTATCAGAGCGGGTCGATTCTCGAGGATTCCAAGATTTTTATTTTTCGAGATTCGAACATGAAGTTCTATGATCGTGAAGATTTGTTAGATTAATTCTAGTTTGTTCTGAGATCAGCCCTAGCCCTAGGGTTCTGATCGTCAGATTCACGGTTTTTGCTCTCGAGCATTCAAGGCGGCATCACATCCTAGTTCTCCAGGCTGCTCCAGGCGGCATCGAATCTCGCGCGCATTCAGGCTGCACTCCAGAGTCATTGCGCCTTCGTCTCTTCAGCGTACACAGGCGCGCAAGACTCTTGCCAGTCCAGGCGATGGGAGATCTCGCCATCCCGCGCACAGGCACACTGCACCAGGCTACTCCCACAAATGGCAACACAGATCATCTCCGGGCGCGTTTCCTCCAACACGCGCAGGCGGCGCGCGGTTCCTCTCCCCAACTCTCCTCCAGGCTGCGTGCTCCAGAAGCCTCCAGTATGCGGCATCCTAGCGCCAGACCCAGGCACTCAGGGTTCGCCCCTACGGCATCCTTCCGCATCTCCTCCAGTATGCGGCATCCTAGCCGCTCCCAGCAGCGCCGATCGGCGACGCAGATCCCTTCTTGCGCAACTCCAGGCGCCTCTCTTGCGCAATTCTCTAGTGCGGCGAGCCCTTACGCGAGCGCCTCTCCTACTCCGTGCGGCGGCGGCAGCTTTTGGCATGCCGCACATCTCCCTCCTACGGCGGCGATCCTCCAGACATGCAACCCCAGGCAGTCCTCTGTTGAGGGCGAAGCCCAATCCTCGCGCGAAGGCTCCATGACGGCACAAAAATGATAGGGTTCCCAATCGTGGGACTCTATGTCCGTGCGCTCTTATTAAAAAAAATAGTGAGGGTTGTTGTGAGACACGGTTTTATAAAAAAAATTGGGGGGCACGGTTGCATACGTGCATGTGTTTAAAAAAAAAGAGAAAGGAAAAAAGGGGAGGCTGTATGATAAAAAAAAGAAAAAAAAGAGAGATTTGTTTAAAACAAAGGAGAGGCTATTGCAGTTTAGGCCATGTGGGCCGTGAGATGTTTTTGAAAAAAAAAAAGAGGAGATTTGTTTAAAAAAAAAGAGTTGATTCGTTAAAAAAAGGCGCGTACATGAGAAAAGTCGTAAGCAAATTGCAAAAAAAAAAGGAAAAGCCGAAAAAAATGTTGAAACGGCTTCAAAAAAAATTGTTTTCAAAAAAAAATTGTGACGGCTTAAAAATAAAAAAAGACCGCAAGTTTCATGTTTGATTTTCCCCATTTTATCTTGTCTTCTCCCAACTTTGTCGATGGCATTTTTCGACAAGTATGGGAGAAAGGGTGAGTATTATGTAGAGTCACAGGTCTTGTGTCCAGATTCAGATGCCAGATGCAGATTTCCAGACCAGCCATTCGTTCATACTCTACAGCAGATTACTCAGACTCGACGATTATCTTCCGAGTCCTCAGTTTTCAGACACACATATGTTTGCGATAATTTTCAGATGAGCATATGTTGCCATCATTGTCAGAGGTCCCCATCATTATTCTTGTTTTATAGGCCAGAGTTTTCATGTGAGCCATAGGGACTCCAGAGTAGAGGACCATTCCTATGCCATGTTGGCAAGGGTTTTCATGTGGTATCATAGATACACCAGAGCAGTGCACCATTCTCTGAGCCAGATGGGAGAGACCCAGTTCTCCGATGAGGAGACTATTTCAGACTCCATTCTCCAGCGACCGTGGACTCCGACGAGGATTGCACAGCCATGGCCTATCCAGTTTGGCCCTTTTCAGAGATGGAGCAGTTGTCCACATTTTTGTGGGGGGCCAGAGTACTCCGACGAGAAGACTCATTCAGTTGCAGTGACTCTGACAGGCGCAGTTTAGAGCACATGCTCTCCGACGAGGAGATTCAGCAGACTCACACTCCAGCCCGTTCGTCCTCCTCACCTGCACGGCATGAGAAGCAACGTCCTCGACTGCAGCAATGTGCGCGTTAGGTTGATATTGTCTGTAGTGTCCTGTAGCGTTGAGTTGAGTTTATTTCTGTTTGTCCAAGCTGAGCATTTCATGCTCCAGCTTGAGGGGGAGTGTTGGAGTATAAGTTCTATGCGCCTATTGTGTTGTAGCAAGGTAAATGGATCCTGGAGGAGATCCATTTACCCCATCTAGTGTTTAGTCCCACATCGTCCAACGGTGGGACGTGGAGGCTCTGGAGAGGCTATATAAGGAGCCCCAGACCTCCTGTATCCATTGAGAAAAAGGAATGAAGTATCCGCCCCATTGAGGGCTTCAACCGTGGTTTCATCCCGCTCCTTCTGGAGTAGGGTTCCACGTTAAAATCTTTGTTCTTATTGTTCTATCTTTATTTCCGATTCCGCTTCCGCATTCTGTTTTTCTACATGGTATCAGAGTAGGTCGATTCTCGAGGAATTTAAATTCTTATTCATGTTCGAGATTCGTTGTATTTTTAAGTCAAAGATTTGTTCGAGATATGTTCTGAAAATCTCCGCTGCTTATTTACTCGAGATCTGTTCGAGATGGAGATCTGTTCATGGTTAATTTTTTTAAACCCTAGCAAGTTGTTTCAAATGGCATTTGATCTCCATCTACAGCGAGCCCTATTCAAGTCCAGCCGCTCGCCTTCATCTCCAGATTCAGACGCATCTCCTTGCGCGCAGGCAGATGAGCGGCGGAACTAAGCCTCCAAACGGAGGTCTCCAAACCTATAGGTCGGGATTGATGCTACATCGCAGGCCTCGCAAGGATTTCGAAAAAAAAAAAGAACCAGGCGCAAATCCAGTTCCGGTGGCGATCAGCCTCCCATGCGTGATTCATCCTTCCTGCGATCCCATCAAGGTCTCCCGCACAGGGCAGTCGGCCCATGATTCAAGGCGCAGGTCCTCCCGGCAGCGCAGACCTTTGAGCCTCCAGGCGGAGGCGCATCTCCGGACCCAGGAGGCGCGCGCGCACCGCCACACCTCTTTCTAGTCACGCGCGACTCCCAGGCGAACGACGGAGCCTCCAGGTGGCCCTCAAGGCACTTGATTCTTCAGTTGGCGGCGCATCCCGCCTCCAGGCGCTCTCTCCCATCCTGTTCGAGACCTCACGGCCTCCACGCGACCCCACAGCCACTGTGCGCGTGAAGATCTCTCAGGCACATGGCTCGCGCACCTCCTCCAGTTGTGAAGACCCAGGCGCAACCCATCGCGCTTCATCTTCTCGCGCGATTCTTCGCGCGCGCGCAAGCAGTGCTCCACTCGACCCCGCAGCCCTCATCTTCCTCGCGACTCGCGAGCTCCTGAGGGCATCTCCAGCGACAAGTCCCCAAAAGGGGCAGCGGCGATTGAAGGAGGCTCCCGTGCAGGTCCGAGCTCCACGCTCCATCTGTTCTTTCCATCCGAGATCCCAGGCGGCGGCACCATGAGCCCCCCCAACGGGGTGCGTGATAGATTAGGGGTTTCTACAGGAACCCTAAGTAGTGGGCCCCATTATTTAATAAAAAAAGGGGAGGGGGAGGACCGTTCATTTGCCTTAAAAAAAGAGGCGTAGGGAGTTGACAGGAGAGAGAAAGTCCAAGGCCTGGTTTGTTAAAAAAAGGAAAAAAGAGAGAGAGTTTTCCTTTTAAAAAAACAAATTTGAGAAAAAGGCGCGTACATTTGAAAGAGCCGTACGCAAGTACTTTGAAAAAAAACAGAGAGAGAAAGAGGCGCGTACAAGAAAAAGCCGTACGCATATGCTAACAAAAAAAGAAAAAAAAGTCGCGTACAAGAAAAAAGTCGTACGCATAAAAAAATGTGATTCATGTTTGCTTCTCCCAACTTGTCTATTATTTTCATTATTCTCACAAGTTTGGGAGAAAGGGGGAGTAAAAGCCATATGCATCCTACATCATTGACTGACAGACCAAATACTCCGGATTTCACAGAATATCAAGCCATCTTCACTGTGCATCGATCTTCGTCGTGATGTCTCTATCCTCGACATCGACTCCGCACTGGATTTGTTTTCTTTAAGGCACGACGGAGACAAAGTCCGGTGACCCGCAGGCACGATTGAGACAGAGATCCGGTGACCATGCAGGCACGACAGAGACAGTCCGGTGACCTTCCAGGCACGACAGAGATATGTTCTGGTGACCTAATATACCTGTCAGCAAGCGGGTTTGTCTACCAGTTGCGGATACATACGTTTATTGTGGTGATTTCAAGTGAAGATGTAATGGTGTATGTTTTTCTTTATTGTTGCAAGTTGCAGCTGTCCCAGCTACCAACTTGAGGGGGAGTGTTGGAAAAGAAAAGAGTCCACCCATGTGTTTAGTACCACAGTGGTGGACTCTTTTCTTTTCCAACAAATATTGATACGAAGCTTCTCCTAGTCCCCTGCTTTTCTTAAACTTAAATGCTTGCTGGAGGTCACTTCTCGAGTCCTTCAATGGAATCAAATACAAAATTGAGTTGGAAATCATCAGTAAGGAATGGGAAAGAAACTCCTCCTGAAGAAAACCCCCACCTATTACCAGCGCACGTGGTATTTGAGTGATGTTTCCCGGGTCCAACAGTTCCCACTCGAACCGGTGATGAGCTTTGCAATGGTCAACATTAGTTGCCACATTTCGAAACTAAACCGAGACCTTTTGAAACTTATGGAGAAGAAACCAAGAGAGGATCGAGATTGCTAACCGATTGTATTTATAACCATGTCATGTCCTTCATTTCATATCGAAAACAAGATCCTCATGAGCTAAAAACCAAGAGGGGATTTGAAGAGTTGGCCAAGTCGGATTTCAGTGCCATGACCATTTATGACATCCCACCATAGCCACGTCTCGCACCCGACCCATGACGACATATGCACATGTGCGTGCATGTATTTATGTTTCTAGTAGTCTATCTCCAGTGTTCTAACGCTAGCTAGACTACAACAGGTCATATAAGCTCCTTCGACTCTTACTGTTCCATGATGTCGGACAAAATCCAATGGACAACAATGTTATAATTGCAACATTGAATTCATCTACTTTTGCCATTTGATCTGATTTCTTCAATTAAATTGAAGTCCCCACCAAATTCAATAAACAAGTCCTCAAAGCATCCTATATGTGGTGTAGGTGTAAATTTGATATTGTCTTTGAGCCTCAAACTAAGTGGAATCTGGTAGGAGTATGTGGATAGTTCATGGTATGGATGTTATTCTCAAAAGGCACATCACTATTGGACAATGTTAGAATTATTAGCTAGTCATTATATTTTATTTTATGTCGTAATCCCTCAAGGGTACTATTGTAATTCTTCATTTTTGCTCCTTAGGGTTTCACGCTATATAATAACTGTTAGAGCAAAGAATACTCTGTTATGTTATTCCATAGAGCCCTAGGGTCTCTTATATAGAGAGTGTAGAGATAGTTTCTAATATTATTATATGTTTATGTACCTTGTTTCTATTTCTCTCTTCTATTTAGACATCCATGTAATTTACCCTTAAGGCCTCTCCCTATATAAGAGAGCCTAGGGTTTTCCTATGAATCATAACGAAGACTCCTTTCTTCTAACATGGTATCAGAGCCGCCTTAGGGCTCTTCTCCCTTCCCCACCCGCCGCCCCTCCTCTTCGCTCTCTCTCTCGTCTCGCAGCCGCCCGTGCGGGCCCCCGAAGCCCTAGCGGCAACCCCCCTGCCGCCTACAGCCACCCCAGCGGCACCCGTCGCCCCAGCGGCACCTCCCATCTGCCGTTGTAGGGTTCCAGTGGCCTCCAGCATCCCATAGGCGTTGTTCTCGAGACGATTCAAGGGCTGTAAGCTTCCTTGGAGGTGTGCCCTAGACCTCTCTTCCTCTGATTTATGGATTTGAGTGTGTAAAAGTCTACACACGTACTCAAATCCGATGCAGTTGGTGTAGACATTCATCACATTGTTTATTCTCCCTTCGTCTTCTTCGAGCAGCAGTATGCCAGAATCGAAAGTCGATTTGACCTCCACCGGCGCATTCAAAGGTCCGGCGCCGATAGTGAAGATGGACGGGTCTAACTATGAGCTATGGGCTATGCAGTTCATGAGCCTCATGAAATCAAACGGTAAGAAACACATTCTTACCGAGGATGAGCCTGCGGAGAAGACAGGGATCTATGCCTCATGGGAGGCCGATGATGCTTACGCAAAAGTATGGTTGTCTGGTACGTTGACGATGGAGATAGCGAATGATGTCCTCCACCAGTCCACTGTTAAGGCAATGTGGGACATCCTTGCTGCTACGTATTCGCAGGTGCAAAATGAGACAAAGATGTTGCAGCTTCAGCATGACATCTTTACGATGAAGCAGGCCGGCAGACCTCTCCATTCTCTATACACATCCCTAAGAGGGATGTTCGAGAAGCTATACAGTACCATTCCTCTGACTGCTACTCCAGAGCAGCAGAAGACGTTCCGGAACGCCACCATGGTGGGCGTTCTACTTGCTGCCCTCGATCCTGAGTATGATGCTGCACGGTCACAGGTCTTAGCAGATGCAGTCATTCCTCCAGTGGAGGATGTCTACAGGAGGCTCAGTCGTATTCCAGTTTCCTCCAGCTCTTCTACTCCACCCCCATCTGCGATGGCAGCTTCGCGTGGGAGAGGTGGACCACCTTCTTGGCGTGGTCGTGGACGTGGCTGTGGCTCTCAAGGAAGAGGCGGTCGAGTCAGTCAGATGTGCTCATATTGTCACAGAACTGGACACTCAGAGGAGACATGCTACTCAAAGCATGGGTTCCCAGCATCGGCACGGGTTGCAGAGCATTCACAATCTCCATTACCGTCTACTGCAGATCATAGATTTGACGAACTCGTGGCCCGTCTTCGTGATATTATGCCACAGTCTTCTGGTGATTCATCTGGTGGCTCTTCAGATATTGCTGCCACAGCCTCTGCCAGTTCATCCGCCGCAGCCAGTTCCTCAGGTAGATCATCAGCCTTCATACCTTCACATGATATATCGGACTGGGTTATAGATTCCGGAGCTACACATCATCTGTGTCGAGATAGAGGTAGATTACAGGCCTACAGGGCTATTCAGCCAAGTCGCTCAGTACAGATAGTAGATGGTTCCCACTCACCTCTTGTTGGCCAGGGGGAGATTTTCTTATCCTCCACTATGCAGCTACAGAATGTTTTACATGCCCCTGAGTTCTCACTGAATTTGCTGTCTATTAGTCAGATTACAAAGGATTTGAATTGTCGAGCTATATTTGACCCGTCTTCTCTCATTTTTCAGGACATACTCACGGGCAAGGTGATTGGCTGTGGCTCTGAGCAGAACGGTTTATATCAGCTGGTCCGGGAATCCTATGCTGGCATCTCCACTCACTCTGCTGGACCAGTCTCACCTTACATTTGGCATCTTCGTTTTGGTCACCTTCCGCTCCAGAAGATGCGCCATCTTCTGCCCCAGATCTCTCCAAGTTCGTCGTTTCGTTGTGAAACATGTCAGTTAGGAAAGCATCACAGGTCGAGCTTTCCAGGTCGTCAGAGTCGGAGCAGTAGCTCCCCTTTTGAGTTGTTACATATAGATATATGGGGTCCGAGTCGTGTTCCCGATCACCAGGGGCACAGATTCTATCTTGTGGTAGTAGATGACTTTTCTCGTGTCTCTTGGGTTTTTCTTCTGAAGAATAAGTCTGAAGCAGGAGATGTTATCAAAAATTTGATTAATGAAGTGCAGAATGTTTTCTCTTCTTCAGTCAAATATGTTCGGACTGATAATGCCCTGGAATTTTGTACACGCTCTCTTTCTCAATTTCTGTCATTGAAGGGTATTATTCATCAAACCACCTGCGCATATACATCCCAACAAAATGGTGTGGCAGAAAGAAAGCATCGCCATCTCGTGGATATCAATCCTCTCTGGATCAGGTCCTTGATGTAATGGCAGTCAACTTCAATATGCTTGGTCCTCTCATGGAAGGCTGGATTGTTGGCAATGAACAATGCTGCCTGATTGTCACACTGAAGCTTCATAGGTAGAGATACAGCTACATGTAGATCTTCTAATACGGAGCGAACCCACATAATTTCCGTGCTGGCTTGGGCCATTGCCCTGTATTCGGATTCCGCACTGGATCTTGCCACCACCGTTTGTTTCTTGCTTTTCCAAGAAACCAGAGAGCCTCCAACAAACACCGCAAACCCTGAGGTTGATTTTCTGTCCTTAGGGCATCCTGCATAATCTGCGTCTGCACACGCTGAGATGGATAAGTCTGCACCCTTTCTGAATAGTAGCCCTAATCCTGGAGTAGACTTCGGATACCTCAGTATCATGTGTATAGCATCCATGTGAACCTGTCTGGGCTGCTCCATAAACTGACTCACCCGGCTAACTGCAAATGCAATGTCTGGACGGGTTATAGTAATGTAGAGGAGTTTTCCCACCATCTCTCTATATCTCCTCTTATCCACTTCATCAGTACCTTTCTGTACGGGGACTTACAGGAGGAAGTCTACATGCAGCAGCCACCCGGGTTTAATGCTGAGGGGGAGAAGCATATGGTATGTAGACTTCACAAGGCTATATATGGCCTTAAACAGAGTCCACGAGCGTGGTTCCAGAAGCTGTCCAACCTAATTGAGCACCAGGGATTCAAGAGGTCCAATGCTGACCATTCGTTGTTTGTCCAGAAGTCCTCGGCAGGTACGGTGGTCATAATGGTCTATGTGGATGATATTCTTGTTATAGGAGACGATATTCAAGGTATAGCAAGGGCGAAGGCATTCCTAGGTCGTCAGTTTGTTACAAAGGATCTTGGAACCCTAAGATATTTTCTGGGGTTGGAATTTGCAAGGAATGCACATGGTCTGGTGATGACACAACGGAAGTACATTACAGACTTCCTGGTTGAGACTGGTATGGATGGGTGCAAACCATCAAGCATCCCCATGGACCCCAGCATGAAGTTATATGATGATGATACTGATGAAGTGGATAAGAGGAGATATAGAGAGATGGTGGGAAAACTCCTCTACATTATTATAACCCGTCCAGACATTGCATTTGCAGTTAGCCGGGTGAGTCAGTTTATGGAGCAGCCCAGACAGGTTCACATGGATGCTATACACATGATACTGAGGTATCTGAAGTCTACTCCAGGATTAGGGTTACTATTCAGAAAGGGTGCAGACTTATCCATCTCAGCGTGTGCAGACGCAGATTATGCAGGATGCCCTAAGGACAGAAAATCAACCTCAGGGTTTGCAGTGTTTGTTGGAGGCTCTCTGGTTTCTTGGAAAAGCAAGAAACAAACGGTGGTGGCAAGATCCAGTGCGGAATCCGAATACAGGGCAATGGCCCAAGCCAGCACGGAAATGATGTGGGTTCGCTCCGTATTAGAAGATCTACATGTAGTTGTATCTCTACCTATGAAGCTTCAGTGTGATAATCAGGCAGCATTGTTCATTGCCAACAATCCAGCCTTCCATGAGAGGACCAAGCATATTGAAGTTGACTGCCATTACACCAGGGACCTGATCCAGAGAGGATTGATATCCACGGCCCATGTTAGCTCAGGAGATCAGACTGCCGATGTATTCACCAAGCCTTTGCTCAGAGGACCTTTCCAGAGATGTTCATCCAAGCTGAGCATGATCGACATCTATGCTCCACCTTGAGGGGGAGTGTAGAGATAGTTTCTAATATTATTATATGTTTATGTACCTTGTTTCTATTTCTCTCTTCTATTTAGACATCCATGTAATTTACCCTTAAGGCCTCTCCCTATATAAGAGAGCCTAGGGTTTTCCTATGAATCATAACGAAGACTCCTTTCTTCTAACAGAGAGGAAACCCTTGGGTAAATTACATAGATATACATGAGATAAATAAGAAATACGTAACGGTACATCATAACATAACGTAAGCCTCTACACTCCCCCTCAAGATGGAGCATAGATATCGATCATGCTCAGCTTGGAAGAACATCTCTGGAAAGGTCCTTTGAGCAATGGCTTGGTAAATATATTAGCAGTCTGGTCCTCTGAATTGACGTGTGAAGTGGAAATCAAGCCCTTCTGGATCATGTCTCTAGTTTAGTGACAATCTACTTCAATGTGCTTTGTTCTCTCATGAAAAGCTGGATTATTGGCAATGAACAATGCTGCCTGGTTGTCACATTGAAGCTGCATGGGTAAAGAGACATTTACATTCAAATCTTCCAAGACTGCTCGAACCCACATCATTTCTGCGCTTGCTTGTGCCATGGCCCTATATTCGGATTCAGCATTGGATCTTGCCACAATAGTTTGTTTCTTGCTTTTCCAAGAAACCAGAGAGCTTCCTATAAAAATAGCAAAACCTGAAGTAGACTTACGATCCTTTGGGCACCCTGCATAGTCTGTGTCTGCACAAGCGGAAATGGACAAATCTGTGTCCCTTCTAAATAACAAACCTGAGCTTGGGGAAGACTTTAGGTATCTCAGTATCATACAGAGGGCTTCCATATGGACTTGCCTAGGCTGCTCCATAAATTGACTCACCCGGTTTACTGCAAAAGCAATATCCGGTCGAGTTATGGTGATGTATAGAAGCTTACCCACCATCTCTCTGTATCTTCTTTTGTCCACCTCTTCAGTATCATTGTCGTACACTTTCATACTCGGGTCCATAGGAGTGCTCGATGGTCTGCATCCAACCATTCCTGTTTCAACTAGCAAGTCTGTAACATATTTTCTTTGATTCATTACCATACCTTGTGCATTTCTTGCAAACTCCATCCCCAGAAAGTATCGTATGGTACCTAGATCCTTCGTAATAAACTGACTTCTCAAAAGTGATTTAGTCATCTCGATTCCCTGAGCATCATCTCCTGTAACCAGAATATCATCAACATACACCATGACGACAACTGTACCTCTGGGAGTGCTCTGGGAATTGGAGTTCTCATGCTTTTGTATCTTCCATATAGAAGACATGTGTTACGAAAGGATATCTCTTCACGTAAACTTTACGTCACCCCCGACGAGATAGTTTATAAGGTTGTGAGGCCTTCATTCCTACCCTTCTTGAGGTTTACGAAAATGGAAGACCGCATTCTTCTACATTTAATTATTGATATTATTATGGAGCAAGGTTGCTTGCAAGCTATTTATGGAGTTCATACTATCAGAATTGATTACATTGCTCGTAGGAAAAAAGCTGCTCCAGTGGATGAGTTGCATGTCCAAGGCATATTTAATCCTGGCCTGTTGAGAAAAGTGGTAATCACTGAGGCTTCAAAGACTATTCAAGAAGCAGGATATATGAGTTTCAAGAATGCAACTGAAGGGGATTTTTGTATCGGATCTTTACCTAGTATGTCACCATCCCGGAGATTCTCTTCCACTCCGAGAAAGCTATGTTGTCAGGCCATGCTATAAGCTTACATGACCATAATGATTCCGACCACCTTTCATCAGAAGATCCTGCATCCGAGGTTGACGATGAATAGGTGGAGCTATCCGAAAAGGTTCTGTACCGAGCATCATTTGAGGAGCTTAAGAGCAGTTACCTGCAGTATGACACAGTGATATGGATCCTTATATCGCTGCTATTAGTTTTGGCTTGGGGATGGCGGTGGAGAAACCCTAGGTCAGGGTTTTGGCTCTGATGCCATGTTAGAGCAAAGAATACTCTGTTATGTTATTCCATAGAGCCCTAGGGTCTCTTATATAGAGAGGAAACCCTTGGGTAAATTACATAGATGTACATGAGATAAATAAGAAATACGTAACGATACATCATAACATAACGTAAACCTCTACAATAACCCCTAGAGCCTATAAAATAAACAATTGGTTCTCACATCATCCTCCACATGGTACAAGAGCAATTGTCCTAGACCGGAGTTGTGACTTAAGTCTCCACTCCACCACCACAAGCCTCTGTCCTCCTCCTTACGCGAGCCCTTCTCTCCAACTAGGGCCCCATGCAAGGTCTCGTGCGACACCAGGCAGCCTCGTACGGCGTCGTCTAGGGATATCAACCCATCTCCAGGCCACCAGGGCCTTGCAGACAACACCTAGGGCCTCTCTAGACCTCTTCCAGGTGGTTTCAGCCCACTGCCAGGGCTCCAACCCCCGCATCAGGGAAGCTCTAGCCCTTCGCTAGGGCTCTAGCCCTCCAGGACCACTCCAGCCCTCTGCTAGTGCATCTTCAACGCTCCAGCCCTCCGCCAGGACAACTCCATCCCTCCGCCAGGGCATCTTCAGCCCTCTGCCACGTTTTTTCAGCTCATTTGGACCTTCTTCTTTGAGTCCAGACCTCCATTAGCCTACATTCAGGGCTCCTGAAGGACAACCATCCCTTATTTAGGGCTTCATCTCTGCACTTCATGCGTGATTAGAAGATCTCCTAACTTTTGTGCGTATATCAATCCCTGACCGCGATGACTACATCTAGCACTGAGACAAAACCCTCCTTTCGACATCCAATGTGATGATGCATGGTACCTTTACCAAACTTAAGGACACTGACAATTATGTGCTCTGGTCTCGATCATTCAAGGTACTCATCAGCGGTCACAGGAAGATTTCCATCTTGACAAAGGAACCCTCGAGGGAAGATGACAAAGGATTTTGAATCCTAGCAAGCAGACAACTATCTGATCATGAATTGGTTGACCAATAGTATAGAGACACAAATCACGGTGAATCTCTTATTCAAGGAGATAGCCATGGAGATATGAGAAGAGTTGGCATGTACATATTCACAACAGACGACCAAGTCATGTCTGACTGACATCGCCATGTGGATTTGGTCCACACCACAGGGCGACTCTACGTTGGTGGCGTACTATCGTCTCTTCACAAGATTGTACGAAAAACTTGTCATATTCCAGCTGGTCTGTTGTATGAAACATGTGACAGAGAGAAAAGAATGACAAGTATACATGTTTTTTGCTGGCTTGCATCCATGATATCAGAATGTGAAGGAATAGTTCCTCACATCAGATATACTTCCATCTATCAAAGTCATATTTGGACGTTTGCAGTAGATTGAAAATTCCAATGCTCACATGCAACCTCCACAACCTGTGGAGAACTCATCGTTTATGGCCTCATTAGGATGAGGAGATCGCCTTAGCTACATGGGTGGTTCCTCCAGAAGTGGACGTGACTCAGATCGTAGTCGTGGCCGTAGTCGTATTCCTTGCATTCACTGTCAGAAAACAAATTACCCTTCAAAGAAGTGTTGGGCGAAGTTTATAATGCCACCATAGGCTTACTTGGCATCTGATTATGATAGTAGAGCAACCGAGGCACCTGTACTGGAAACTATTGGACAAACTGTCCAACTTTTAGCTTATGAGTATTCACGCCTGATGGAGAATTTACAATGTTTAGATGCTCCATCCAGTGAGGCCGCTCCTACTGCTCATCTAGCCATTCCGTCAAGGTACCATTGCCAATATTGTAGTGTCTAATGCTTCTTCATGGTCATTGACTCTGATGCATCTACTCATCTGACTCTGATGCATCTACTCATCTGAGAGGAGAAGGTAGCTTATTGACCTCTTCTCAGTCTTCTTCCATCGTGAAGTCAGTTCAAGTAGCCAATTGGGCTCATTCCCCAGTTACGTCTGTTGGGACTATGGAGTTCTCTTCCAGACTTCGTCTTACGGGGGTTCACTGTACCTCAGATTTCCCCTGAACTTACTGCCTATTCATAAGCTGTGTAGTGAAACTACAATGTCATGTGATTTTTGATGTGTTATTTTGCGATTTTCAAGACACCCAGATGATGCAGATTTTTAGTGAGGGGTATGAAAAGGATGGGCTATGCTATCGTGACATTCCTAAAGATTCTAAATTTGCTGGTGTTGCGTCGATCTCTTCTGATCCCCTTTTGTGGTATCTCCATCTTGGTCATCCGCCTACTAAAACTCTCTCTATGATGTTCCTCGAAGTTCCTCTACTGAAGCCATTTTAATGCGAAGCTTATCAGTTCGGGAAACACTATAGGATGTCCTTTCGTGCAATAGTTGAGGTTCGTCGTTCTGTTCCTTTCACGTTGGTTCACTGTGACATCTGAGGACCCTGTCCGATCCGTGACTTCGTGCTGCAGATGGTCACATGTATTTTGTTGTTTTTGTTAATGATCATAGTAGATGTTCTTGGGTCTACCTAATAGAAGAGAGATCGGAGATTAATAAGATTGTTAAATCTTTCTTTTAGATCATTAAGGATACCTTCTCTACTTGTATTCAAATTTTGAGGATTGATAATGCACTTGAATTCACTCAACAAGATTTAGCGTCATTTTTTGATTCTCAAGGTACTATCCATGAAACGTCATGTGCCCATACCTTTTAGCAAAATGGAGATGCTGAGAGGAAACTTTGTCATCTTCTTGATGTTGCTAGATCTCTTCTTTCTCACATGACAGTTCCTAAGGCATATTGGGGGGATGTTATACTTACTGCATTCCACCTTATCAACAGGGTACCTTCGCCTGTTCTACATGGAACTACTCCTTTTTTGTTACTTTGCCCTGATGAGACGTCGTTTCCCTTACATCTGCGATTTTTTGTGTGCACAGCTTTTGTTCACAATTTTCATACCACAGAAAAATTGTCTTCCCGTGTAGTCAAATGTGTTTCTCTTGGGTACTCTCGGACCCAAAAGGGGTATAGATGCTATGACTCCGTAGACCATTGTTACTATGTCTCTGCTGATGTCATTTTTTTTCGAACAGACTAGTTTCTTCACACAATCCGTCGGTGAAATACTCTTGGAGTCACCACCACCGCCTATTGTCTATAAATGAAAGAATGTTAGTAACAACAACTCTGTTCAATTGCTTATTCCATTTTGCAGGAAGTACCTTCTTTGACTGTCCCTCCCACTGCTTTTTTGGATGCTCCGCCAGATCTCCATATAGCTCTGTGGAAAATTAATAAGCAATGTACTTTTCATCCTATCTCTTCTTTTACTTCGACTGACAATCTCTCTAGATGATAAACAATTTATGTTATAAAATATGATGCGGAAGTGAATATCAGAGAAAGATTTAAAACATGAAGAACACTGGGATTTACGCGGAACCCTACTCCCTAAGGAACACGATGAAACCACGGGAGAATGCCTCAAAGGGTTAATGTATGCGCTGCACTTTTTCATCTGATACAGAGGGTGGGGGCTTCTTATATAGCCCTCACTGAGTCTCCATATCTCACAACTGGTAGATGTGAGACTAAAGACTTGGATGTGGTAAATGGATCATGGAGAGATCCATTTACCCATCTCCCACATAAGTGATGCATAACTGTAGAGATATATTTTTGTTACGTTATTTATTTCATGTTTCCTGTACTATTTCATAATTCTCTTTACTTATGATTGTCTTATATAATTTACCCATAGGATACTCTCCTATATAAGAGAGCCTAGGGCTCATGGAATAAACAACTCTCTCATTTTCCAACATGGTTATCAGAGCACCGGTCCTAGGCCGGAGCTCTCGTACCCAAAACCCTAACCCTAGCTCCACCCTCCATCCCCATCTCCACCGCGTGTAGCAGAGTCACTCCGCAGTCTCTACCATGCCACTGCCGCCCAGCGGCCCTCGCCTCCACAACCACTCTGCCTGCCACCTCCGCCTGCCGTCTGGCCCTTCCGGGCTCCGCATCCCCTCTGCCAGGCCCTGCGCACCTGTGCGCCCGACCCTGCACCTTCAACGCTGCCTAGGGCCCTGCCAGGCTCTGCGCACCTACGCGCCAGGACCTGCACACCTGCGCGCCAGGACCTGTGCATCTGTACGCCGCTGTCCGTCTCTAGAGCCTAGGGCGTTGCCGCCTATCTCCTCCCTTGTCGGCTGACTGGCTATATAGCCACCCACTTCGGCCCCAACATCTCTTCTCTCCAAGAGGCCTCACCGCACCTCCCTGTTCAACAGGAGACACCGCCACCGAGCCTTCTATCTTGATGAGATTGGTTGCATAAGTCTACATATGCAACCAAATCTCTCTATGTTAGTGTAGACAATGACTTGTTTAAGTCTTCAACCCCAGTCTTCTTCAGTCACCATGTCAGAAAGCAAGGTAGATATACCCTCCATAGGCGCATTCAGAGGTCCTGTGTCTATAGTAAAGATGGATGGGTCAAACTATGAACTATGAGCCATGCAGTTCATGAGCATGATGAAGTCTACGGGTAAGAAACACATTCTTACCGAGGAAGAACCGACTGAGAAGACTGGGGTTAACGCCTCATGGGAGGCGGATGATGCATATGTCAAGGTTTGACTTTTCGGAACATTGGCCATAGAGATCACCAATGATATACTCCATCAGCCCATAACCAAGGCGATGTGGGACATCCTTGCTGCTACTTATTCACAGGCAAAGAATGAGACATATTTTACAACTCCATCATGATATCTTTACTATCAAGCAGAATGGACGACCACTTCATTCGCTATATACATCCTTGCGTGGGATGTTCGAGAAGCTTTATAGCTTTATGCCTCTCACACATACTCCTGTGCAACAAAAGACTTATAGGAATGCCACCATGGTGGGTGTATTCCTGGCAGCCCTTTATCGTGAGTATGAGGCTGCCCGTTCTCAGATTTTGGCATATTCTACTATTCCTCCTATGGAGGAAGCCTTCCGCAGACTCAGTCGGATCACTGTTCCATCTTCTATTGCCAGTCAGACATCCTCAACGATGACGGCCTCCCGAGGTCGAGGAATATCTGCTCAGTTTCATGGTCACAGACCTAGGGGCAGAGGAGGTCGTGTTCGTCAGCCATGTGCTTTCTGCCATCGTTCTGGACATACAGAGGATACATGCTATTGCAAGCATGGATTCCCTGCCTTTGCTAGAGTGGCTGAACAGATTGAACCCCCAGCTGCTTCCTCTTTGGATTAACGCTTAAGATCTTGTAGCACGATTGAGGGGCATTATACCTCCTTTTGGTTATGTGACGTCTTCGTCGGCCCCTGGGAGTCATTCAAAGGTAGCTGCTTCAGCCTCCTCCAGTACCTCATGTAGTACTTATGCACTCACTAGCAGTAGTGGATCTGATGCTATAGAATGGATTATGGACTCCGGTGCCACATATCATTTGTGTGGAGACAGGGTCAACTTACAGCCTACGGACAAGTTCCTCCAAGATGAAATGTGGTTATTGCAGATGGGACTCATTCCCCAATTATTGGACAGGAGGATATTAGCTTGACACCCTCTATGCATCTACAGAATGTGTTTCCTGCACCCTATTTCTCTATGAATTTATTGTCCATTATCCAGAATACGAAGGCCTTACATTGTCGAGCTATTTTTTACCCATCCTCTCTTGTTTTTCAGGACATCCTTACGGGTAAGATGATTGGGTGTGGTCGTGAGCAGGGCGGTCTCTATCGCCTAGTTCGAACTCCCTATGCCGGAATCTCTATCTGCTGGACATGTCTCACCATTTATGTGGCACCTGCGCTTTGGTCATCTCCCGCTCCAGAAACTGTGTCGTGTTCTACCTCAGATTTAGCCTCACACATCCTTTCAATATGAGACATGTCAGTTGGGAAAGCATCATCGCTCTACCTTTCCCAATCGTCAGAGTCGGAGCAGTAGCTCCAATTTTGAGTTGTTTCACATAGATATTTGGGGTTCTAGTCATGTTCCTCATCACGAGGGACACATGTTTTATCTAGTTGCTATCGATGATTTCTCTCATCTGTTTTGGGTCTTTTTATTAAAGAATAAATATGAAGGTGGAGATATTATCAAAAATTTCTTAACCGAAGTACAGAATATTTTTTCTGCTTCTATGAAAATTGTGAGAACTGATAATGCCTTGGAATTTTGTACTCGTACTCTCTCCAATTTTTTTTTTCAACCCAGGGAATTATTCATCAAACATCATGTTCCTATACTTCCCAACAAAATGGTATTGCAGAAAGGAAACATCGTCATTTGCTTGATATTACTAGGACACTTATCATTTAGAGTCGTGCTCCTCATTCTTTTTAGGGTGATGTTCTAATGGCATGCTATCTTATTAATCACATGCCCTCGTCAGTCTTGGGTGAGAAAATTCCTTTCTTCCTTGCCTTTCCTGAAAAGGAATTGTTCTCACTCAGTCCTCGTGCTTTGGCTCAATCGCCTTCGTCCATCAGTTGTCTCCTGGTATTGACAAGCTCTCTCCTAGAGTTGTCAAGTGTGTCTTTGTTGGGTACTCCAGGACACAGAAAGGGTACATGTGTTATGACCTAATGCACATGAAGTATTAAGTTAGTGACGATGTCACCTTTTTCGAGTCCGTGATGTACTTTTCTTCTACAAGTGATCGGTTGACGTCTTCAGATACTGATAATAATAATATATACATGTCCTCCGCCACCACCACCTCTTGCGTTACCACCATCTCCTTCCCCGCCACCATCATCACCACTACCTGCGCCACCTCTACTTAATAATGGTACCGGACCACTATACCCGTTAGCCTGCTTCTGCTCATGGTCACCGCTCATCATCTAGCATGCATGAGGTATGTTCTGATAACACACAGATTCTAATAATGAGTCTAATGGTCTACCTGTGCAGGATTCTTTACAGCGAACAGATGTGGAGGCTGTAGATTTGGACCTACCCATTGTGCTTCCGAAACAAAAGCGTAGCTGTGCGTCATACCCTATAGCATCCATGGTCTCCTTTGATCGCTTGACTGGTGATTTCAGGAATTTTGCAGTTGCATTATCATCCATGACCATCCCAAGGAATTATCAAGAGGTACCGAAGGACAGTCGGTGGCGATTGGCTATAGAAGAAGAGACGACTGCTCTTCAGTCGAGAGGCACTTGGAGCCTTGTCCCAACTTCTACTGGGATGTCTACAGTAAGCTGTAAATGGGTGTTTACAATTAAGCAAAATGCAGATGGTAGCATCGACAGGTACAAGGCACATCTGGTTGCATGAGGGTTTACTCAGACATACGGGATTGGTTATCTTGGTGCATCCTTACCAGTTGCTCGTCATTCCACCGTATGGATTCTTCTCTCTGTTGTTGTGATTCGTGATTGGTCGTTGTTTTAGTTAGATGTCAAGAATGCATTTCTGTATGGTGATCTTCAAGAGGAAGTCTACATGCAACAACCACCTGGTTTTGCTGTTGAGGGGGAGTGTTTACAGGTGTGTAGACTTCACAAGGCGATCTATGACCTTAAGCAGAGCCCTAGATCTTGGTTCCAGAAGCTTTCAGACTTGTTTAAGAAACAGGGGTACAAACGCTCTAATGCAGATCATTCCCTTTTTATATAAAAAACATGCAGAGGTATGATTGCTACTATGGTGTATGTTGATGATATTGTTATGATAGGAGATGACATACAAGGAATCAAGAGGACGAAAGAACTTCTGGGTCGTGAATTTGTCACCAAGGATCTTGGAGCTCTTAGATACTTTCTGGGATTGGAGTTTGCCAGAAATCAACAAGGACTTGTGATGACCCAGATGAAATACGTCACTAATTTGCTATGTGACACGGGAATGCTTGGATGTCGACCTGCCACCACACCCATAGATCCAAGCATGAAACTCTATGATGATGATACTGATGAGGTTCATAGGAGGAGATACAGGGAGCTGGTAGGAAAGCTTCTGTATGTTACACTACCAGACCCAATATTTCTTTTGCTGTTAGTCGGGTGAGCCAGTTCATGGAACAACTGCGTCAGGTTCATATGGATGCTATACAGATGATACTCAGGTATCTTAAATCATCTCCAGGTGCATGTCTACTGTTTAGAAAAGGTAAGGAGGTCACCATCTCAACATGCGTAGATGCAGATTATGCAAGGTGTCCAAAGGATAGAAAGTCCACCACTGGATTTGCTGTATATGTTGGAGGCTCTCTTGTCTCATGGATGAGCAAGAAGCAAACTGTTGTAGCCAGATTAGTGTCGAGTCTGAATATAGGGCTAT
Source organism: Ottelia alismoides (assembly GCA_037367405.1). Taxonomy (NCBI): domain Eukaryota; kingdom Viridiplantae; phylum Streptophyta; class Magnoliopsida; order Alismatales; family Hydrocharitaceae; genus Ottelia; species Ottelia alismoides. Next base: position 62,872 of record JAZKJV010007818.1, on the reverse strand, counting down.
GGCCCAGGTTAGTATAGAAATGATGTGGGTTCGAGCTGTTCTTACAGATCTATATATAGAGGTTCCCCTTCCTATGGTACTGGAATAAGACAATCAGGCTACTATATTTACTGCGAATAATCCAGCATTTCATGAACGCACCAAACACATCGAGGTTGATTGCCACTATATACGAGATATGATTAAGAAGGGTTTTATTTCCACGTCTCATGTCAGCTCAGGGAACCAGAGTGCAGATATCTTCACCAACGTCTTACTCAGAGGACCTTTTCATAAGTGCTCATCCAAGCTGAGCATGATTGACATCTATGCTCCATCTTGAGGGGGAGTGTAGAGATATATTTATGTTACGTTATTTATTTCATGTTTCCTGTACTGTTTCTTAATTCTCTTTACTTATGATTGTCTTATTTATTTACCCATATGCTACTCTCCTATATAAGAGAGCCTAGGATTCATGGAATAAACAACTCTCTCATTTTTCCAACAATGACCAAATACTCCAACACCCCCCAAGATGGAGTATGCAATACTCAACTTGGACAAATAGAAAGAAAACTCAACTCACGCTACCAGACACTAACAACAATATCAGCTCAACGCGTACAATTGTCGGTTGCTGTCGAGGACGTTGCTTCTCATACCGTGCAAGTGAGGAGGACGAACCCTGGAGTATGAGTCAAATTGAATCTCCTCATCGGAGAGCATGTGCTCTGTACTGCGCTTGTCAGAGTCACTGCAACTAAAAATGAGTCTCCACACAGAGAACTCTGGCCCACCACAACATATGGACAACTGCTCCATCTCTGAAAGGGCTGAAGATCGATGCTAATTATCCATACGCAGATATCTGAATATGAGTCTCTCTCATAGGGACCTCGAAGTGGGTTCTCTCTCATAGGAACCTCAGAACAATCTCGTTCTGGAGTTCACGAACACTGGAGAATGGAGTCTGAAAAGTCTCCTCGTCGGAGAACCGGGTCTCTCCCATCTGGCACAGAGAATGGTACTCTACTCTGGAGTCCCTATGAAACCACATGAAAACCCTAACCCACATGACATATGGAATGAGATCTATACTCTGGAGTCTCTATGGATCACATTAAAACCCTGGCTGAAACATAAAAGATGGGGACCACTCAAAAAGATGGCAAATATGTGCATATCTGAAAAGGAGTCTCTCTCTGGAGAACTCAAAGAAAAAGGGTCACTCAACTATGGAGTGCCTCGAATTTGGACTTTGACCAATCTGAATGTCGAGTCTGAGATCTGACAAAATCTGGAGAGTCCGAACCTTTGGTTGATCTGGAATCTGACATCTGAATCTGGAACAGACTTGTGACTCTATATAATACTCCCCCTTTCTCCCATACTTGTCAGAATGCAATGACATCGACAAAGCTGGGAGAAGATATGAGATGGGGAGACAACAAAATATCACATATGCTTTTTTTGCGGCTATTTTTTTCTTTTTTCTTTTTATAGACGACTCTCTTTTTTTAGCCATTTCAAATGATTTTTTTATGACTTTTTCTTCTCTTTTTTTTCTTATGTCTTTTCTTTGTATACACCTTTTTTTCTGGCTATTTCCTCATAGCCGTCACATTTTTTTAAAATATGAACCTCACCCAAAAATCAAAGTGGGACTAAAACTTCTCAACCCTTTCTCTTTTTCTTTTTTTTCCGGCCCAACTGGGCTTGGAATCTTATCCCATTCCGTTAAACATACAACTCCACCTCTCTTTTGTTTTTTGTGATTTTTTGGTCTAAACATTTTCCAGCCCACTTTGGCCATAGAGACGAAGCCCTATTAGGGCTTTAAAACTTGGTCCATGTTATTTAGGGTTCCCTTCATGGGAACCCACAAGATTATCTTGCGCCTCCTGCTAGAGATTGCTCGACAATGGGTGGCGGGCTGAGGGTTTCACGAGGAGGAGCTTCGCGTGAGGACCACCTTGCGCTTAAGATGATGCTTGCTACTGCATGAATGACAAAAGTCATGGTAACTCCATTGCGTTGAAGAATGGATCTCCTGGTGAGGAGGACATCTCTTCGTCGCCGCCATGATGCTTGCTTCGAATAGGGGCTGCATCACGAGGGACAAGATTCTCGTCGTTGACAGCCAATCTGGAGGTCGCGGAGGGTCGAGAGGCTCTGGAGGTCCTGCGATGGATGTCTAGAGGTTCCTTCTGCGATGGGGTTATCCGCATGCGTGATGGAGAGAGGTCACCACATGCTGAGGGTGATGCTGCTCGGGTGATGGTGTGACTTGAGAACGCCGTCATCGCCATTGCCTGTGAGGTGGATCTGCATGGTGCGGAGCTCGACGATGAAGGTGGGGACGAGGATGTCGTTGAAGGAGGCGCAACTAGGGCCATCGCCACTTGGATTTGGATAGAGGTCATCACCGCTTGCGAGGAGATGGGAAGGAGCGCCGTATGGAGTTCTCATGCCTGGAGATGATCGATTCCTGCTATGTACCCCATGGAGATGGGGCACGTCGGGAGATGCAGGGGTGCCGCATGGTGCACGCCACCTACGGGTCTGGAGAACAGAGGCTTGAGGCCCTGCTTGGAGCTTTGCTCACTGCCTCCTAGACCTTTGCTCACGAGAAACTAGGGTTCACCCCTAAAAGCCTTCGGATCTTTCATAAACAGATTTGAACAAATTCGTATACAATAATCTTCAATAAATCTTCAAGAACAAACATAGGGTTTTAATAGAAACCTTAGAATTGAATCTGGAATCTCAAACATAAATAAAAGACAAAATCCTCGAGAATCGAACCCGCTCTGATACTGTTAGAAAATAGGAACGAGGAAGCGAACTTGATAAACATAGTATGAACTAGAATGATAAACATGAAGAACAAAGATTTTTTACGTGGAACCCTACTCCTTAAGGAGCGGGATGAAACCACGGGAGAAGGCCTCAAAGGGCCATATGCTTTATTACTTTTCTCAATGGATACAGGAGGTCTGGGGCTCCTTATATAGCCTCCACAGAGCCTCCAAGTCCCACCCTTGGTAGATGTAGGACTAAACACATGGATGGGGTAAGTGGATCCTGGAGGTATCTATTTACCCATCTACAACACAAGAGGTGCAAAATCAAATACTCCAACACTCCCCCTCAAGCTAGAGCATGCAATGCTCAGCTTGGACAAACAGAAAGAAACTCAACTAACAATACATGACACTACAGACAATATCAACTCAACGCGCACAACTGTCGGCTGCTATCGAGGACGTTGCTTCTCATGCCATGCAGGTGAGGAGGACGAACGGACTGGAGTGTGAGTCAACTGAATCTCCTCGTCGGAGAGTATGTGTTCGGAACTGCACCTGTCAGAGTTACTGCAACTAGAAATGAGTCTCCACCTGGAGAACTGTAGCAAGCCACAATAATGTGGACAATTGCTCCATCTCTGAAAAGGACAGAACTGATCGGATGTGGAGTGCAATCCTTGGAGGAATCCGCGGTCGCTGGAGAATGTAGTATGAAAGTCTCCTCGTTGGAGAACTGGGTCTCTCCTATCTGGCTCAGAGAATGGTACTCTACTTTGGAGTCCCTATGATACCACGTGAAAACCCTTATCAACATGGCATAAGGAATGGTCCTCTACTCTGGGGTCCCTATGACACATGAAAACTTTGTCCGACAAAACAAGAATGATGGGGACCACTACAAAAGATGGCATACATGTGCTCATCTGAAAGAAGATCGCATACATGTGCGTGTCTGAAACTGAGGACTCAGAAACATCTGAACGTCGAGTCTGAACAGCTGATTATATGTAGAGTCCGAACAATCTGACCGGGCATCTGGACTGGAATCTGAACTGGCATCTGGAGACTGGAGATCTGAACTTTGTCTCTGAATCTGGAATCTGAATTATCAAAGTGGTAATGTCGTATGATGCCGAAGAACTCTACACTATACTCCCCCTTTCTCTCATACTGGTCGGAATGACAAACATCGACCAAGTTGGGAGAAGACAACAAAGATGGAGAAACAAAATATCATAAGCCGTCTACATTTTTTCGGCTTTAAATCATCATCATCTTTTTAAAATTAAGCCGTATCGTTTTTTTCGGCTTTTCTTCTCACAATTTTTTTGAATCGCGTACGGCTATTGTATTGTACGCGTCTGATGCAAACACGAATTCGGCGTCGACGATAAAATTTGAAATAATTGAACGGTGGAATTTCGGTGGAGAAAATAGAAGGGTTGAGAAGAAGAAACACGCCTGTTGCGAGAGGTTGAAGGAGGGAGAAATGCGCAGACCGCGAGGAGAGAGAGGGAGAAGGAGATAAAGATCTCATTTTTTCATTAACTTCCACTGATTAAAACATTGGACCCTCATCCCTTTATACAGGAGGGATGAGATTACAAAAATAGTAACTAATTTAAATTGACAACTAATTATCCTAATTAGACTCTAACTAATTAACCGACCCAATTTAAAATCAAATCTGTAACTAATTTATTGAGATCACAGGCGATCTCATTTATTTAATTAAGGACACGACAATTTAAATAAACGTAAATAAAATTAATGGCTACAATTTAAATAAATAGACGATCCTATAATTCGAGTTCACGCTGCATCAACTCTCCTCCGCTTTTTAAAAATCCGTCTCCCGACGAATTGCTTGATGTAGATGTGAACTGTAGCTTCAACTCCTTCAATTAGGTCTTTTTCAATGTTACGTTTGTAGTCTTTTTCTATAGAAGGGCTTCCCTGCAATTTTCGTACCCCTTTATTACAAATTATTTTGTGAGAGGAGCCTTTGAACCTTTCCTTTGAATAAAAACTTTTGCCTGGGGGGTTTTGTGTAATTTTTCCCACTTAATTTCTCAACCCCAAATCTTGGGAGTTTGGTTTCTCCCGTATGGAGTTCCCGTGCTAGGGTTCCTGTCTTCCCCAACAAGAGGCGGCGGGGCCGAGAGTTAAGGAGGCATCGACGGCGAGGTTCCATGCGGGCGCATCCTTCTCGCGCTGAAGGGGGGGACCGTATGGCTGGACCTGCAGCGGGGGATGCCCTGGCAGGACTTCCCGAAGAAGGGATGGGGCGTGCCGCCAGGGGGTCACGTGACCGGGAGAGGGTGTGGGCGGCGGCGAGTGAGGGGCTGGGTTGGGGTAGGGGCCTTTGCAGGGAGGGTGGGGATGGGGGAAGCTGCTTGGCGCGCGGGGGAAGGTTTGGGGGCGGGGGTGTGGGAGGGTAGCGGGGGAGGGGAGGCCGGTGGCGCGCAGGGGGGTTGCGAGGGTAGCGGGGGAGGGGTGGCCGGTGGCGCGCGGGGGGTTGCGGGCTGACTTGCGCAGGGAGGGGAGGGGGGGCCCGGGGTGTTGGGTTCTGGGCCGCAGGATGTGCGGGGTGGGGGAAGGCGCCGGCGAGGCTGGGGGCTGGGTTGGGGTCGCCGGGTTTGCGGGAAGGGGGTCCGAGGGCGTGGGAGGGGGCGGAGGTGGTGGTGGGGCAGCGGGAGGGGCCGTCGGTGGTGCGGCGAGGGTCTAGACGGCCTGGGGGGCCGCTGGGGGGGCTGAGACTGCCATTGGGGCCACCGTTGGTGAAGGGGGCTGATCTGAAACCTCCGGGACAACAGGAGTTTCGGCCATTTTTCCCTCTAAATCGGCCTGGACCGCGGCCGATTCTTCGTGGACCGCAAGATGTTCGTCGTTGACGGCTAGATCTTCGTCTTCAACTTCGCGTTCGGTGGTTGACGGCTTTGATTTGGCGTGTAGGTACTCGAAGTCAGCCCTAAGTTCTCGACGCATGGACTCGAAGTTGGCTTGTATCTCGAGTAGCATGCTTCTCATCTTCTCGTTGTGGGGGTCGTCGGTTCGCCGTTTTCGTTCGGACAAACGATAGTCCCTTGATACATGTCGGTGTGAACGTCTGGACGGATCGTCAAATCGTGAGGACGATCTGTAGGCCATGCTCTGATACCAAATGATGCAAAAACGAATTCGGCGTCGACGATAAAATTTGAAATAATTGAACGGTGGAATTTCGGTGGAGAAAATAGAAGGGTTGAGAAGAAGAAACACGCCTGTTACGAGAGGTTGAAGGAGGGAGAAATGCACAGACCACGAGGAGAGAGAGGGAGAAGGAGATAAAGATCTCAATTTTTCATTAACTTCCACTGATTAAAACATTGGACCCTCATCCCTTTATATAGGATGGATGAGATTACAAAAATAGTAACTAATTTAAATTGACAACTAATTATCCTAATTAGACTCTAACCAATTAACCGACCCAATTTAAAATCAAATCTGTAACTAATTTATTGAGATCACAGGCGATCTCATTTATTTAATTAAGGACACGACAATTTAAATAAACGTAAATAAAATTGACGGCTACAATTTAAATAAATAGGCAGCCCTATAATTCGAGTTCACGCTGCATCAGCGCCTTTTTCTCAAAATAATATATTTTTTCTTTTCCTTTTTTTAAATATGGCTTTTCATTATCATTTTTTAAAAACAACGCACAACTGACTTTTGGACTTATTTAGGGTTCCCTTGAGGGAACCGCTTGCATGAGGAGCCGCCTACGATGGGGCTTGCCTACGCCGTCGTCCTGCTGGAACCCATCCCAAGGGAGATGGGGCTGCGAGAGCTAGGGATTGGAGCGCATCGCCTTGAGGGCCTCCGCCTAGGAAGCCGCCTGGAGAAGCGAAGGGGCTCTCTTCTCATGAGCGCTGCCGAGAGACCGTTGCGCCTGGAGTAGGCCTGGAGTAGGGGGAGTGCCTGCCGAAGAAGGATGTACCGCCACCTGATGCAGAAGGGATGGCGCACCGCTTGAGCGCCTGGAGGAGGGAGGCAGCGCACGATGTTGCCGTCCTTTTCTTTAGGCCTTTCGATGGGGAGAGCCAACCCGGAGTTTGGTGATAGAGCATTGCCAGGAGGGTCCCCCGCCGTCTGCGCATGGATCTGTCGCCATATGCAGCTGGGATCAGGGCCATGGGTCCTTTGCCTAAAGGTGCTGCAAGATGTGCTGCTTGGAGCAGCTTTTGTGGCTTGGCAGTGCCGCCGAATCGTCTGTTGGAGGGGTTGGGCTGTAGCAGCCTGGAGATGTGTTGATCTTGCGTGAAGATGAAGGAACTGCGGCTGGCATTTGGAATTAGGGTTTCAAAGGAAACTGTATTACATGAACTTGAACTGGAACCATGAATCCCAAATCTTCAAGAATAACAATACTAAAATTGAATCTCGAAAAAAAAATAAAGAACACAAAAACTCCTCAAGAATCGACCCTCTCTGATGCCATGTTAGAAAAATAACATAGCTCTGATACCATGTTAGAAAATAGGTATACGGAAGCAAACTTGATAAACAAAGCATGAACTAGAATGATAAACATGAAGAAAAAAGATTTTTTACGTGGAACCCTACTCCTTAACGAGCGGGATGAAACCACGGGAGAATGCCTCAAAGGGCCATATGCTTTATTGCTTTTCTTAATGGATACAGGAGGTCTGGGGCTCCTTATATAACCTCCGCAGAGCCTCCAAGTCCCACCACTGGTAGATGTCGGACTAAATACATGGATGTGGTAAATAGATCCTGGAGGTATCCATTTACCCATCTACAACATAAGAGGCGATACCATGTTAGAAAATATGATGCGGAAGCGAATATCAAAGAAAAGATTTAAAACATGAAGAACACTGGGATTTATGTGGAACCCTACTCCCTAAGGAGTGGGATGAAATCACGGGAGAACGCCTCAAAGGGTTGATGTATGCATTGCACTTTCTCATCTGATACAGAGGGTGAGGGGCTTCTTATATAGCCCTCACCGAGTCTCCACATCTCACAACTGGTAGATGTGAGATTAAAGACTTGGATGTGGTAAATAGATCCTCGTGAGATCCATTTACCCATCTCCCACATAAGTGATGCATAACCAAATACTCCAACAATTTACAAATGTCATGATACTGATTACTGTTCTACATGATCATAATGATGCGTTGCAAGACCATGGTTGGAAGATGGCCATGGACGAGGAGATGGATGCTCTTACATCTAGAGGGACATGGGATTTAGTGCCTTGCCTACAGGATGAAACCAGTTACATATCGATGGGTTTTCACGATCAAACAATCTTCTGATGGAACAATCGACATGTTGAAAGCACAATCGATGGCAAAGAGCTTCACTTAGACATATGGTTTGAATTAGTTTGAGACTTTCTTGCTAGTGGCCAGATTGGGCTCTGTTCGCACTATCCTATCTGTTGCTGTCAACAACAATTGGCCTCTATTCCAACTTGATGTGAAGAAAGCCTTTTTCTATGGTGATCTTGAGGAAGAGGTTCATGTGATGTAACCGCCTGGGTACTCGATCGGGGGTGGGGGGGAGTATGTATGTCGACTTCGCAAGGCTATTTATAGCATGAAACAAAGTCCACAAGCTTGGTTTAACATACTCATTACTAAGATTGACTCTCTTGGGTTCTAGAGGATGACTTCATATTACTCCATCTTTGTGAGACGACGGGCCATTGAGATGGTTATATTGGTCGTTTATGCTGATGACATGGTGATAACTGATGATGACAAAATAGGAATTGTAGAGACTAAGTTTTTCCTTCCTTCAGAATGTGTTTGTCACCAAGGACCTTGGTCATATATGTTACTTCTTAGGTATAGAGACTATCCACACAGCAAAATGGCTACATCTGTCACAAAGGAAATATTGCATGGACATTCTTACAGGGGTAGGTTTTCTCGGATGCAAACTATCAAGTGTCTCAACAGAGGCACACGAAGCATACATGTTGGGAGAAAACAATCACTTGTTTATTCATGAGGCCATGGGGTTCTCTTATATAGAGGAAAGACCCGTTGGGCAAATACATAAAGAGAAGGAAATAATAGAGAATACATAAAAGAAATAAAAGATAAATAATGTCTCAACACTCCCCCTCAAGTTGGAGCATAGATATTGTAAAGAAGAAGAATGTTAGAGTTTTTTATTCCATTGGGTCTAGGGTTTCTTATATAACATGTGTCAAGATATGAAGTGCCGAAGCAAATCAAAGCAAGAACAATAAAAAGAACACACGGATTTTACGTGGAACCCCTACTCCCTCAGGAGCAGGATGAAACCATGGGAGAACCGCCTTAAAGGGCTGATTTTGTATTCAACTTTATCAATGGATACATGGGGCGCTAGCTCTTTCTATAACCCCACTAAGACATGAAACTTCCACCATCACATAATGTGGGACTAAACACATGAGCCACCAAAGACATCCTTCAACACTCCCCCTCATGCTGGAGCATGAAATTCTCAACTTGGACAAACACAAAGAAGACAATCACTCACTGAATATAAGACACTACGGATAATATCAACTCAATGCATATATTGTCGGTTGCTATCGAGGACGTTGCTTCCCATGTCATGCTGGTGAGGAGGAACTGAAGGCTGGAGTGTGAACTGGCTTGAACTGAAATGAGTTTCCACTGAGAGAACTTTGGCAGCAATATGTCATCTTCACTGAAGACTGCTTTATCTCTCTGAAGGGCCAAACATCCATCTCTCTGAAGGGCCAATCAACAAATGAAATCCGTGGGAATATCCATGCACAACGGAGTTCATTCACTGGCTTACCGTGGGAATATCCATGTGTACTGTAGTTCACAGTCACTGAACTTGTCGTGGGAATATCCATACACATTGGAGTTCACGGTCTCATACCATGGGAATATCCATATATAAGGAGTACACGGTCATTGGAGAATGGAGCAAAAACATTGAGTCTCCCATTGGGAGAACTCTAAACACTGGGTCACTCTAACATAGAGCGCCTCAAACAATAGTAGAGTTTGAAACCACTATCTAACACTCCCCCATCTCCCATACTTGTCGGGAAATGGAAGGATACTTGATCAAATTGGGAGAACAAACGAAGAAGGGGTTAAACAAAAATTTTGAATTTTTTTGTGCTTTCTTTCTCTTTTGCATAAACCACTTTTTAGCCATTACTTTTTTTTCTTGCCCATAGTTTTCGTATGTTTTTTTAAAACATCTTTTTTCTACTTTTTTTGAATCAGCACATTGAGCCCGATCTTCTAGACCCCCCTTTTTTTATTGCCACAAATCTTCCCCCTCTTTTTTTAGTTGCAGCCCATTTGGGCCTATTTTTTTAAAAGAAGAGATAATAACCCCGTGGGATCTCGATTACCCTCTTAACCGCAACGACTAGGGTTCTCCGTAAGGGCACCTATCTCACGAAGGACTCAACTCGCTCCCTCGTGTTGGAGACTGCCGTCACTTTAAGGGCCCGTTCGGTAGGAGAATAAGCAGGAATAAGGATGGGGAATAAGGGGAATAAGGGTCTATTCTCCGTTCGGTAGGAGAATAAGAATAAGGAGAATAAGGTGGAATAAGGGCTATTCTCTGTTCGGCTAGGTTTTGGGGGATAAGGAATAAGGTTTGAAAGTTAGGTAAAGTTGTTGGTTGTCATTTGAATTGGTGTAATATAATATGTCATTATATCTGGCATATACTTGACATTAACCGGGCGATGCTATGGAAGTATAGCAGAATGGATGCTGTTAATTTGGAAAGCGAAATGAAGCTACAATAATGAAAACTACCAATGCATAAAATAGTAGAGACAATATATAGATTTCCCTCAGATTTGAATTTCCACATCGACAAAAACGATGACAGTGGCGTCGGTTAAGCCACGCCATTATTGTGGCTGCTCAGCCAAGATCGACACCGCATCATTACATATAATTTAAAAAGGTGGAATCATCATAAGGACATTGCATAAAGTTTAAGATATGGTGTAGTAAGAATTCATGATAGTAATCCATGGAAGGCGTTCGTTGTACAGTCATGCGCGATGCATCATAGAGAATAGAAGAACGTAGTAGGAAATAGTCGGTGGAGGCGGGATAACGATAACCAAAGCTAGACGCAATTAACAAAAAATCAACGTTGCGCATTCTCCCACATGGCCGTTGCCAAAGAATCACGTAACAACTCCCCGGCTCGGATCTCCTGTTCGGAAACCCTGACGTCGCTACTTGCAGCTGTGTTGTCAAATTCTTCGTCATTGGGACTGGGGTCTACAGACGACCCTGTCTGAGCTGATTCAAGGGTGAATGCACTTGATATCTGGTCCTCTCCCTGGACATCACGGATGAAATTGTTGATGATGCAACATGCCATGACAACCAAAACTTGCTTCTCGAAACTGTAAAACGGTCGCTCAGTTATTGCCTTGAAGCGGGCCTTCATGATGCCAAAAGTTCTTTCGACGTAAGACCTGAGCTGTGAATGCCTGTGATTGTACAACTCCTCAGGCCGGCGATACGCATGTCCCCTTCGAGCCCTGAACTGTGGTAGGTGTGCAATAACGCCTCGATATAGGGTAAGGAAGCTCTCCGTGTTCGCGTATCCACAATCGAGCAGAAACTTCCTTCCCGGAGGTACATGAAAGCCTCCCTCGTCTAAAGCCCACCTCAGAACCTTCATATCAGCGGCTGAACCCTCCCATCCGGCGGCGACGTATGTAAATCTGTAACTGAAGTCCACACACGCCATGACATTCTGTGCTATGGTTTGGTGCCTGCTCCGAAACTTAGGAGCGACATTCGCGGGGACATTTGCGGGGATAAGCGTGCCATCGATTGCACCGATGACATCCTGCAAAATGGTTCAATTAGATAGACATTCTTATGTAACAAAATTGAAATTTAGATCCATCATGCAGGGGTACCTTGAATAACATCTGGCACCGGACAGTCGACAACTGGGAATCTGATGAACTGATCTCTGAGGGAGACGATGCGAATGAGAATGTCGTTGAGGTGGTTCGAAATTGTATCACCAGAGTGTTGAAAATGTTCAGAAAGCACACGATTCTTCGCATTGTGGCCGAGGTAATACAAGAAAATACAGAGGGATTCCTCTGCCGTGAGGTGCCGTGAATCCTTTAGGCCAGCTCTTTCCTTTAATAGGTTGCATAGACGGAGAATTGTGTCGGGGTACATTCGGAAAATAGAATATGAGCGGGCAACGTGTCCATTTAGCATCTCCCGAATCCATACATGCCCCGTACGCACCGACGTATGCTGTGGCTGTCTCGGGATGTAACCCGCTCCATCTATCATGTTCTTGTCGTCATCCTGTATCACTGCACGCAGGTAGGTCATATTCAACATCACTAAATTATATCTCATTGCGGTGATTGCCGCCATTCCCTCCATGGGACCTGTAAAAAACACACATTTCCATATTGAATGTCAATCACTGATCACCCCCATGAATGAGAAGAGGCAATTGTTGTAGATCACATGTACGGAGGCAACGAGCTTATCCTTTATCATGCGAGAAAAGTCCGTCACGAAAGCTACTTATTACATGACAACTAAAGTTAAAGCACGACATAATGTTCAACATGCGAATAACACAAATTAAGAAACAAAAAAAAACATCAACCACCTACAATCTAGACCATCACAGACTCAGACAGACCAGGTGTTCAGCTCTTAATCCTTGCCCAATTGGATGCTTACCCACGCAGCCAACTTCGCAGGCACAGATTTGGCCCGGTTGAATATGATTCGTTCGTATGGGTCACGAAGGCTGTGGGCAAGACGAATTTGGGCCTCGGCAGGCAGGCCCAGAACAAGTGCCTTTAGCTCATCCAGAAGGTCTTCCACTCCCTGGTGCGGATCTTTTGGAGTCCACGCTTGAATCTGCTCTCGCTGCAGCTCCAACATCTGCGTCGTCAGACGGACGACATCCTCTCCCAACACCTGTGACGGTAACGGGGTACCGTCACTGCGCGAACGCTTCGTGCTTGTTGCCTGCGCGCCTGAGTCTCGGCGTCTTCTCCGGCGACTTTGTTGCGTACTTGGGGCAGCACCTTCCCCTTGTTCTTGGAGCTCAGGGGCTTCGTTGTCCCCTTCGAGATCCTCCTCGAAAGCTTGTTGCGTACCAGCATCTCCCTCAAAAAAAGCCGCGAAGGAACCAGGGGTTGCTGTCTGGGAGGAGAAGGCATAGGTTCCCTTCGCGGTGTAGTCTCCGACTATTGATTCCACCAGACCGAAGTGGGGGAAAGACTTCCGCCTATATGGCTTGTATGCCTTGTCAATCTGGGTCCAATGATAAATTCATGTGAGTGTATTGTAAATTAAGGAGCATTACAGTAGGTGCACTTGCAGTTACTCACTGTGAGCCATGCCTCCTCGTCAGGTGCGACCACGGTACAATTCAATGGGTCCCAGCCCCAACCGCTCTTGGACATGAGGTAGACAAAAGCAGTGTAGTCCTTCTTTATGGTTTTCCATCTATTGTTGAGCTTCGCCTTGTCCCAGTTCTTCCCAGTGTGCATGTTAAATTTCTCTATTATACTGTGCCATGCCGGTGATGTAAAAGATCCTCCAACCCAGTCGCCAACATCAAAGTGATGTTTGAACAACTGGAGAAGACATTCGTCCATAGCGGGTGTCCACTTCACCCTTTGGGCCGACGATTCGTCGTCCCTTAGGTGAACCCCAGACGATCCCGCACCAGCAGTGAACATCCTGTAGTAGAAGTCAGATGAGGTTATTGCAGGGAGCACTGAGCAATGCAGGCATTACCAACCATAATAAAATCTACAAATCGTCATAGAGCAAAACATCAGCCATTCGGCCGAGAAAATAAGGTAGGTGGAGCACCAACGAAGGTCTTCTCCACCACCCGAATAACATCCTCGAGTACCTAATAGGTAGCTCTCAGCCACTTCCCAAAAAATTCGAATCAATGTTTAAGCAACGTCAACAATGAATAATAACAGTCGGCCATGGAACAGGAGTGCGGTAAATAGTAGGAGCAAACAGCAGTACAGGTAGAATCCAGGTAACTCACAATGTGTCATTTAAATAATTCAAACAGCAGGTAAAGCACACTGCATCATTGAGCATCAGTGGGGTTAAGCACACAAGTAAACAACGTGCAGGTAACATCAATCCCAGGATCATAGAGGGTGCTCTCAACCACGTTCAGGGAAGCATGGATGTAAAGTAATCGTACAGGACCAACTGGAGGCAAGTCTATGATGAATGGAAATGAAGAATCAATAAAAATTTTCAACACTGCCTACGTAAGAGGGCAGCCACTAACAACACCAAGGTAGGTGTCAAATGCAAAATACATCATCGAGCGCATGAGATGCTCTCAGATTAACCCAACATCGAGCAGCTACTACTTAACATCATCGAGCAGCTAATATTTAGATCTCAGCCAAGATTTGGATTAGACAGTTCGTAGTAACCATCACCCAACATTCCATGGAAGCGTTCAAAAATATTTAATCTGACCAAAGAGCTTCATTGACGTTTTGTCATCAAAAAGTATGGCATCATCGAGCAGGAACCACCTTGCTCTCAGTGTGGTTGTTAATTTTGGCCTCCTTTAACTACTATAATCGATATTCAATAGTAACCATCACGCAACAGTCCAATGCTAGTAATGAGGTTTTCAAGAGAATTTAACATCATCGAGCTGCAACTGCTTAGCTCTCAGTCGGGTATTGGCAATTACAAAATATTGTAATCATCATCCAAGTCCCAAATGCAATGCAGCCACTTTCAGCGAGGCCACAAAGCGCAGCCATCAGTATCATTGACTTAAAGCACCAAAGAAAAGAACATCATCGAGCTGCAGATATGTTGCTCTCAGCCAAGACAATGGACACACAGATCATTAGATCCCAGCTTAGTGCTCTCTAGTATTAGGTCCTCTAAACCAGTAGGTGCTCTCCCATCAACCCCTCGTCGAAAAGGATTACTGAAAAAATTTCAGCCCCCATCATTAACCAACATCCAACGGCCTTACAATGAAGAGGACATTGTACCAATCCACCAAAGACCATCGAAGGTGCTCTATAGCATCATAAAAACATCATCGACCACCGAATAGGCTGCTCCCATCACTTGATTGAAAACATTTTGTCAACTATGTTAATCCAACACCCACAGGAAGGTAGGAAACCTTCGACCAGCATGAAAGAGTCCTCAAACAACATAGTAACATCCTCGACCACCAAATCCAGCCATTGGTATTCGAAAGCCCTCATGTGAACTACCCAGCATAACATACCATCATTCAGCACAAGTGAGGCGACCAACCCCTCACCGCCGAAAAATTGCTTGTTATGCCAACAACTACAGATCCAGGAGCACCTCATAGGCTGCTCTCGGACCCAAATCAAAAAATAATTCACAGCAACAAATTTCGAGGGACAATCAACACTCACAACCAGCAAGCATATAAGATCGACACAAAAAAGCATCGGCAAATGTTGAACCCCAGACCAAAATGCACCAGCGATCATCAAGCCAAGGCGATATTTAACAGGTCATGAACATCAGAGCACAAAAAATGCGTGGGAGGGCCATCGAATGTACCTGGTGAGCCACCAAATGCTAGATGATATGTGAAAACACAATCCCAGTGCAAATTCCACTCCAATAGCGGCAGATAACCCAGTGGATTTCCTCCTCCGACCCAATTTATAGGCATGGGAAACCATAGACTCCATCGACTCCATGGCCACGGCAGAGGGATCAAGGCCACAGTGGCCCATACAATGGTCAAAACAAGCAGCGCGATGACCCATCACACCTACCGAACAGTGACAAGCATACCTCAAGCGAAGAACGCGGAAGAGGTTCCCACAAGGGCCGACCAAAAGGAGGCCTACCATCGACAGGTCACAGGAGGGCGGGTCCCAGAGGACCCGAGGCCACAAGCGTCGACGACGAAGCACACAAGGGGGTCGCGTGATGCACGGGCGGGGGAGGGGCGCAGGAGGGGCGGCCAAGGGAGGGGCGCGGGGAGGGAGGGGAATAAGGTCACGGGGCAAGAGCGATCGGGGGCGAAAATGCCAGGAATTGCCGTACACCTCGCAAACACCTTTTTCTCTTATTCTCCCTTATTCCCCCGCCCTTATCCCTCTACCGAACAGGAAGATAGCGTTGTTTGGAGACGTGCATGTGTCGTTGGGGGGGTCACCAAAGTTGAAGGTGGGGGTGTGTAAGGGGATGATCGCCATTGGCCTCCTTCTTGCGCATTGGGAGGGCTGGAACTGGAGGTGAATCCTCCTCCGCTGGAGGGGCATCGCCTAACATCGGGGACTTCAGAGTGGGGCACCGCCTGGTCACTGGTGGCTAGATGTGTTGCCACCTCTTCCCGATTAGAATAGGAGCGTACGGGGAGGATCAAGTGTCGGACAAGTGGAGGAGCTTCGATCTGAAGCCGCATGAGGCTTCAATCTGGGCGCGAGTCGATTGGAGGGGCATGGTTGCGTGCATCACCAGAAGGCTGTGGAGATTGGTGACACCACCCCTTCTCGATCTTCTTCCTCAAGCAGGAGCATGACTGCTCTCATGCGTTTGGGCCCTAGAATTAGGGGTTCATAGATTTCGACGGCCTGATCTCTAGAGCCGCCTCTGTTTCTTCTTCTTTTTCTTCGTAATTTGGAGGAGGCTGTCAATTTGCACCAAGTATCCAGGGTTCTGATGCATAAACCCCTGTCACCGTTATACAGAATTTTAGGGTTCCATCAAGAACCTAGAACTATTTTAAACTTAAATAAATCATGCATAGATCTTGATGGTGAACAAATAAAGAAAATAATCCAGAATCAAAGTCCTAAAATCAAACTCGATAAATAATCCCAAGAACGACTAGCTTTGATGCTTTGATACCATGTTGAAATATGAAATACGGAAGCGAATCAAAGCAAGAACAATAAAAAGAACACATGGATTTTACGTGAAACCCTACTCCATAAGGAGCGGGATGAAACCACATGAGAACCACCTCAAAGGGTTGATTTTGTATTCAACTTTCTCATTGGATACATGAGGAGCAGAGCTCTTTATAGCCCCACCAAGGCACCAACTCCCACCATCACACAATGTGGGACTAAACACATGAGCCATCAAAGATGTCCTTCAACAACATGAAACCCTAGTGACCAAAAGTACGAATTACATGAATGCCTTCAAGTGACTGCAACATTCAAAGAAAATAAGACAAGACAATTCTAAGAATAATTCCAACACTCCTCCTCAAGTTGGAGCATATCTGTCGATCATGCCCAACTTGGAGTTAAGCAAAGAAACACGTCTCTTGGGCAGTGCCTTTGTGAGGATGTCTGCAAGCTGAGAGTCAGAGGATATGTGGGTTGTGCTTATCTTTCCTTCTCATACAACATCGCATATAAAATGGCAGTCAACTTCAATATATTTGTTTCTCTCATGAAATATTGGATTGGTAGCGATATACGTGGCTGACTTGTTGTCATGGTGTAATAGAACAAGAATAGGTGCAGGAAAGCCAGTTTCTGTCAAGAAAGATATTAGCCATGTATCTCGCACGTAGGTTAGGCCATTGCCCTATATTCTGCTTCAATAGTTGATCTGGATACCACAACTTGTTTCTTGCTATGCCAAGTAACCATGTTTCCTCCAACGAACAATTCATATCTAGTGGTGGAACGCCCGTCTTCAGGAGAACTAGCATAATCCGATCAGCATAAGCGGTGATGTTGGTGTGGTCGTTGGCTTTGTAGAATATCCCTTCAGATAACAAAGTATCTGGAGAACCTCCTGCTAGTAACTGTAGCAATGTCTCTCCATATGTTGGCTTACCCTACTCACAACATATGAGACACCTGGCCTGGTAACAATGAGATAGAGTAGTTTACCAACAAGGCTTCTGTATCGAGTAGGATCCTCGAACTCATGATCCAAAGAGGTAGTATGCTTCCGTGTCTCCGTCGGAATACCCGATGGTTTGCACCCAAGAAAACATGCCTCTGTGAGAATATCCATGCAATATTTCCTCTCAGAGAATATGGTGACTAAAATCGATATTTAATGCCTTGCCTCCTGATACGTGCGTATCATCGTAGCTGTTGACATTCCCATCATAAATTTCCCCGAAGCTATCTGATGGACACCCTGGTGAAACATGGCCTGAGAGAGGGCATGTAGCACCTGTACGCCTCCTCTTTCGAAGTGTAATAGGCTGGTCAAGATCCTCTGAATGATCTGCCTCATGTACCACAATCTCTTGAGGAGCTGCACTTTCGCCCTATAAAATCTCATGTTCTATAGAAATATCAATAGTACTATCAATGGAAATCAAATGTTCATGATTTTCCTTGGGAGTGCTGGATGATAGGGAAGGCACATAAGCCAGGGGTCTAGTAGTTGTCCTACATGTGTAAACACATGGCAAAGTTTGAACCAGAGCTTTGGTATCCTTGATTCCCTAAGCCACCCATTGACTTCCTCCCTCATCGCAAACCACCCATTCCTTACGCCCCCTGCTCTGACAACATGTGAGAAGGAAACGAGTAACTTGTTAATTCCGTGGCTATAAAGCTCCATTGCTCTGATACCATGCGAAAAGAAAATGAATAACTTGTTTATTCTTTGACCTTAGGGATCCTTTATATAGAGGAGAAACTCTATAAGGTAATAACCAATGGATAAATTAGATAAAAAGGAAATAAGAAATACATAAGTATTATTTATGTAGAAGTTTATTTTATATTTTTGTATCTTTTACCTGTTTCCCTTTCTCTTTGTCTACTGTATGTAATTTGCCCATAGGTCTCTCCCTATATAAGAGAGCCTATGGCTCAAGGAATAAACAGATCTCTTATTTTTCCCAATATGGTATCAGAGCAGTGGTCCTAGATCGGAGCTCCAGTACCGAACGCTAACCCTAATCCATCCACCTTCCTAGCCTCCCAGGGCATCGCCGCCCAGCGCTCAGCCCCCGCCCCCTTCCGTGCACCGCTCGGCCCCCCGCCGGTCCTCCGTGCACCGCTCGGCCCCCATTGCCACCTTGGGTCCTGCCGCCACCTAGGGCTTCGCCGCCCCTACGGTATCACCGTCCCTAGGGCCTCACTGCCTCTAGGATCCCGTCGTTCCCTCTCTAAGGGGCCCTTCGCTCGCACCTCCAGGTTGATGGGTTTGGTTGTGTAAGTCTACACATGCAACCAAACCTCGTCATGTCAGTGTAGACTAAAGTTTATCTTGTCTACAACCCTAGTTGTCTCCAGTCATCATGACAGAAAGCAAGGTAGAGATTCCCATCATAGACGCCTTCAGAGGTCCTGCGCCTATTGTGAAGATGGATGGGTCGAACTACGAGGTATGGGCCATGTAGTTCACGAGCCTAATGAAATCGATGGGTAAGAAACATATTCTTACCGAGGACGAGCTAACGGAGAAGACATGGTTATATGCCTCATGGGAGGCTGATGACGCATATGCTCAGGTCTGGTTGTCTGGTACTTTGATTCCAGACATTGCTAATGATGTCTTACATCAACCTACTGCCAAAGCCATGTGGGACATTCTTGCTGCCACGTATTCACAAGCCAAGAATGAGACAACAATCCTACAACTCCAGTATGACATCTTCACGATAAAGCAGAATGGTCGACCCCTGCATGCTCACTACACTGCTTTGTGGGGAATGTTTGAGAAGCTTCATAGCTTCATGCCCCTCATAGCTACTCCAGAGCAGTTGAAGACATATCGGAATGCCACGATGGTGGGAGTCTTTCTAGCCTCTCTTGACTCACAGTATGAGGCTGCTTCTTCTCAGATTCTGACAGATGCTACCATTCCTCCCATGGAGGAGGCTTTTCAGAGATTGAGCCGAATCAACATCTCAAACCCTGCTATTGTGCCAAATTATTCTGCTATGGCGGCCTCTCGCGGAAGAGGTAACCCATCTCAGTTTCGTGGACGAGGACCACAAGATAGGGGTGGTCGTGGTCGTGGACCACAGTGTACTTACTGTCATCGGACTGGTCATACAGAAGATACATGCTACTCCAAGCATGGTTTCTCATCATCTACCCGCGCAACAGAACATATTTAACACATAGCGCTACACCCACAATAGATTCATGATATGATGAACTTGTGTCTCGATTACGAGATATCATGCCTCCAGCCAATACTCCTCCACCTGTTTCAGAGAGCAGCTTGGACGTTGCTACTACTGTAGAAGCTAGTTCCTCAGGTAGCGCTCATACTTCTACTACTACCACGGTTCAGGTACCTCAGGATGGATTGTAGATTCAGGTGCCACACATCATTTGTGTCGAGACATACATCAACTCACATCCTACGAGCAAGTTTCCCCAGGAAGGACAGTGGTCATAGCCGATGGGACTCATTCTCCCATCACAGGACATGGACATATTGTCTTAACACCTTCTATGCAGTTGTAAAATGTGCTTCATGCTCCCAATTTCTCATTGAATATACTGTCAATTAGTCATATTACTAAGGATTTACATTGTCGAGCAATATTTGACCCATTATCTCTTGTGTTTGAGGACATTCTCACGGGCAACGTGATTGGACATGGCTGTGAGCAAGGCGGGCTGTATCGATTGGTCCATACACCTTATGCTGGAGCATCATCCCATTCTACTGGACCTGTCTCTCCTTATCTATGGCATCTGCACTTCGGTCATCTTCCATTTCAGAAACTACGTCAAGTCTTTCCTCAAATCTCACCCCGCTCGTCGTTCAACTGTGAAGCATGTCAGTTAAGGAAGTATCATTGGTCCGTCTTCCCTAGTCGTTAGAGTCGGAGCAATAACTCTCCATTTGAGTTTTTCCATATAGATATTTGGGGTCCAAGTCGTGTTCCCGATCATCAGGGACACATGTTCTATTTAGTTGTTGTGGATGATTTTAGTCATTTGTCTTGGGTTTTCCTGTTAAAGAATAAATCAGAAGCGGGCAATACTATTATGAATTTTATTAAGGAAGTGCAGAATGTTTTTTCCATCTCTGTCAAAATTGTGCGAACCGATAATGCCCTTGAATTCTGTACCCATATACTATCTCAATTCCTTTCATCCCATGGCATTCTTCATCAAACGTCATGTGCTTACACGTCCCAACAGAATGGTGTCGCGGAAAGAAAGCGCCGCCACCTTCTTGATGTCACTCGTACGCTCCTTGTCCAGAGTTGTGCTCCGTACTCATTCTGGGGTGATGCGGTTCTCATAGCATGTTACCTCATTAACCGCATGCCGTCGTCGATGTTGGGGGAGAAGATACCTTTCTCCCTTGTCTTTCCTGACAAGGAGTCGTTCTCTCTTACCCCTCGTGTCTTTGGGTATGTTGCCTTCGTACACCAATTGTTTCTAGGGATTGACAAGCTCTCTCCTAGGACTGTCAAATGCGTATTTGCCGGATATTCCAGGACTCAAAAGGGGTATCATTGCTATGATCCGTTACGTCGGAAGTATTATGTCAGTGCAAATGTCACGTTTTTTGAGTCAGTCATGTTTTTCTCTCTTAGAGGCGACAGATTGACATCATCAAACACAGATGATGAGATCTATATTCCTCCTCCACCCATGTATGCACCACCACAAGCTCCAGTCCTTCCACCACCATCTCCACCACAATCACCTCCACCAGTTTTACCTCCTCCACCTCCATCTCCCATTTCTATTATTCTTCCTCTACCGCACCACTACAGTCAACGGTCAGCCCCTGCTCATGATCATGGTCAATCATCAAGCATGCCCCAGGTTTGTTCTGACAACATTAATTCTAATGGCGGGACTGATGGTATTTCTCAGCAGGGGATATTTCAGGAAGGGGATGACACGGATGGTGGTACAACAGATGCAGAACTTGATTTGCCAATTGCTCTAAAAAAGCAGAAGCGGTCATGTGCTTCATATCCGATTGCCTCTCACGTTACTTTGAGCGTCTGACAGGGGAATTTAGGAGGTTTGCAGTTGCTTTATCCACTGCGAACATTCCACAGACTTACCGGGAGGCATTAGCTGATAGTAGATGGCGTATGGCTATGGAGGATGAGATTTTCGCCCTTCAGTCAAGAGGTACTTGGAGCCTTGTTCCAGCTCCTACTGGGGCATCTATTGTAAGTTGCAAGTGGGTATTTACAGTGAAGCACAATGCAGATTGTAGTATTGATAGGTACAAGGCTCGACTGGTTGCTCGAGGCTTTACTCAGATGTATGGGGTAGATTATCTTAGCACTTTTTCTCCTGTTGCTCGTCATTCTACCTTACGGTTCTTTTATCTGTTGCCGAGATTCGAGGTTGGCCTCTGTTTCAATTAGATGTCAAGAATGCCTTTTTATATGGTGATCTTCAGGAAGAAGTTTATATGAAGCAACCACCTGGGTTTACTGTTGAGGGGGAGTGTTTACAGGTGTGCTGACTTCATAAGGCAATCTATGGCCTAAAGCAGAGCCCGAGAGCTTGGTTCCAGAAGCTCTCAGGTTTTTTGAGAAGCAAGGGTTCAAAAGGTCGAATGCAAATCATTCTATTTTTGTACAGAGGACTTCCAGAGGTACAACTGTCATTATGGTGTATGTCGACGATATACTTATTACAGGAGATGATATGCAGGGAATAAAAAGAACAAAAGAATTCTTGGGCCGCGAATTTGTTACCAAGGATCTAGGAGTGCTTAGATATTTTTTGAGATTGGAGTTTGCTAGAAATCAACAAGGACTTGTGATGACTCAGAGAAAATGTCACTGACTTGCTAAGTGACACATGTATGCTTGGATGTCGACCTGCTTCTACACCCATGGATCCAAGCATGAACATGTACGATGATGATACTGACGATGTTGATATGAGGAGTTACAGGGAATGGATAGGAAGGCTTCGAAGGCTTCTTTATGTTACTATTACCAGACCTGATATTTCGTTTGCAGTTAATAAAGTGAGCCAGTTCATGGAACAACCTCGTCATGTACACATGGATGCTATACATATGATACTAAGGTCTCTTAAGTCATCTCCAGGTGCAGGATTGCTGTTTAGAAAGGAAGGTACTATTACTATCTCAGCATATGCAGATGCAGACTATGCAGGGTGCCCATAAGACAGGAAGTCTACATTCGGTTTCGCTATATTTGTTGGGGAGCCACTTGTCTCATGGAAGAGTAAGAAGCAAACCGTGGTTGTGAGATCCAGTGCTAAATCGGAGTATAGAGCTATGGCCCAAGCATGTGCAGAAGTGATGTGGGTTCGCGCAGTCCTGGCAGATCTACATATAGATATTCCACTTCCCATGTCGCTAAAATGCGACAATCAGGTTGCATTATTCGTTACCAATAATCATGCATTTCACGAGAGGACAAAGCACATCGAGGTTGATTGCCATTATATACATGACATGATCCAGAAAGGCTTCATTTCTACAACCGATGTCAGCTCAGGAGACCAAACGACAGACATTCTTACCAAAGCTTTACTTCGGGGCCCCTTCCAGAAGTGCTTATCCAAGATGAGCATGATAGATATCTATGCGCCATCTTGATGGGAAGTGTAGAAGTTTATTTTATGTTTTTGTATCTTTTACCTATTTCCCTTTCTCTTTGTCTGTCTACTGTATATGTAATTTGAATAAACAGATCTCTTATTTTTCCCAACAATTTCCTATAACTGAAATTATTGATAATCCTGGAGAGTCTTGCATGTATTTGAATAAATATCAAGTTTCTGTGCTTACTTATTGTCATTTGATGTTATATAAGAAAGTCGAGCTTGTGATATATTTCATTCTTGTCACAATACTTCTCTGTAACTGATTTCATGTACCATGTTATATTGATCATGTTTACATTATAAATTCCAACTCACTTTCTTTTTCCTTATCTTTATATAAGTAATTCCTTTGATTTTAATATGCAGCTTCTATACGTAAAGAGATATCGGATGAAACTGATCGTATAACAGGGAAATCAAAGCAAATTTCTAATGTTCCAATTCATTTGAGCATTTATTCTCCCCATGGTATGCAAGAATTCCGTGTCTCTTTATATTATGCTTACCACAAATTTGTTACTCCGTGTTGGATGCATTTTGAGGTAATTGTAGATGAATATGATGTAGCTTCATGTATATTACCATGAGGCCATATTGTTGGCATGCATCTATATGCACATGTTTGCTCTGTTACTATTTTTCTCCTTCAAGTAGCCACTTTATATATATCATTGCTTTTGACACTAGCATATGCTTTCCCCAAACAAAATGAAAGCAAAATGGAATAGACAGTCGGTTTGAGGAAATTAAATTATGAAATGGAGAATCTGATTATAGAGTTGGTAAGTAATGGATTTACCAAAAATGCTATTATAAAATGTAGACAACCAAGTTTGCCAGATCTTGCATTTGTCAATCTTTTACTTAACAAACATACAACTGGTTGAAGATACACATCATACAAGTAAACATAATATCCTGTACGAGTACACGTGTGTATATGTATATCTCTACAGTATCCTTCTATATTGAGCTATTTTCCCCCCGATCTAACTTGTCAAAATAAAAACTGAGTTTCAACTGCTATACCTCAATCAAGAAGTCAGTATTTGGTGCCTTGATTTGATGAGAGGCATAACAATATGAAATAAGAGATGTGGATCTTGAATTTAACGCATCACTATATCATGCATTGCATAACTGAAACATGAGTAGCCCTGGTTTTTACAGATTTTTTATGCTGGTAGCTTTTGGCCATATAACTAATTCATAAAATTTTAACCTCAAGGACACTCATCAAAGGGGTAGTGCAGAATAAGCACACAAATAAAACAGGCCGTATTCCAGAATGTGAACTTTGTTGGATCTTTCCAAGGAAAAGAAGCTCTGGATGGAATTTTTGCATGATTTCACATTCTTATGTGATGGCTTGGTATCACTGGAAAATGCACCAGCATGTGATAAGTCGAACCGCCAATCATGAAGAACAAACAATCCACAGATACCTAGGGAAGAATGTGAAAATTTGACATCCGAGAAACGACTGGAAGCTGGGGCCATCTTTACTACAAAAAATTTAAAAGGTGGGACTGAGTTAATGTTAGAAGAGTCTCTACTCAAGGGAAAAACCAGGAGAATGTTACATCGTAGATACAACTGTTTTTGTTTATTTTCACACTTTTTCTTTATCTTTTTGTTTTATGTACAACATAACTAATATGTGATTTGGGAATAACGTGTTGCTTTCCAAATATGTACTTTCGATTTAGTCATTGAACTCAGTATTTTCATTCTCATAGCGATTTACCGGATTCGTAATTATGGAAGAAGGGTTGGAGTTCAGTATTTTGGTATTATGTGCATTTTTTGGGAGGAAAATTTGCGTGGGGGGCAAGTTGTTAAAGATATTAACTGTATACGGTCGAAATTTTCTTTTATTATGTATCGTAGGTAAGCCGCCTCTTGAAGAGGCGGCTTTGGTTAAGAAAGAGCCGCCTCTTCAAGAGGCGGCTTTAGTGAAAGCCGCCTCTTGAAGAAGCGACTCTCAATCAAAGCCGCCTCTTGAAGAGGCGGCTGTTCGCCAGAACCTAAAAAAAAGAGAAGCAGCAGCTCTGCTGGTCGCAGAGCTGCTGCTTCCCCCCCTTTTTCTTTAAATTCATACGTTGGCGAAGTGCATGCACAGTATGTAATACAAAATATGATATTAGAACAACTTTAAAAGACAAGATTCATAGTTTAGAAAGTAAATTGTTCATATACAAAGTGCATAACGCAAGCGACAAGACAATAGTTGCAAACACTATAAATTACATGCTTGCTTTACATTACAAAAAATTGCCAACATATCGTTCTATGGTCTACGCTCCCTCCTTTTGTATTGTAATTTGACCGGTCTTTCATCTGCCATGGTAGTCTCCGGTGCTCTAGGGTCAAATCCATGTAGTTGGTTGTTGCGATCTATGTCATTGATGTTGGTCATCTCGGTTCCTTCAACTCTGTGGAGAAGAGAGACAGAATGTGATGTCTATTCCATAGGGTTAGGGTCTCTTATATAGAGAGAAAACCCTAGAGAGTACAAGAGGAAAAATACATGAATACCCCTGAGGGGTTACGGAACCCGAAAGGTTAAAGGTTACGGAACATGAAGGGTCAAGGGTTACGGAATCCGAAAGGTCAAGGGTTACGGAACCCGAAAGGTTACAAATATAATTGTAATATAATAATTCTAACACTCCCCCTCAAGTTGGAGCATATCTGTCGATCATGCCCAACTTGGATACTAAGTACATTAGACGCTTCCTTGGAAGAGCCTTTGTGAGGATGTCTGCAAGTTGAAGTTCAGTGGAGATGTGTGGAGTGCTGATTCGTCCTTCTCGTACCGCATCACGAATAAAATGGCAATCAACTTCAATGTGTTTTGTCCGCTCATGGAAAACTGGATTGGTGGCGATGTATGTGGCAGACTTGTTGTCGCAGTATAAGGGTACAGGAGTGGCGACTGACATGCCAAGTTCTGTTAGGAAAGAAACAAGCCATGTGATCTCACATGTGGCCTGAGCCATTGCCCTGTATTCTGCTTCCGCACTAGATCTGGATACCACTGTCTGCTTCTTGCTTCGCCAAGTGACAAGATTATCCCCAACAAACATGGCGTATCCTGTAGTGGATCGGCGGTCCTCAGGAGAGCTAGCATAGTCAGAATCTGTATAGGCGGAGATATTAGTGTGTCCATTCACCCCATAGAAAAGTCCACGTCCGGGAGATTCCTTTAAATATCGAAGGATCAAAAGAACATCCTGCCAGTGACTGTAAAGAGGCTTCTCCATATATTGACTGGCTCTGCTCACAGCATATGATATGTCCGGCCTAGTAACAATGAGATAGAGTAATTTTCCCACTACGCTTCTGTATCGTGTTGCATCCTCAAATGCTGGATCAGTAGATGCTGAATATTTTCTCACTTCTGCAGGGATGCCAGATGGCTTGCATCCAAGAAGTCCTGCCTCAGTCAGAATATCGAGGCAATACTTTCTCTGTGAAAGATGGAGCCCCTCTGTAGTGCGTATTACTTCGATGCCAAGAAAATAACGAAGTTGGCCGAGATCTTTCGTGACAAAGACCTTCTGGAGGAAGGCCTTGGTCTCCTGAATACCATCTACATCATCTCCTGTGATAACCATATCATCAACATAGACAGCAAGGATGATCGTGCCAGTAGACTGTCGTCTAACAAAGACAGAGTAGTCAGATGTTGTCCTTTGAAAACCAAGTATGTTGATCTCCATAGTGAGCCTGTCAAACCATGCCCTTGGGCTCTGCTTCAGGCCATAAATGGCCTTGCGTAGTCGACATACATGCTCCCCCTCGACTACATACCCCGGCGGTTGCATCATGTAGACCTCCTCCTCAAGATCACTATAAAGAAAGGCGTTCTTCACATCAAGTTGATAAATGGGCCAAGCCTTGTTGGCAGCAACAGAGAGAATGGTACGTATCGACCCCATTCTGGCAACAGGCGAGAAGGTCTCAAAATAATCAACTCCAAAGGTTTGTGTGAAACCTTTGGCAACAAGTCTGGCTTTCAACCTGTCAATAGAACCATCAGGCGACTGTTTGGTCGTGAAGACCCATCGACAAGCCACAGGGCGAACTCCCGGGGGACACGGCACAAGATCCCACGTACCCCGGGAGGTAAGTGCATCCATCTCCTCATCCATGGCCTGTCGCCAACCTTGATCTTGCATTGCACTGAAATGATCTTTTGGAATGGTAATAGCATTAAGAGCATCTGCAAATCTCTTGTCACAACTAGATAAACCATCTGTAG
This sequence comes from Ottelia alismoides, assembly GCA_037367405.1. NCBI lineage: Eukaryota > Viridiplantae > Streptophyta > Magnoliopsida > Alismatales > Hydrocharitaceae > Ottelia > Ottelia alismoides. The sequence continues at coordinate 35,208 of JAZKJV010007818.1, read as the reverse complement.
AAGTAAAATGTGACATGGGGTGATACGTACATTTCCTTTTTTGCTTGCGTAGAGCTATAGGAAGCTCCCCAGGTACATTCGGGACAACAGTGGTGGGAGCACTTGAAGTGGTCATATCATCCTGCATAAAAGGGACAGGCAAAGGTACAGACACTGGTGTAGAAGGTATAGAGGTACACTGGCGAGTATAGACGATTGGTGGAGGAGGGAGGTCCAGAGGAATGTCACATACAGTCTGTGTGAAATAACTTGTTTGCTCAAAGAAGCTGACATCAGCAGATACATAGTATCGACGTCCAACAGGATCATAGCAGCGATAGCCTTTCTGGGTACGTGAGTACCCAAGAAAGACGCATTTGATGGCACGAGAGGATAATTTGTCAGCTGCATGAAAGTTATGGACAAAAGCAATACAACCAAAAATTCGCAGAGGTATAGGAAAAGGAGACTCGGTAGGATAAAGTAAGGAAAATGGAGTTGCCCCTTTGAGAACTGATGAAGGAACACGGTTGATGAGATACACTGCAATAAGGATAGCATCTCCCCAGTATTGTTTAGGAACACTCATTTGACTAAGAAGAGATCTGGCAACATTTAGCAAGTGTCGGAGTTTCCTCTCAGCTATACCATTCTGTTGTGAGGTATATGGACATGATGTTTGGTGAACAGTTCCCTGGGATGCAAAGAAAGAGGTCAATCATGTTGGGTTAACTCAAGAGCATTGTCGGTACGAATGATCTTAACAATGCTAGAAAAGTAAGTTTTAACATATTGAAAGAAATTTCGGACAATTTGATTAATCTCCGAACGCTCCTTTATTAGATAGACCCAAGAAGATCGACTATAATCATCAACAAAAACTATAAAGTAGCGATGACCACTTAATGTGCGGATCGGACAAGGTCCCCAAACATCACAGTGAACAAGATGAAAAGCAGCAGTACTACGAGACTCCGTACGAATAGGAAACGAAGTCCGATGGTGTTTCCCGAACTCACATGCCTCGCACTGAAAGGGCTTCAGAGCAGAGAGTTTAGGAAACATCATGGAGATGGCCTTGGCAGAGGGATGTCCAAGGCGCATATGCCATAGGAGTGGATCTTCGGAGATAGATGCAGCACCAACAAAATTGGAGTCTGAGGGTATGTCAAGGTAATATAGGCCGTTCTTCTCATGACCCCCACCAAAAATCTGCCTCGTCCGAATGTCCTGAAAATAACAACAAGACTCATCAAATATCACACGACAATGAAGCTCAACACAAAGCTTGTGAACTGACAACAAGCTAAGAGGAAAATCAGGAGCACAGTGAACCCCCGAAAGTCGGAGCTTGGAAGAGAATTCCATAGTTCCGACAGTAGTAATCTGTGATTGAGTCCCATTAGCGACTCGAACTGACTTCACAGAGGTAGATGGTATGGAAGAGGTGAGCAAACTACCTTCTCCAGTGAGATGAGTAGAGGAGCCGGAATCAATAATCCAAGCTGGAGTAGGAGTGATAGCAGAGTTGGCTATTGTACCTGAAGGAGTGGCCAGAGCAGCAGTTGTAGTATTACTAGTGGTAGTAGGCCCTGGAGTCTGAAGGATCTGCATTAGGCGGGAATAATCTGCATCATTAAGATGAACAGTCTTGCCACTGGAGCTAGGCGATGCTTCTTCCACATCATAGGCATCCTCATAAGCATTATTGGCGTGATAAGAAGGTACGCCAAACTTCTGCCAGCACCGTTCAGTCGGGTGGTTCCACCTACCACAGTGAGTGCATGGGGCAGTAGAGTCTCGCCCACGACCACGACCAAAGTCACGGCCTCGTCCAGATTCCCGTCCACGACTACGACTTGGATCGCGACCGCGTCCTCCTCGCAAGCCGTATCTGCCTCCTCGCCCAGATGAGACGATGTGTGCAAAGTTCTCCGTTGAAGGTAAGATAGGATGTCGGGCAACGGATGTCTCGAGCTCCTCAAGTCGGCCAAAGATGGCCTTCATTGTTGGCAGTGTGTCTGATATAAGAAATTGCTCCTTCGCTGCATGGTACCTAGAATGCAGGCCATCAAGGAAGCGGTATACCTGCCAGTCAGAACGCTCTTGTATCTGTTTGATGCAACATGAGGGCTGGAATATTGCAAGCTCCTCATACAGACTGGATAGATGCCTGTAGTACTCGATGAGGGTGGAATCACCCTGAGATGCCGACCAGATTCTCCTGTAAATATCTGCAAGGCGTGACTTCGTCTTCTTCTGGGAGTATGTTTGCTCGAGATCCTCCCACATTTCCTTGGCTGTATTTTTGTAAAGAAGATTTGAGGCAATATGAGCCTCAACACTGTTGGTCATCCAGTTGATAACCAAATAGTTGTCAGTCTGCCAATTGTCGTACTCTTTGTCCTTTTCATCTAAAGGATCTTTAGTCAAAATGTAGAGTTTCCTCTGACCACCAATGAACACCATAAAAGATCGAGACCAGAGCACGTAATTTTCTGTGTCCTTGAGTTTGATAGTAGTGCCTTGTGCCATAACATTCGTGGCCAAGGGCTTTGTCTCAGTAGAAGAAGGCGCCATGGTGGTCTTAAAATAGAAAACGATCCTGTGATCAACTAAGGATGCATATAAGAGCTAAAAATGCCCTAAACTCACGTTTGCCCTTGAAGAAGGGCTGAAAACCCCCAATGGACAGCATATCTGGATTCTTGGAAGCGATCCGTGATGAGTTTTGGATCTCCAAAGAGTCCTACGGTACCCGTGGAGGGTTGCTGTGGGGCTAACGGCCTTCGTAGGAGGTCCTGAAAGCGCAGAATAGCGCTAGCGGGAGGGCTGCTGCACTGGAGGTGATTGGAGGGCCTTGCGCGGGGCCCTAATTCAGGGAAGAGGGCCCGCGCATTCTTTTACGAGGCTTGAAGGTGGCGGTGGGGATTTTAGGTCAGAACCCCGGTCTAGGACCGTTGCTCTGATACCATGTGGAGAAGAGAGACAGAATGTGATGTCTATTCCATAGGGCTAGGGTCTCTTATATAGAGAGAAAACCCTAGAGAGTACAAGAGGAAAAATACATGAATACCCCTGAGGGGTTACGGAACCCGAAGGGTTAAAGGTTACGGAACATGAAGGGTCAAGGGTTACGGAACCCGAAAGGTCAAGGGTTACGGAACCCGAAAGGTTACAAATATAATTGTAATATAATAATTCTAACAAACTCCAAAGAAGGACAACGGGAGGGGTGAATGATGTGAAGGTCCTGCATTGTGCTCCGCTCGATTCCTCCGTGGTGCAGGCAGCGTTGTAGGCTCTCTGGATGTCCCACACTCAGGAATTGGGGTCTCAAATTCTATGCCAGACTAAGGAGGTTGTTGTGTATCTACTGGGACATCTCCCTCGCCAGAAGACCTCTCTCCCCTTTGTCATTGACCACGTCCCCGTCCACGTCCTCGAATACGTGAACGGGGATGAGATGTAGCTTCTGCCTCGGCATCTTCCTGTGAAAGCTCGTCGGTAGGACCATCTCGGAACTGTCACTGTATAGACTCACGTATTCTGGAACTTGCAGCAAGTTCTCTAATACGTGGAGCACCATCATCGCAAAGTCGAACAATCTCCTCGAATTGGGACACCTGCAATATGAGCAATTGTTGTCAGAACATGTTAAATCATACCACAATATGTAATTTAAGTAAATGTTATCTTACCGTGTAATCGAATGTGCATCCATGTCGTCCAATGAAACGTCTTGTAATTCGACGATACCATGGCAAGTACTCGACGGTCGTATCTGGTCCTCCCAATGAAATGGGAGTCATTGACACCACGTAGTCCCTACGGATGTTCCATAGTCTAATATAAACTGCATGGAACTCCGTCCAATCGACGTTGCTCTTCCCTCGGAGATCGATTGCATGCAATTGAGATGACATGTCGCAAGCCATTGGAACCCCCTGAATGCCCCCAAACTGTCGAAGGACTATGTCCGGTGTGTGTAGCTTAACAATACAAAAATGAATCAGGGGGACACGAGCCACATGTAACTCCTCATTGCCACAGCAATACAATGGTAACAGGGACAACAACTCCTCTGTATATGGCCTCCATACCGCCTGCGTTAAATTAGAAGTATTAAAAAAACCGATATAATTGAGATAGAACGACACAAGCATGAGAACAAGTGATTCTGTGAGTTTGCCATTTTTGACATGTACACGATGCATCGCTAACCAAGACAGATTGTTTCTTTCCACCTTTTAGACCGAATTGTGTCATGCGTTGTCCTGTGACGACCTCATACATGTGCAAGGGTGCTCCTTGTATGCGAAAACAACGGTGGCCATTACTTCTGTCGATCCAACGCTTCAACATGTCATGCACGTATTTGGTATATTTCTCACCCCGTAAATTACAATTACGCGCCTCGTCCTGACGGTCACAGAAGTAGCTAATGCAGTTGTAGTACGTCTTTAACACCAATACCGCAACTGGCAGACTTCTTGCATCCTTAAGAACGGCATTGTAGCTATCAGAAAAGTTTGTGGTTGTGTAACCAAATCTGTAGCCACCATCAAATGCAATTGTCCAACGTTCCTTTGGACAATCATGTGTGTCAAACCACTTTGCAGCATTCTCGTTGCATTCCTTCAGTTTGTCCATGTACGATTGCCATTTTGCTTGCGAATAGACTTTTCCCGCCCTTATGACCATTCGCTTTAGAGTTTGATTTTTGTGGGCATCATTGAAATTACTACCCACATCTTGTAGACAAAAGCGCCAATGTACGTATGGTGGAACAAATTGAACCTCTGGGTATCTGAATGCAGCACGTAACCCAGGAGCACGGTCAGATAACAAACAAATATGTCCAATACGATCACGGAAAATATACAAACGTAGCCTCTCCAGAAACCACGCCCAACTAGGGTCATCCTCCTCGTTGACAAACGCAAAAGCCAACGGTAAAATGTGGTTAGTTGCATCGCTTGAGCAAGCAATAAGGATCTTCTGCTTATACCTTCCATACATGTGTGTACCATCCACACTAACAATGGGCCTGCAGTCTCTGAATGCCTCAATACAAGGTCCAAATGCCCAGAAGGCCCTCTCAAATAGCTCCCCTTGGTTCACTGTTGTTGTGTCAATATCTGTAACCGAACCAGGAATAGCCTCCTCAAAGGCCCTAAAAAGATAGGGAAGTTCATTGTAAGATTTCTTCCAATCGTCGTATACCATCTCAATGCCTTTCATTCTTGCGTCCCAAACCCTTCTTCTACTCACATGGAAGCCAAAATCATCTTGAATTGATGTCTGAAGAAATGAAACCTTGACTGATGGAGATATTTTAATTTGATTCAGGAATCTGAGTGCCATGAAGTTGCAATCCAGCTGAGGATGGTCTTGATTAACAGCACGATTCAAGCAAATATGCGGCTTCTCAACCATCGAGACAATAAACTGTCCATCTATTGGTCTACGATGACCACGCAATCTCTATGAACAACCTCTAGCTCGTTCGCTGCAGTGTATATCCTACACCTTCTTGTCTGATTCCGGTACCGTGAAGTTGTAATGACGTTTAATGTGGAAAACCTTCACGGCGTACACCAAATCGGCTTTGCATTTGAAAAGCATGTCATTTTTCAACTCGTTGCTCAGACTAATCCCATCATCACAAATCATGCAATCTTCGCCATTCAGAATATAGCCATCACCACCTCTCATGTTCAAAAATGGAATGTCAGACACGATACGGGTTCCAAGATGATGATCCTCCTCCTCATTGTGATCATTTTCCATCTCATCATCCGTATTCTGTGACGAGGGTTCCATTAACTTGTCCAGTTCCGGATCATTAACAAGATCCATGTCTACCACGGGAGCAGAAACTGGAGGTATGGATCCACCTTGCGGTACAGAAACTTGAGGTCCGGATCCGGGTATAGAGACAACGACAATAAATATCACGGGCCGATATGCGGCACCCATCTCCTCAGCATATTCGACAATCTCTCGGACATCATCACCATACTCGACACACCCAATATAAAAACTTGCTCCATCTTGGGACATTTTATGAAATACTTGTAACTCAAGTCCTTGCGATAAATCCAACCTGAAGACGGACTTAATGTGCTCAATCAGTCCCGAGAATGACATTTCCTGACCAATTTTGATGGTTTTCATACGACCTCCTACATAGGTCATGTCTTTACTAGACTTCGATATTGTATCCCCACAGTGACAGAAACAACGAACTTCTCGAGACATCCTACATACCATTACGTCGACATTAATGTATTAGAGTGAAGAAAATATTTCAAACAATCATTTAAACCCTAAACATGTAGCCAAAACCCTAAACCAATGACAAATCATACCTTCCTTGAGGTGGAGAAGGAGAGGAATAGGGGAAACGAGGCCAACGGATGTTGGCAAGATGGCCGGAGAGCCGAGGGCGGCGGGAGGGGGAGGCCGAGCAAGCTTGGAGGAGGCGGGAGAGTCTTCGGCGGAGGGGGTTCTGTGTACGCGTGGGTCGGGCACTAGCTGCCGCTGGGGTTTATGGTCGAACAAAGCCGCCTCTTCAAGAGGCGGCTTTCACTAAAGCCGCCTCTTGAAGAGGCGGCTCTTTCTTAACCAAAGCCGCCTCTTCAAGAGGCGGCTTACCTACGGTACATAATAAAAAAAATCGACCGTATACAGTTAATAACTTTAACAACTTGCCCCCACGCGAATTTTCCTCCATTTTTCAGTGATGCAGTTAGAAGAATGTGGTGAGAGAGAAAATGATGAGGGGTAAGGAAAATAAGGAGAAATTGTGCTTGTAGCATGGGGATTCGGTAGACAAGCATGGATATGTACGAGTTGAGCGTGGTAACACATCAAGTATGTGGTATTTTTGAAGAGAAGCGTGAAAATGCGCGAGGGGAGAAAAAAACTAGGAGGATAAAAAACTATATTTCCAATATGATATGTTTTTTCCATGCGATAACCTAGTCAAACTTCAAAAATTATATGTCGAATAATTTTTTGAAAGTATGGATGAACCTCCAATAGAGGCACATCCAAGACTCGCCTTTGAGATTCGAAACCTGGTCTCCCGTGTGGTAGACACCCGCCGCTACCAACAGACCATTCACTGGGTTCGTATGATGAGTATTATAAGTCGTGTTTATGATCCAATCAACAAAATGGATAAAAATTATTATCCTGCTCGTCTATTAGATTGCTTTCGAGATCCCACTTTGTTCATACCCCTTTAGCGTGGGTATCAAGGGAGGATTTGTGCCCAAGATCATTTTTCAAATTTGAGAGGTCATGGCTGTTAGAAGTTGGCTTCAAGGAGTTGGTTCTTATCGGTGGATGAGCTTTGTGTTGCGCTGGTTCTGCTATTGTATGTGTTGTTGCTCAGCTGACGAGTCTAGGAAAAAAGTTGCAAATATAAGGAGGTGCATGTGTGTTAGGCTCATGTGCATCGTTAGTCTCAATAGTAGATCTCTTGTTTGGGCAAGATAGATGATGAGAGAGATCTCATTAGTGAGGATCTTTTGGTGTGTTTCATGCAGTTGAAGGTGGTGGCAAAATATGACAATAAGTGTCAGGTTGAGTGATGGTAGAGGTCGTGACAAGTGGATTAGAGACGATGATGCAGACATAAAATTTATTCATTTATTGTGAATGTAGACCAGATCTAGAGAGACCATAAGGTCCGTAAAGTTCTAGTGGAGCACTTCTATAGGTTTACCAAAATAGCCAGGAGTGATGAATGACAACGCTGGGAACTAGGGCTTCTAGAGTATGATAGGAGTAGGCGGCGGATCATAAATAGTATTTTAGAGTGGATGAGGTCGAAATCACCATACTTGAGCTAAATTTGAATGTGATGGAAATAACCGAGGAGTTTTCTATAGAAAACTAGAGATTTGATCATGTTAACATGGCGATGCTTTTCCCTTTGGCTAAGGAGGTGTCAGAGAAAGTGGAGGATTTCATACCTACCGTAATGTCTATGGAGTATAAGGTGTATGCGCCCATTGTGTTGTAACAGGGTAAATGGATCCTGGAGGAGATCCATTTACCCCATCCAGTGGTTTAGTCCCACATCGTCCAGTGGTGGGAGTTGGAGGCCCTGTGGAGGCTATATAAGGAGCCCCAGGCCTCCTGTAACAGATGAGAAAAAGGAATGAAGTATCCGCCCCTTTGAGGGCTTCTCCCGTGGTTTCATCCCGCTCCTCATGGAGTAGGGTTCCACGTAAAATCTCGCTATTCTTTATTTTGTTTATCTTTTTCCATGTTACGCTTCCGCTTCCGATTTTCTAACATGGTATCAGAGCCAGTCGATTCTCAAGGATTTTGTCTTTTATATTATTCGAGATTCGATGGTTCTTATTTGTTCAAGATCTTTCAAAGTCCGAGATTTATTTTGAGATTATTCGGATGGTCATCAATGGTTTTGTCGTGTTCCTGATGGTTCTGTCGTGTTCCTGCCGGGTGGTTGAAGTTGAGGATTTGAAGATTTTTTTATCTCAAGTTAGGGCTTTGCAGCTGTTGTTTTCGCATGGCGAACCCTAGCCGCATCACATCGTGCAACAGGTGCGTGGTGACCCGATTTCCATGGGAGACGCTTCCTTTCCAATCGACGGCGATCTGCTCCATGACGAATGTGCCTCGTACCCCGCATCAAATCCGCCGCACAAACGCGCAAGACCCCTATGCAAGATCTCCCTCAAGCGATCTCCAGATGAGAAGGGTTCTGGAGCAGCCAGATCCAGGCGGCGCCATCTCCAGCACATTCCCAAATTCCGCATCTCTCTAGAGAACACGTATCTCCAGGTTCCACGGGTGCAGGCGGTAGCGCATCGCGCGCAACCAGCCCCGCACCTCCATCAAGCATCTTTATCTCTAGCGCCTCCCCCGGCGATGAACCCTAAACGGCATCCATCGAGCGCATGCATCCATCAGCGTACCTCCACACGATCGCGCACGAAGCCCTAGTGGCGACTGCACGCATCCCAGTCAACGCGATCCTCCAAAGCACGCAGCCCCGCCGCTAGCAGCACAGGCGCACTCAGGCGGCGGCCTTCCTCATATGCTTCAGGCTCTTGTATAGAGCTCCAGGCCCCGCGCAAAGCATAGAGCTCCAGGAGGAGCTCGAGTTCTCCAGGGCGGCGGATCCCCTCTTCCATCTTGCCTTCTCGCCTCCATCTCTCCGGGCGGCGGTGGTACATATGCAGAAGGGTTCCCAATACGGGAACCCTAATAGGGTTACGGCCCCTGTGGGCCTCTATTAAAAAAAATTATTTTGCTGCTATTGTAAAGGCCCCAGTAGGCCGAGACTTGTAAAAAATTGGGTGCCTGTATGGTTAAGAGAGAGAGAGAGAGAGGAGGAGATGCCAGTTCAAAAAAAAAAGAGAGAAAAAGAAAAAGGAGGCGCGTACAAGAAAAAGCCGTACGCACAGTTTTGCAAAAAAAAAATGCAGAGGAAAGCCGAAAAAAAAGGAGTTGATGGCTTTAAAAAAATGCAAAAAAAAGAGTCGTAAAAAAAAGGAAACGGCCAAAATTCATGATTTGATAAGCCGAAAAATTTGTAACGGCTTATTTTGTTTTCCCCCATTTATGTATCTCTTTGTCTTCTCCCAACTTTGTCGATGATGTTTTCCGACAAGTATGGGAGAAAGGGGGAGTATATGTAGAGTCACAGGTTTGTTCATGATCCAGATTCCAGATTCAAATGCTAGTCTCCAGACCAGCCAGTTGATCAGACTCTATAGTTCGGTTCCAGACTTGACGTTAGAAGGTTCCGAGTCCAGTTTCAGACACGCATATGTTTGCGGTCATTTGCAAATGAGCATATGTTGCCATCATTGTCAGAGGTCCCCATCATTCTTCTTGTGGTCAGGCCAGAGTTTTCATGTGAGCCATAGGGACTCCAGAGCAGAGGACCATTCCCTATGCCATTGAGGGCAAGGGTTTTCATGTGGTATCATAGGTACACAAGAGCAGTGCACCATTCTCTGAGCCAGATGGGATAGACCCAGTTCTCCGACGAGGAGACTATATGCGCAAGTTCAGACTCGATGGTCAGGTCCCGAGTCTTCAGTTGACTCACACTCCAGCCCGTTCGTCCTCCTCACCTGCACGGCATGAGAAGCAACGTCCTCGACTGCAGCAATGTGCGCGTTGGGTTGATATTGTCCGTAGTGTCCTGTAGCGTTGAGTTGAGTCTCTTTATGTTTGTCCAAGCTGAGCATTGCATGCTCCAGCTTGAGGGGGAGTGTTGGAGTATAAGGTGTATGCGCCCATTGTGTTGTAGCAGGGTAAATGGATCCAGGAGTAGATCCATTTACCCCATTCAGTGGTTTAGTCCCACATCGTCCAGTGGTGGGACTTGGAGGCCCTGTGGAGGCTATATAAGGAGCCCCATGCCTCCTGTAACAGATGAGAAAAAGGAATGAAGTATCCGCCCCGTTGAGGGCTTCTCCCGTGGTTTCATCCCGCTCCTCACGGAGTAGGATTCCACGTAAAATCCCGCTATTCTTTATTTTGTTTATCTTTTTCCATGTTACGCTTCCGTTTTTGATTTTCTAACATGCACCATACCTCAGTCAGCTCTAATTAGTTATGAATGATAACATACCTTCGATTTAGATGTCTTCTGTCACGGGCACATATATGCTGGACAGTCTCATGATGGCAACATAGGTAGTCATGGATTGGAAGCATCGTCAAGACGAGGGCATGCTTTAGAAAGTTGATTTTTCAAAGGACTATTATCACATAGACTGACATTTTCTTTTTGTTATACTTGGTCCAAAGAGGTTTCCTTGATACTTGGATTGCTCGGATGAAGATCTACTTAATACTGCATTGTACTAAATTCTGGTGAAGGGTTATTTGGAGGGTGGTTTCTTTCAGCCCATGAAGGGTGGAGGGAGGTAATGATGCTTCCTTTCCCCTCTTCTATTAATCCTTGTGGCAATCTCTTGCAGTTACAATTGGCGTGCTGATCTGGTAAGGCTTTGAATATGTGTATTAGAAAATCCATTCCGTTGCTATATTGTGAAGATGGTACTATTTTCTTTTTTAAGGGAAGCATTGTGGAGACAAGATGCATATCCACAGTCCTCGATATTTTTGGTGTGCCCTCTGGTCATATGGTCAAACATGATAAGTCAGATTTTCTTTGTTCTTTCAGTAGTAGATGTACTAATTTGTGACCATGCTCGTAGCACTCTTCGGGGGTAGTTTTCCTTTATCCCACTAAGGTCTTTCCTTATTTAGTGGGAGACTTAAACGAGTGAATTTGTTTTTTGTTAGAGATGATGAATCATTTATTTTTTTGGCTGGAAGACATATTATTTCTCTCATAGTGGGCACCTAGTACTCCTGAAGGCGGTTCTCTCTATAATCCATGTGTTCTATGTTTCAACTCATCTGTTGCATGCTAGAATATGTCATTGGCTTGAGGCTATAATGAAACATCTCTTCTGGGTTAATCTGCGGAGAGAATCTCTTAGTCTTCCTTTGGTGATTAGGAGTCGGTTATACAATCTACAAATGATGGAGAATTAGGTGAATTGAGATAAAGATAATAAGGCCCTCCTTGTGAAGTGGGTAGTTTGGCTTTAGGAGAAGGATAGGGATGTGCTTTGTAGGGTGGTGAGATGTATATATATGATCTTCCATCTCTCCTCACCATCACTGATGACTCCCTCCCTTATGTCATTTTAGGAGGGCATTATTACCAATCTTCCTGCGATGTCCTCTTCGCTGCAGCTTAGAATAAAAGGGATGGTACTTCCTTAGATTTTAGTATGATGTTTAGACTGGAATAGGGCTTTGTCAGATTGTTTATCGAGATTATTTTCTTTGATGTATGAAAAAGATGTGTATTTTGAGGCTTGGGATGATAAGCATGGTGCCCCACATTCAGCTTCGATTTCTCGGGTTAGAGAGTGCATGCTTTTGTGAGGTTGATGGAAGAGTTATCCTTTTTCGTGGGTACCTCATCTGCAGGGCTACTTGGCATTGGAATGATTTCAACTTCATCGTGAAGGCCTACAAGGCCATGTCTGTCCCTATAGTCTTCGATCCAGGAGATCTGCATCATACTTTTAAATTGATTAGGAGTTTTAACGCACCTTTGAGAGTAAAGATCTTTCTTTGCTCTTTGAGACGTGGGCGACTGATGATGAAGTCCCATAAAGCAAAATTCACCAATAAAGATGATGTTTCGTGCCATTTATGTGGTGGTATTTTTGAAGATATTGAACACCTTTTCTTTATGCGCAATCGTACAAGGATGGTTTGGTGGAAGACTTCTATCAGGTGGGTTGATTTCACATATTTTGGAAGTTTTTGAAATTCCCTTGATTTGGTTAAGTTCAAATCTTTCAAGGAATTGAAACCTCTCTCGTGTATTTGGGCACTTTGAATGTACGAATGAGGTTGTTTTTCGCAATGAGAGACTTTACATGGAAGATATTGAACATCATCTTAAGGTTCTTCGTGAGTTGTCATTTTTGTAAACAACTACAGTTATCTTGTTAATAGATATTAGGGATCGTAGGCATTCATTCTGGATACACATCCTTTTTACTATTTAAGATACACAAAATATTATCCTAAAATTTCATTATACCAATTGTCCTACCAAGTAATGTATAAGAACATTTATAAATAAATATTTATGCATTCATTCAACAAATCTAAAGGAAATTGTGGATTATGGTGGGAAGCCAAGACACCTTTGTGAGTGATCTCTTAGTGGTTACTTCATGGAGTCATGATGTTGATGAAGGTGTCAAGGCACTGATCCTTCACATGACATAAGGTGTCAAGGCAATGATCCTTCACATGACATAAATTTTATGCCAGTTATACTCCAGTGTACCTAGGGAGATTAATAGTTTATTCTTTGCATGCGAGTTTGCTATTGAGATTAGCTAGCGAGGTTTGAAGAAATGCATGTCTAAACTGGGTGGACATCTCATGTACGGAGGGTTTCTTAAACTCTTTACGAGTTATGGGATTCTGCTTCGTAGGGATCAAGCTAAGTTGGTTTTTGCTTAGGATTTATGGTTAGCCAAAAAATTCAGTGGTATTCTATCATGAAATGTTATATGTGGAAAATGTGGTTGGTTGTGCCAAGTATATGTATGAATCCTAGAAAATGTATATTTAATTTGTGATTATTATATTAACGGGTGTACACTATATTCAGTATTTACCATTCTCTTAAAAAAACCCAAAGGGGTATATAATTAAAAGTAAATCTCAAAAGAGAAAATGTAAAGACAAACCATTTTGATTTTTCCTAAAAATGTCCTAGAATGTTAGATTGCAACATTTGGGGATTAAACCCTAATTTTTTTATAAGCTACTCTATTTTTTTAGAGTAAAAATGATGACGTGCTGATAAGATGCCCACTCAAAAACTTTTTATTCACAAATTAATGTATATCAATTAAGAAGACCGAGAATCACAAGATCCCGGCAAACGATATAACATTCTCTTCATAGATCCTTTCGACACAAAAACTGCCCCATCTGACCAACTACATGGACCATAACCCAAATCTTGACAGTATCCATCCCAGCACACTGCTTAAGCCTGGACGATGAGTTGGGTACCCAATGGGCTTGTGGTACCCAACCCGTTAAGATTGGGCTTGGGTATTACTTAGAACTTCAGCTTAAAAAGATCTGGGCCTTGATCGACCCACAACTAAATGAGCTTGGGCATGGGTATTGATTATTTGTTTGCAAAAGCTCGATTCAACCCAATTGGCTCGGGTAGCATTTATGATTTTTTTGAAATGTAATAGCATATACAAAGTATATATGATCTGAAATTTCATAATTTAGAAATATATGTAGCATGCACTCATTTCTGAATAATAATTATATCTTAGTGAAAATTCAAATTTTGTACGCATTGACTTTATATCATATAAGGTAGATTATTGCTTATATGTAATGTAATGATTAGATCTCTATTTCAAGAAAATACATCGATGGGTAAATTTATGGTGGATAATTGTCAACATCTCGTATTCATAGCCACAATACTTTCCATTTTTAATTAATTAAACAAATGCATTAATAAATCCACTATTTTAGAAGTAATTGATTTTCATTTTTATATTACTTAATAAGCTTGTGGCTGAATGGATGAGCTTGAGCTTTTAAAATGAAGTTGTTGGGAAAAATGAATGGCTTGGTTTATTCCATAAGCCCTAGGCTCTCTTATATAGGAGAGTAGCCTATGGGTAAATTACATAAAGAAGACAACTGAAAAATAAAATAATGAAGAGGTACAGGTACTCTATATGCGTCAACACTCCCCCTCAAGATGGAGCATAGATATCAATCATGCTCAGCTTGGACGCACACTTCTGGAATGGGCCTCGAAGTAATGCCTTGGTGAAAATATCAGCAGTCTGATTCTCTGATGTGACGTGAGATGTAGCAATGAACCCCTTCTGAATCATGTCACTTATGTAGTGACAGTCAACCTCAATATGCTTGGTCCTCTCATGAAAGGCTGGGTTGTTTGCAATGAACAAGGTGGCCTGATTGTCACATTCCAACATCATAGGAAGCGGTATATCAAGACATAGATCTGTAAGTAAAGATTTCACCCACATCATTTCTGTGCTAGCCTGGGCCATAGCCCTGTATTCGGATTCAGCACTGGATCTAGCTACCACTGTCTGTTTCTTGCTCCTCCACGAGACTAGGGCATCTCCAACATAGACTGCAAATCCTGAGGTGGACTTCCTGTCCTTGGGGCATCCTGCATAGTCTGCATCAGCACATGCTGTGATAGAGATCTCCTTTCCCTTCTTAAATAGCAAGCCTGCACCTGGAGATGATTTTAGGTATCTCAGAATCATGTGTATTGCATCCATATGGGCCTGACGTGGTTGCTCCATGAACTGGCTCACACGACTCACTGCAAATGATATATCAGGTCTAGTGATCGTGACATACAGTAGTTTGCCTACCAGTTCTCTGTACCTTCTCTTGTCCACCTCTTCTGTGTCATCATCATAGAGCTTCATGCTGGGATCCATTGGTGTCGTAGCAGGTCGACACCCTAGCATACCCGTCTCACTCAATAGATCTGTAACATATTTTCTCTGCGACATTACTAATCCATATGGATTTCTAGCAAACTCCAGCCCCAGAAAATATCTAAGGACTCCCAAGTCCTTGGTGACAAACTCGGTCCCCAGCCTTTCTTTTGCCTGCTTAATGCCCTGCTCATCATCTCCTGTAATCAAGATATCATCAACATAAACCATGATTACAATGATACCTCTAGTCGTCTTCTGTACAAACAAGGAATGATCAGCATTGGAGCATTTATATCCTTGTTTTTCAAAAAGATCTGAAAGCTTCTGAAACCACGCTCTGGGGCTCTGCTTAAGGCCATAGATGGCCTTATGTAACCTGCATACCTTGGAACACTCCCCCTCAACAGCAAACCCAGGTGGCTGTTGCATATAGACTTCCTCTTGCAGTTTGCCATATAGGAATGCATTCTTCACGTCCAGCTGATAAAGCGGCCAGTCTCTAGCAACTGCAACAGATAACAGGATCCGCAGAGTGGAATGACGTGCCACAGGCGAGAATGTGTCAAGGTAATCCACCCCATATGTCTGTGTGAAGCCACGTACAACAAGGCGTGCCTTGTACCTGTCAATAGAGCCATCTGCATTGTGCTTCACTGTAAACACCCACTTGCAGCTCACCGGGCTGACATCTGGAGGTATAGGAACCAAGCTCCAAGTTCCTCTGGACTGAAGTGCCTCCATTTCTTCTTCCATTGCTAGCCGCCATCTAGCATCCTGCAAAGCATCATGATGATTCCGTGGAATGTCTGTAGCTGAAAGTGCCAACGCAAACGTCCTGAAGTCTCCAGATAGCCTCTCAAAAGACACGGTTGCTGATAATGGATATTTGACACAGCTTCTCTTCGGCATCCTTAGAGCAATTGGAACATCCAACTCATCTGTATTCTCATAAGGCTCCTGCAATGCATCCTACTGAGAAATGTCGTCAGATCCATCAACATTAATATTTTCATTACATACCATAGGCGAGCTAGTTGACGGGTCAGGACCATGAGCTGGAGGAGGCCTGCGGGTGTAATGGAATGGTAGTGGTGAGACAAGTGGCGGTGGTGGTGGTGGCGGTGGTGGTGGTGGCGGTGGTGTCGGTATCTGAGGTGGTGGTGTCATGTAGATGGCATCAGGAGGTATAGATGGTAGCTGCTTGTCTCCTGATGCTGAAAAATACATAACAGATTCAAAAAATGTAACATCTGCACTGATCATATACCGCCGACGCACAGGATCAAAACACTTGTACCCCTTTTGAGTTCTGGAATACCCAACAAAGACACACTTGACAGCCCTAGGAGAGAGCTTGTTAGTACCAGGCGACAACTGATGGACGAATGCGACTGACCCAAACACACGAGGAGTAAGAGTGAACAAATCCTTGTCAGGATAAATGAGTGAAAAAGGAATATGTTCATTCAAGATAGACGAAGGCATACGGTTGATTAGGTAACATGCAGTAAGGACTGCATCACCCCAGTAGGAGTAGGGAACATGACTCTGTATAAGAAGTGATCTTGTGACATCAAGAAGGTGACGGTGTTTTCTTTCAGCAATCCCATTCTGTTGAGATGTATGAGCACAAGATGTTTGGTGAATAATCCCTTTTGAGGAGTAGTAACTGGCCAGAATGTTGGTGCACAACTCTAAAGCATTATCACTTCTCACAAGCTTGACAGATGTGGAGAAAACATTTTGAATTTCATTAAGAAAATGGATAATAATATTTCCTGCTTCAGATTTATTTTTCATCAAAAACACCCATGATACTCTAGAGAAATCATCCACAAATACAATATAGAACCTGTATCCCTGATGATCGGTAACACGACTCGGACCCCAGACATCGATATGAAACAACTCAAACTTGGAGTTACTACTCCGACCTGGACGACTGGGAAAGGACGACCTGTGATGCTTTCCCAACTGACATGCCTCACACTGGATAGGTGTGTGAGAGAGACCATATGGTAGAACTCGACGCAACTTCTGAAGCGGTAAATGACCAAAACGCAGATGCCATAGTAAAGGAGATACTTGTCCAGCAGGAGAGGATGTGGTTCCGGCAAATGGGGTCTGATTTAGACGGTACAGGCCTCCTTGCTCATAGCCACGACCAATCACGTTGCCCGTACGGATGCCCTGAAAAATCAAAGAAGATGGATCAAAAATTGCCCGACAATGGAGATCCTTCGTAATCTGACTAATTGACAACAAATTCATTGAAAAATCAGGTGCATGTAGCACATTCTTGAGCTGCATAGAAGATGTCAGTCTAATCTCCCCCTGACCAGTGATGGGGGAATGTGTGCCATTGGCAATTACTACTGTCCGTCCTGGAGGGATCTGAGTGTATCCTGTAAGTAGGCTCTGGTCTCCACATAGGTGATGTGTCGCGCCCGAGTCCATGATCCATGGCAATGTATCAGATCTACTACTATGGAGTGCAAGTATACTACCTGAAGTATTGGTAGATGCAGAGGCAGAAGCAGCAGCATCAGAATGACTCTCTGTAATCGGTGCTGGACCAGATGGTGGGATAATGCCCCTCAGACGGGCAACTAAATCATCGAACCGTTGATCCAAGGTAGCAGCAGATGGGGGCTCTATCTGCTCAGCAGCTCGTGCGGATGTAGGAAATCCGTGCTTTGAATAGCATGTATCTTCATTGTGTCCAACACGGTGACAGTAGGTGCATGTTGGCCTAGTGCGGCCACCCCTCCCACGGGGTCCACGTCCACGGCCCTGGTGATGAAAACCGCGACCTCTGGTTGCTGCCATGGCTGAAGAATTCTGACTTGCAGCAGTTGAGGGAACTGTAATCCGACTCACTCTATGGAAGGCTTCCTCCATTGGCGGAATTGTAGAGTCGGCCAAAATCTGTGATCGTGCTGCCTCGTATTCAGGATCAAGTGCAACTAGGAATACGCCCACCATAGTAGCGTTCCTGTATGTCTTCTGCTGCTCTGGCGTGGCTGTCAAGGGCATGAAGCTATATAGCTTCTCAAACATCCCTCTCAGTGATGTATAGAGAGAATGTAGGGGGCGACCATTCTGCTTGATGGTGAAGATATCATGCTGGAGTTGCAGGATCTTTGTTTCGTTCTTCGCCTGGGAATATGTGGCTGCCAGAATGTCCCACATATCCTTCGCTGTGGGTTGATGGAGGATATCATTGGCAATCTCAATTGCCAACGTGCCAGATAGCCAAACTTTGGCGTATGCGTCATCAGCCTCCCAGGAGGCATAGGTTCCAGTCTTCTCAGCAGGCTCTGGTTCGGTAAGAATGTGCTTCTTACCCGTAGACTTTATCATGCTCATGAACTGCATTGCCCACAGTTCATAGTTGATACCGTCCATCTTGACAATAGGCGCTGGACTACGGAATGCGCCATAGATGGGATATTTGCCTTGCTCTCCGACATATTGAAAAATGAAGACTGGAACGATTGACAAACAATGTGTTTTGTCTACAATACCATAGATGGGGGTAGTTGCATGTGTAGACTTCAAGCAACTATCCCCATGAAGATGTTCGTGTTAAGCCCTACACGAACGCAGGAGTCACGCACAGGCACAAGTGCGCACGCAGGAGTCACACGCACATTAGATGCACAGGTGCGCACGCTGGATGCACAGGAGATGCGTGCACTGGCGCACAGCGCGCTGGATGCACGCTGGATGCACTGGTACTACAGCGCGCGCGCAGGGGATGCGCAGGAGGCGCACAGCCGATGTACAGGCGATGCACTGGCGGTGCGCTAGGATGCGCAGGAGGCGCACAGGGGATGCGCAAGGATACGCACAGGCGGTGCGCTAGGTATGCCTCACGGTGCGCAAGGACGCGCAGATCACGGTGGAGGCGAGCGAAGCGCACGGGTGCGCAAGGTGGAGGCGCACACCAGCGCACAGAGAAGGCGGCGCCGATGCGCAGGTGCGCAGGTGCGCACAGAGAAGGCGGCGCCGATGGATCAACCAACTGGAGCTCGGGCGGCGCCGATGGGGCGAGAAGAAGAAGAAGGAGGAGGAGGGGGAGGAGGGGCCGGCGAGTGTGGTGGGGTTAGGGTTAGGGTTTCGAGAACTCCGGTCTAGGATCGTCGCTCTGATACCATGTTGGGAAAAATGAATGGCTTGGTTTATTCCATAAGCCCTAGGCTCTCTTATATAGGAGAGTAGCCTATGGGTAAATTACATAAAGAAGACAACTGAAAAATAAAATAACGAAGAGGTACAGGTACTCTATATGCGTCAACAGAAGTCAAGCCCGATTATAAGTGGGCTAAGCTTGACTTGAAATAAAATGGGCTTAGGGGCTTGATCCCTACATTTGTGGGCTAAATAAGATTTTATGCAATATGTAAATGGGTCGGCTCGACCCCGCCTGGTGCCCGTGCCTAATGCTGCTGATCCAATGATTCCCATAAGGCAGAAGCATAAGTCATTGGAATCATGTCGTGATTCACCAGCTCCCAATCCTCCATAGAAGACATGCCAGGACATAACATGTGATTAACATCCTCAAGGGCCTCCGAACATTGCTAGAAGATCCATCCACCCCTTGAAAGAACCTGACCCTCATAGCTCCCCATCAATACGCGATATCGCCTCAACAACTTTAGGAACACCTTTATCTGCAACAGGATCCTCCACTTCCTGATGTGCTTGATCTCCTGGAGACAATACTCATAAAAAACAATGACTAGGAATATCTATACACTGATCTTGACTATTATAGAAGTTGGTTCTAGGTCGATCTCAACTGTTACATACTATAACAAGGTCGATCTCATACTCAACTATAACGTTTACCCAACGATTACATACTCTAACAAGGTTGATACCTAGGAGTTGGTCCTATCTCATAGGAACCTTTGGAGTTTCTCATGTTTGAGTTCACGATGAATGGAGGATGAAGACTATTATGAGTCTCTTCCTGGAGATATCTAGAAATGGCTTGACCTATACGGAACTATCTAATGGTTGCTTAGTGCCTCAAACAAGGTAGAGCTTGAGGAACTCTACTCAACATTCCCCTTTCCATTACTTGTCAAAAACATGAGGATTATTTATCAAATTGGGAGAACAAGCGGGGTGAAAATTATTCTTCATTTTTTCCAATTTTTCTTCTTCTTCATCTCCTTTTCTTTCTTTCTCTTTTTCAATGACCCTTTGGCTTACAAGATTTAATGCCCTAGCAAAGCCCAAGAACAACAACACTCCGACTATTTTGTTTATCACAGACTTGGGCCTTTTGGGCCTAATACAACAATTTCCTGTTTTTTATGTGGACTACAACCTCTTGCTTGGATACTATTGAACATAAAATAAAAAATAATGATTGAATATGTGTTGAGATCTAATGGATCATATCTCATTCTCTTTCTTTCTTTATCTCTTTCTTTCAGCCCTTCAAAATTTTCTATTTGTGGGCGGGGTTTCCTTTCTTTCTTCATCTCATTCCCTTTCTCCTTTGACAGTAGGTTTCCAAAGGAACCCAATCTTTTTATTGGGGATGACTTCCACTCCTCTTTATGGCATCTTTGCTTCTTTTCTTTGATATCATCACAATGGGGTACTGTCGTTGCCGCCGAACCCATATCTAGATCTCCTCTGATGTGTCACCACCATATCTTACTGCATCTCTCCATTGTTGTGCACGATTTATGCCTTGCGCGAAATGTACCAACTTTTTTCCTTGATGTGCTTTTCTTCGATTTTTTGGGTTGAGAGATAGAACATCTCATCGGCTGATACCTAGGGATGAGCATTGGGACGGGCCCTTTTGGGCCCAAGGTGATCGACCCAAAGCCCAATAAATTTAATGGACCGTGGGTCGGACCGAGATCTAAATTTTTTTCTCCCGTTTGACCTACGGCTCGAACCAACCTGTAATATGGGCTCGGGTTCGGGTCGGGTCAGCAACAACAACAACAACAAAGCCTTTTCCCACAATTAAGTAGGGTCGGCTACATGGATTCTTCGACTCCATTCAGATCTATCTTGGGTCAATCCCGGG
Source organism: Ottelia alismoides (assembly GCA_037367405.1). Classification (NCBI taxonomy): domain Eukaryota; kingdom Viridiplantae; phylum Streptophyta; class Magnoliopsida; order Alismatales; family Hydrocharitaceae; genus Ottelia; species Ottelia alismoides. Next base: position 14,091 of record JAZKJV010007818.1, on the reverse strand, counting down.
CTTATATCCACAAAACAAAGATCCCTTCGTATGGTCTCTTTCCAATACTTCTTGGGCCGTCCCCACCCTCTCTTAGCCAGCTCAACATCCCAACACTCGCAACTCCTAACTGGTGCATCAGCTGATATTCTTTGCAAATGACCAAACCACCTCAAGCGGTTTTCTCGCATCTTATCCTCGATCGGAGCAACACCAATTTTCTTTCTGATTGCATCATTCCGAATCCGATCTTTACGTGTGTGTCGACACATCCACCTTAGCATTTTCATTTTTGCTACAGTCATTCTCTGCACATGTCTATGGTTCACAGGCCAACATTCAGATCCATAGAGCATAACAGGTCTCATGGCTGCTTTGTAAAACTTTTCTCTAATTTTTAAAGGAATTTTCTTATCACAAAGAACAACAGAGGCTCCTCTCCACTTTATCCAGCATGCATTTATTCTATTAGTAACATCTCCATCAATTTCCCCTTCATGTTGCAAAATAGATCCCACATATCTAAAAGAATCTCTCTTCTAAATATTATCATCACCAATCTTCACCTCAATTCCTTCACCATTGCTTCCATCAAAGGTGCACTCCATATATTATGTCTTTACCCTACTTATACGAAATCATTTACTCTCCAACTCATGTCTCCAGACCTCAAGCTTCTCATTTACTCCATCTCTATTCTCGTCAATCAACACAATATCATCAGCAAATAACATACACCAAGGTAACTCATCCTGAATGTGGCTCGTCAACTCGTCCACAATCAAAGTAAAAAGAAATGGACTCAAAGATGAACCTTGATGTAAACCAATGTTGATGTCAAAATAGTCAGTCTTCCCAGACGGGGTCCTTACACAAGATAAAGCCCTATCATACATGTCCTTTATGAGGTTAATGTATAGGACATGCACTTGTCTCTTCTCCAAAACTCTCCACAATATCTCTCGTGGGATAGAGTCATAAGCCTTCTCCAAATCAATAAAGATCATATGGAGGTTCTTCCTTTTAGCTCTATAAATCTCCATTGTTCTCCTCAGCAAATGGATGGCTTCAATAGTTTAGCGACCTGGCATGAATCCAAATTGATTTTCTTTGACGTTGGAAACTTGCCTCAACCTTCTCTCGATCACACGTTCCCAAATTTTCATAATGTAAATCCGAATCCGGGTCGGGTCAGCCCATTAAAAAATTAGAGTGGGAGCATAGAGGAGAGAATGGGTAATTAATAACATCTTTGTTATTGATGGGACAATGCAGACGAACGTGTATATGAGGATTATTTATGTATGAAGCATTGGTTAAAAACTAAGGATTCACAAATAACATACAAGATACCCATAGGGAGGAACAATGAGAAAAGTGATACTCATCATCTGGTGAGAACAATGATGTTAAGATGAAGTAATGAGAAAAGCTTAACCATACATTTGTTCTAAGAAAAGAGAATGGACAATTATGTGTATGTAGGTAGTAAAGATTGATGAGAATATATAGAACATCCTATAATAATATGGGATTATGGATTATTATATGGAATATCTTATTGGGTTTTAATCGGATCGGGCCGACGGGGCTAATGGGTTTGGGCTGAGGTCAGCCCAAGCCTGACCCTTTTATTTAGTGGGCCAAATTTTCACTTTGAGGCCGGCTTGATATCAATTGGGCCGAGTTTCAGGTCGGGCTGACCTAACCCAATGCTCATCCCTACTGATACCCAAGAAAGGTGATGAAGTGATGCTATTGATAGTTTACAGTATTAGGGCTTCAAGCACGATGGCAGTGTTCTCCCTCTCTTTTGTTTTTCATCCACCGGCACTGATTTTTCATATGCAAATTTATATCCATAACTTTTCTTCAAAAAATATAGGGTTTCAGAGGATGACATAACACAACGTTGTCGAGGAATTCTTCTAGGAGTCAATCTTCCTGAAACAAAAATCAAGAACAAATTTGTAGAGAGAACTTCCACTTCACGATAAAAAATGTAATCAAAACAAATTGAATTTTGTAGATAAACCTGGAAGCAACTTGATTTATTACCATGTGAAACATGATTTTACGTGGAACTCTATCTCTTAAGTACCGGGATGGAACTGTGGGAGACTAAACATGAGAGCATTATGATTGGATCTTGAAGAGATCCAATTACCTATCTAAAACACGAATTAAGTCCTATTCTCATTCCACAAGATATTTGTCACAGAATTCAGTATTAGCAGAAAGAACCCCTTTTGAGCCACTACTACCTCTCGTCAAGATAATTCTTGCGATTTAGATTTTGCATAGCATTTTCGCTTCCATAGATACAAAATAAGGGTAAGGAGACATTGAGACAGTTTTTGTGCAATATATATCCTCACGACTCTCAAAAAAGGGAAGTGACAATGCACTAAGCACCTTATCTAGTCGTAGTTTCTTTCTCAAGCCTTGGAATGGTCTAACAGACGTTTTTTCAGAGTCTCTATCCTCCACAGATATCCCTTATAACAATAACGAGTCACTCTAAGACCTCAGATGATGACTTGCAATGGAAGAAGTGATGATTGCTCTTAGCTATTGTAGCACATGGCAGTTAGTCAATCCACCTGGTGACAACAAGGTTGTTGGCTCTAGATGGTCTTTATAGTCAAATGCAAGCCCCATGGACTAATTGCTCAGACAAATCTTGGCTGGTAGCCAAGGCCTTTACGTAGGCATATGATGTTGACTTCATCGTCACGTCCATGGTCCTATGTCTTTTGACAATACTGCATCCCCTGTTTCAACTCATCTCCACCTTCGTCTCGTTCCACATCGCTTCTATATCACCCATATCACCTCCACCCCCTTGATATCGCACGGATCAAGGAATCAGGTTCCCATTCCACCACCCATCGTCGAGGAACTCCGCATCACCTAATTCTCACCTACTTTTGCCTAATAAAGGGTCTGGATTGTTCTCCATTGTCCCCCCGACAATCTCGTGCATGTATAAGCTTTATAGAACCCCATCTGAGGGTGATTCGAATCAACACAATGCTCCCAGGTGCTCCGAGCTTCAAGACCCTCCAAACCTCTTTCGAGCGAGGTTTGGACCCATTGAGTACCTCCAGTAAATGCGGACAGGCCCTGGCAAACTTTTGAGCCACTTGCGAGCCTCTTAGGTGGCCGGGGAGGGGAGAATTGAAGGAATCACTAAGCCCTAGTTTTGATCCATGCCATCCATTTGAGAACCCCATCGACCGTTTGATTGCGTTGATGATATAATCCAACTCGTTCATTGTCGAATCAGTATCATCACGCTTCAACTGCCGATCACGTTAAGTGGAGTGCTCACGTCGTTGGATCTACACGTCTTTTGGGGTAAAATACAACTGAGCCCCTTCGCCTTTTGTATTTAATATCTAGTAAATATGGTATTTTGCAAGGACCCCACACTTATTCCTATTTACATATATGTTCTCCTGCCTCGTGTGCTGCGCCACGTGAGGTGTTTCATAAATTGCATGTATTCCCTTTAAGTTCTTAGACCAGTTATTAAATGAAGTTTATGTTTCCTTAAATTGCACATAGGTCCCTGTAACTGTAGTATTTTTATTTCTTGTATTTTATGCATATTCATTATTTTTGTTGCTTTAAAAATTATAGGAAAATCATGTTAAGAGCCTGATAACATGCTTAATCTCGTATAATTTTATTTTTTCATTTTAACATATTTTCCTATTTTCTAAAAATACAAAAACATGCTTTTATTCTCTGTCTAAATATAAAAACCCATAAAAATTATAAAAACCTCTCCAAAAATTCCAAAAAATTACACTATCTATATTATTATATATTCTACCACATATCCAAAATCATTAAAAAATTCAAAATATAAAATCTTAAAATGACAAAATCTTTAAATGCTTATAAAAATTAGCAAAAATTATTTAAAATCCAAAAATATTCTTTCTTTTTGTGAATTTTCTTTATTATATATAGTATATATTACAAATAGTTTTGAGTGAATTTTGAAATTATTTATATTTATTAGGCTCAAGACAATCTCGGATAAATAATCTGTTCATTGTTTTGTTATATTTTATTACTTTAAAAATCCAAAAAATTAGAAAAATTCTATGACAATCACCAAAAATAGAGGAAAATATAAAAATTACAAAACAATTTATTTTCATGATTTTGGACATATTTTAACTTAAAGAAGAATATAAATAGCTATATTATATATACAATATATTTTACTTATAATATCTATATTATCATATAGTAATATATATGTTTTGTTTAAAAAACTAAAAAGAAATTTAAAAAATGTAAAATTAAAAAGGAAATATAAAATTAAAAATTTAAAACATAAAAATATAAAAAATAAAAAATCTATAAATATTTAATATAATTAAAAACTCATATAAAAATAAGAAAAAGCAGAAAAACACAAAATTTATTATTATTAAGTAGAAATAATTAATTTTTTAGACCAAAAAGGGGGAACACGCTATGGTGTCCGCCCCGACTTTATTGCTAAAAGAGTAATGTTACAGAGGGACTTACAGGAGCCAGGATTCGAGGAGAGCCCTAGAATGAAAGATTACATTTTTGCAATAGAAATATTGAGATGAGAAAAGTGCACCATTATAGGCTAACCAAATAACCCAGATTGTAGCCATCGGAAGAAGGATGACATCTCTATCAAGGCTCCTCGCATTCAACATAGATTCCCAGAAAAGGTCAAGGTCCCATGTGAGATACTTGTGGATCACAAACGGGGCACATGTTGGAGATGTTCGGGAATAGTCTTGCACAACGGTCCCTTGTCATGATACTTCTTCGCATCAAACACATGAAGAAACCAATTCTACTTGGCAGACGGAGCTCACAGATGAAGTTGCAGTCACGTACCAAAATATCCATCCTTGGCGGGGGAGGTCTGCAAATTGTGCGATAAGCTCTGTTAACAGAGAAAGAGTTTTCTTTCAATACCCAATTATCTCTACCTTCTGTTGGTCTATCAAAATGTCGTAGAGACTCAAGCATAGTGAGGAGTTCTTCAAGCCATTGATCAAAGAATTCAGTTGAGAAGGAGGGCATCCAGTTCCCATTTACCCACCAGCATGAGACATATATCTCATGATCTCTCGCCAAAGCAAATAGCCAGGGGTAGCGAGTGGAAAAGCCCCCTCACCTGTCCAGTTGTCCCTCCAGAATAAGAAAGAGTTACCATTACTGAGCACCAGACGAAAAACTTCCTGAAATTGAGGAAGCGTCGATGTGATTCCTTTCCAAAACGCAGGTGAGTAAGGTTGCAGATGGTGCGACATACCAAGTGGATCACTAATATCATATATCTTACGCATCAGTCTACAACAGATGTCATCATCTCTGCCCCAAAGCTTGCTAACACACTTCAACAAAAGTGCTTTATTCATAGTATCCAAGCATCGGATCCCCAGGCCACCTTCACACTTAGGGAGTGTAATCGTTTCCCAGTCAATCAGGTGAATACCTGATCCATCTTGTCCAGACTTACTCCACATGAACTTTCGCATAATCTTTTCTATTTTATTTTTGATACCAGCAGGGAGTATACATGAGGATATAAAAAAGTCAGGAATAGAAGAGAGTACCGCCTTAACTAACACCTTCCTCCCACCTCTGGACATGATTGTTGTCTTCCAACCCGAAAGTTCTTCTCCATTTTCTTGATTACTGGCAGCTAGGCCGAAATCTTTATTCTACTGCTAGTAAGGGGAACACCGAGATAGCGAATCGGAAGGTCACCGCAAGCAGTCCCCAGCTCCACAGCACATTCACTGGCCATATCCGCAGGAAGGGAAAAAGGGATTGTCATGGATTTGCCATGGTTGAGTACCAGCCCAGACATCTCACCGTATATCTCAAGAGTTGCAGCCATACCCCGGGCCTCCAACTTTCCACCCTCAATGAAAAAGATAGTATCGCTTGCATACTGTAAGATGGGGATAGAGATTTCCCCATTAGAATATCGTGATGTGACGCCACTGTGGACAACCTGACACACCATACAAGAGAGGGCATCCGCCACAATAACGAACAACATGGGTGCTAGGGGACAACCCTGCCTGACATCTGCTGAGGCTGGAAAAACCGCCCTCAGGGCGCCCGTTGACTAACACTGAGTAGGATGGAATAGTAACACAACGCTTCATCCAAGAGATCCAATGCTCTGAGAACTCCCGTTTGTTTAAGGCAACCCATAGGAAATGCTAGTCCAACATGTCGTATGCCTTGGAGAAGTCCACCTTCCACAAGATCCCTTGCGCCCGTCTACGCTTCCAATCGGTGATGATTTCAGTAGTCATGACAATGTTGTCTTCAATATGCCTATTTGGAATGAAGTTTTTTTGAAGAGGAGAGATGATGTGATCCATAACACGATTTAGTCTAATGGCAAGAACCTTTGCAACAATGAGATAAATGGCATTCGAAAAGGAAATTGGCTGAAAGCCCTCCTCTACTCTCTCGGGTAGATCCTTCTTGGGGGGCAGAAAGATAAATACTTTGTTAAGTCTATCAAAGCCGTCGTTATTTTGAGCAAATTCCTCCATGATCTTAAAAACCTTGTTACTCAACATGGGTTAAAATTCACAGAAGAAGAAGACGGGGAAGCTATCCGAGCCTGGTGCGCCATCCACGTTCAGACTCAAACCACAATCTTCACCTCCTCCGGGGTAAAAATCTGCTCATGATTGGTGACATAAGCCTCAACAATGCGAGTTGCACCTGGGCCAGTCCATCTCCACGGTCTGTCCTCTTGTCTTCTGGAAAAGTCATGAAAGTAGTCTACTATAGCCCTGCCCTCTCATGATCGCCTTCCACACGAGTGTCCTTCACCACCATGGATCGAAACAGATTGTGGTGTCGTCTTCCGCTGGCAATCCGCTGGAAGCAGGAGGTGTTCACATCCCCATCTTTGAGCCAGCACTGTCTAGACCGCTATTTCCATTCAGTAACAAATTTTTTGTCTTCAACTTCAATTATCTTATGAACCACAGTTCTTTCAGCCAACTCATTTACTAGAGCTCTTTGGTATCTTCCAACTCATCAAGTTTTCGGATCTCAATCTCTATCGCCATGCAACAAACCAGCCTTGCTTCTCTAATTTGTTTCTTGTAAGAGCAAAGAAACTTACGCAACGAAGTTAATTTGAGCCAAACGAGAAGCCACAGACTCAGAAGTATTGGTAGAAGACCAATGGTTTGAAATGAGGTCCTTGAAAGATTCCTCCAAAAGCCAAGCTCGCTCAATCTGAAAAATCCTCACAGTTGTGATTCATACCCAGAATCCCAGATAAGGGGAGAGTGATCAGATCTAGTAAATGGACATGGCCTGGAAGTGCAGAAAGATAGAGGATAAGCATTCATAAATTTTTGTGAGGCCAGAAAACGGTCAATACGAGAGTGCGATCCCGATCTTCTCCAAGTAAATCTTGTGTCGTTTGCATCAATCACTTCGAACTCCATACCACCAATAAGATCTGCAAATTCTGGGGAGCCAGGATCTTGTCCTCCACGTAAGCACGGACGATCAAAAGACAAAAGGGAGACATTGAAATCTCCACCTAAAAGCCAAGCGACTCCAGGAGGGCAGCCCTGGCCGAACGGATGTTGGCCCAGGGCTCCTCCCTAACTGATTGAATACAAGGACCATACACACACGACACCACCATTTGTGATCCAATGGAGTTATTTTCCAAAAGTACTAGTACATGTCTAGCACGGATTTCAGAGTGTAGAGAGAAGAGTGGTTCTTTCCAAGCAAGGACCGTCCCCCAACAGAACTAACAACATCAAGGTAACGTAACCATTGATTAGACCAGCCCTCATAGACTCTTACATCGATCTAGGGCAAGAATGAAGCTTAGTTTCCTGAAGAAGGATAATATCACTGTTCCATTCATTGAAGCGACTCCCTATCATTCGTCGCTTCTCCGGGTCGCCCAGACCCCTCATATTCCAAGTCAAGATCTTCATTGAGTAACTTTCTTAGTGTCCATGGTCTACACTACTACTGTCGCCATAACCACTATGGTCTTGCTGTCGGAAATTCTATGTTCAATTCCTTTCCCTTTGGTCTGATTTCTTCTAGCTCTATAACATTTAGGTCTCCTGCTGGCTTCTGATCCAGATTGAATCGAGCTTGTATATGATGGGGAAGTGCCATCCCCGATGGTAGGAGAAACTACTGCGATTGGAGGTTTCCAAGGGCGTTCTCGAGAGATGCAACCACTTGATTTAGGTTCCAAACGGAGGAAAATTCTCCCTCACGCACATCTTCTTTGCCTTCTGATTGTTCAATCGCTTGTTTAAAGTAGATGTTGGCACTCTCCTGCCTTAAAGTGCATTCCAAGATGTGTTGTAGGGGAGCAGAATCTTCAAACAACGGCTCGACACTTGTAATCAATAGAAGCTCCTAGGGATTGGTCGGAGCCTCTCACCAAAGCCCGAAATAGAGATAACTGGATACTCGGGTCCGTATATAGCATGATAAATAGTGACTTCCCAGCACCCAAGTGGTCAGGATTCGATACCACTTGCCCTGTTTCTGCAATGGGTTCGCATTCGGTGTGATCCGAATGATTTTGCTCCACTTCCAAACTCGATGAGGGTTTATCCTGAATAGTAGACCCAAAAGCCCTCGCATCATTATTGGAAGGAGGAACGACGCTCAACACCAAATGCATCGTCGTTCTCGATTTGGAAGATAGGGTGTCAGGTATCTTTTCAGATTTCGAAAAAGGTAGGCAGGGGGGCTGCAAAAATGGAAGTTGAAGCATTACAATCCTCCACATTGGGTAAGCCAAGCGCAATGTTATAAAAGTCGCCCGACTGGCCCGACTAGTAGGTCCGACTATTCTAGTCAGTAGGGTGATCGACCGAGTACTGACTAATTCCAACTAGGCACACTAGTCCGCCAATTTTTTGCTTGTTTTTTTATGTTTTACTTTTTTTAAAAGCAAATTTATTATCATATGCTTAACATTTTATTTAAATTCAGTTACTTCTTTTAATTCATTATGATATTATAAAATATACAAAATCTATGTAAATATATGTATAAAAATGAGTCATATATTTAAAATAATCAAAACAAATTCAAAGCCGATTAAAGTCCGACTAAATCCGATTAGTCGTCCGACTACCGATTAATCCTTAGTCAGTGACCCGACCGACCGACTACCGACTACCGACTTTTGCAACCTTGGCCGAACGTCCCTGTTTCGAGAATTTTCTTCTTTTGATTTGCTATTAGGGATATAACTCCCAAAGTAACTACATTCAGAATTAATTAATTGAGAATTTTTCATCTGTGTTTGTACAGGAAGATCCTGTGGGAAATTATGTGGGAATCGTTGTAATGAGCAGCATAGGCTGGCCCTCGACGAGGACGAATAGTTGGCAGAAACTCCGGCCATCGGTGGCGGTGAAGGTGGCTCCAAGTCCTCAACCGAGAGGCGAAAGGTTGCTCTACCAACTTGCAAGGAGCACAACGAGAAAGGCACGAAAGCTGTCCGACCATCGAGAGTGACGATAGTGGCCCTGGGATTGGTCCCTGGCCGATGACCATCAGATAAAACTTTTGTAACCCAACCAACATTCCTCAATGTTGGTCTAAGTGTCATGACATTACGAGATAGGAAAGGGACTCCAGGAAAACGGGCCACGCACACATGAATGGTTGTCTCCTCACCATCCGCAAACCTTGGATGGTGCCAAAGACCGACGGATGCTGCCCGAGAGAAACTCTACTTGTTTCATCTGATGAAAGACCCCTCGCACAACAGTGATTCACATTCACAGCTACAACATCACCTGTAAAAGAGTCCCCTAGAAGAGTTTGTACCCAGATTCGCACTACGTCAACATCCGAATCCTTATTAGATGCAGAGCTGATGAGCATATGACTCTTGTGTCCTTGACTTCGTTCTTCTGAACTCCATCTAGAACCACAACAACATAAGATCTCATATACGAGCCCTGCTCTCCTTCGGGTGACGCTGGATAAACCTCTCTGATATCGCAATGCAACTGTTGCCGGAGCTGCTGGCAGACCGCTTGGCGATGTCACACCTTCCTGCATCTGATGCAGTGCGGTGGAAGGGCGCACGGGGAAGCTTGGTGCCCGTAGAGACCAACATCGGTATCAACGCTTTCCTCTCTTCCGATGAGAGATCACATACCACCCTTCCTCCTCCCTCTCCTCTCTTTCCGTGATAGCCCTCGACAGACCTAACTCTCCTTGTTTGGTGTCCCTCTCCCATGAGCATACCTCTCTCCGGATCTCCTATCGGAAGCGATCCCCTCTCCCCATCTCAGCCCCTATTGAAGCTAGAGCGGGAATTCTTTAAAGGGGTTTTTATCATTTGTGCCCCTCTGAGATATTGCAATTTCAATTATGCCCCTCCTTTTTTAAGAATATCAGTTGTGCCCCTGACTTCTTGTCATTCTATCACTTGTACCCTTCCGTAACTTTAACCGGCATAGAGTTGAACTTAACCATGATTTTTTGAAACTATAGTACAGTTAAGAGGGGCATAACCATCCAAGTACTTATGTATCACAAATTTGCATACCATATTTCTTAACCAACCAATTCTCACACATATATTAACTAATTGGAAGTAAAGAGCTGCACACATCTCCCAAATTGGTCTCGTCGAGGATGATGCAGCGGCTGGTGCCCTCGATCAACCTCTCGCGGGAGGGACCCGCCACAACCCCTAACAAGGTTGAGGTGGGAGTCGACCTCGTTGGCATTGTTGATGCAGGAGAAAACCCTCCAATGGACAGGAGCGGCGGGAACGGGATCATGCCAAGGTAGCAGAGATGGCCGAGTAGAGAAGGAGTACAACAACTCGAGAGCTTTCTGTTTGCTTCGCTATACTATAAGGTCGAATTCGGGAAGAAATTGGACTCTGGTGCTGATGTGTCGATGTTCTTCACAGTGAGATCCTCAGGAATGGATGCAATTATGAGGACTTGAATCTGGAAGATGGCGAAGGAATTGGGAAGGTCCAAGATGGAAAGGCCTCGTCTTGGTGGACAAGGAGGAGAATGCGATAGTCGTTACACAAAGGTGAACCGATTGAGGAAGTTGAAGAAGGCGGAAGATGAGGGATCGATCTCGGGCAGGGATTATGTCAACAAGCTGAGAGCTTACCATGGCAAGTTGAATCCCGGGACAGAGTAGGCGCAAATCGGGTCGAGGGCAAGGCGTTCCTCTGACACCGATGATGACTCAGAGGATGAGAGCGTGATTACCGTGGCCCGTGGATACAAGGATGCCGAGTTCAACGATATTCTTCAGATAAATGAAGAGCTTGTTGTGAAGAGCGATGGCAAGTTACTTCAGGGGTTGTTGGAGTACTCAGAATGCCAATTCCCTCGAACCTTTGGATGGTCTGATAAACTCGGTGGAATTCCACATGAATGCTCGGTTGCTTCTGATTGGCGGTCTTGATAGGCATTTAAGGTTCTTCCAGATCAATGAAAAGAGGAACACCATGATTCAGAGCATCTTCATTGAAGATTGTCCGATCTACAAGGCATCTTTCTTACCAAATGGATCTCAAGTTATAATGGCAGGGAGGAGGACGTTCTTTTACAGCTTTGATTTGGTCAAGGCTAAGGTCGACAAGATTAGTCCTTTAACTTGGTCGAGAGGAGAAGAGCTTGGAATCTGTCAAAGTCTCTCCTGATTTGAACACTACAGCATTCATTGGCAATGAGGGATACATTTTGTTGGTCTCATCGAAACGAAAGAACTAGTTGGAACCGTGAAAATGATGGAACTGCTTGCACACGCTTTTGCGGATGAGCTCGAGGCGGAGCTCGAGGGCATAAGGGGGAGATGAGGGTGCGGAGGGGGAGTGCAGAGGCAGAGCTCGGGGGCATGGGGGGCATAGGGGGAGGTGTGGAGGGCAAAGGGGGAGGTGTGGGGCGGGGGGAGGATGTCTAGGCGGAGGAGGAGCTAGGGCGGAGGGGGGAGGGGGGCTGGGGAGGAGGAAGAGAAGGGGGGAGGAAGAAGATGGGCGAGGAGGGAAAGAGATGGACTTTTTACTCTATTTTTTTAATCTTAATTCCAATCGTGTCCTCAAAGTTAACGTCCGTTTGCGTTAGGGATGGACAACAACTAACCCGAGGGGCACAAGTGATAAACAACATGAAGTCGAGGGCACAGCTGATATTTCCAAAAAGGGAGGGGCATAACTGAATTGCAATATCTCAAAGGGGCACAAGTGATAAAAACCCTTCTTTAAAACTAGAAGGATCTGATGATCATGATCCAATTAGAAATAATTATTAATACTTATTACCTATCAATTTGCTCCCCAGAGTACTACACGCTACACTACTTGTTCTATACACACATTTTTAGAGTTCTAATAAATTTTAGCTCACATTCATTTTTATTAAGTTATCATATAATTGTGGGTTAATTGTTGATTCATTTAGCACTTGGTGCGAACGATTACCGATCTAGCTTGTTAGATGGTAGATCTGGTGCTAATCATCAATTGGTTATCAATATTCCTTCTTTGTTGATGCCACTTTCTTTAAATAGACTAGCTACTTTACTCAATCTTTCGGGGTATCATACACTTGGAGTTAACCCCTACCCATTATCTATAAAAGCATGCTATTTATTCTATCATGTCCCATTTCATGTTCCTTACTTTCCGGCTTATGTGTCCTCTGCGAGTGTCCCCAACACTGCAGGCCCAAATGCTCCACCATAACTCCTTATAGCTCTGTAGCGAATAAAAAGACAATGTATTATACATTTTGGTCACATTTTACTTCCATTGACCATTTATCCAGTTGTGACAGGCAATTTGCAGTTTCTCTACTAGCTATTACTATTCCTCGTGATCATTTTATAATGTATTGCAGTATCATGGTTGGAAAAAGACCATGGATGAGTAAATGGACACGCTATATTCATGGCCACATGGGATCTTGTGCCATGTCCTACATGTGTCAAGCATGTTTCTTGTCTACGGGTCTTCACAATCAAATTATTTCTTATGGTTTTATTAATAGGCTAAAGTCCAGATTTATGACAAAGGGTTTCACTCAAACTTATGGAGCGGACTACTTTGAGATTTTTTCTTCTATGTCTAGGATGGGCTCAATTTGTACTATTCTCTCTATTGCAGCTAGTAAGAGTTGGTCCATCTTTCTGCTTGATGTGAATAATGCCTGCATGTACGGAGACCTCGAGGAGGGTCTGCATGATGCGACTGTCGAGCCATTGAGGGGAAGCGTGCTTGCCGACTTCATAATGGTATATTTGGCTTAAAGCGGAGTTCACGAGTTTGGTTTGACATGCTTATTACTGAGATCATCTCTCTTGTCTTCCACATGACAACATCTAGTTAATCTATATTTGTTAGACGACGATCCACATGCACTGTGATTCTGGTTGTCTATGTTGATGATATGGTGGTTACTAGTGATGACGAAGTAGGCGTTCTAAAGATCATTGCCTTCCTCTAGACGATGTTTGTCACCAAGGACCTTCGTCAACTCTGATGGTCTTCCTTGACATTGTGGTGTTACGTACTGCAGAGGGATTGCATCTACATGAAATTATTGCTGAGATATTCTTATAGAGGTCGGCTTACTTGGATGCAAGCCATCTAGCATTTTCAACAGAATTGCAGAAACATGCTACATCTGTTGATCATGAGTTTGAGGATACTACATGATATAAAAGCCTAGTGGACAAACTACTCTACCTCACTATCACTAGGTCAGATATATCTTATGTAGTGAGCAGAGCTAACCAGTACATGGAGAGAACTTTTTACCGTTATTGGCTAGATGTTCTTATGATACTTCGATACCTGAAGGAATCTCCAAGGAGAGGCCCCTTCTATATAGTCAATGGCCACAAAGATGTCACCGCTTGTGCAGATGCAGATCACGTCAGTAATCTGGAGGACAAAATATCAATTACAGACTATGCTATGCTTATTGGTGGCAATATGGTTACATAGCGAAGCAAGAAGCAGATAGTGGTTTATAGATTGAGCGTAGAGGCTGAATACAGGACGATGGCTCTTGCCAAATG